>PVIR01000005.1:0-118671 GCA_004026965.1 Petromus typicus
AATCCTCCTGCCTCTGCCTCCCGAGTGCTGGGATTACAGGCGTGAGCCACCACGCCCGGCACTGTGGTATGTGGTACTGGTTGCTGCTGGGTGTGGGTCTCCACACCCAGTATTGTTATGTGGTTACCGGGGAATCGAACCCGGGCCCTTGTGCTTGTAAGACAGGCGCCGGAACCACTGAGCTAACTCCCCGGCCCCAGCTTCCTATCTCTTGAGGGGAAATGTTGTGCCATTTTGTGAGAGACTCAGGTGAAGTAAAGACTTGAGGAAGTTGTACTGCTCTATTTACTTGATTTCCTGGTGGTCAGGTTTGCCGTGGTGTTGTTTAGAATAATCTCTATATAACCAAGATGGCCCCTATTTGTGGTCTCCAGTTCAGACCTGTCCTAACATCATCCCTGTTTCACAGGTTAGTAGACCGAAGCTCAGAGTGCTGTCCTGACGTGTTCAAGGTCACAGAAGTGACAAGTGGGAAAAGATGGTCTATGAACCTGAGTCGGGCCCATCTTGGTGCCTGGATCCGCCCCATTGGGCTCCACAGTCTTTGAGCCTCACCCTGGAGCTACCCCGGGCAGCAGGTCAAGGACGCCAGAAGCGCGCTTCACACACATGTCCCCCACACCCCACACACTTCCAGGTGACGCTTCTCATGTCAGCCTCACTCCTAGGATCTGGGGCGTCTTTGAGAGAGAGAAGAGGGGCAGCTAGAGTGGATCAGGGAGTAGCTGCTGTCTGCTGTCCACTGTTTACCAATGAGTCACCCAACCTGTTAGGCTGGGGCGCCCTTGACAGGCCCCTTGCTATTAATTGATCTGGGAGGGAGGCTCTGTAATTGCCCACTCAGAGCAAACAGGACCTGGAGAAACGGGCAGATAAGAGACAGCTTTCCTTGGTGGAGCTGCCCTTTACCCTCTGCGAGAAGGTGGAGCAGAGGAAGGAGTGGTCCCAGGAATGTTTTGGGAGTGGGGGAGGGAAAGCCGGGTTTCTTAGGGTCCTGGGAAGTCAGCCTGTGTGTGCTGGGGTGACGTCCTTTTGGGCTCCCTGTTGGTCCTGTTAAGGGGCTTGCAGGGGGCAGCAAGACCCTGATTCCCATCCCTTTCCACCCTTGGTCCATCCCTGCATTGATCTATGCCTTCATCCCCCAACAGACTTCTGTCCTTTCATCCCTTTTATCCATTCATCCATTTTCCTTCTCTTTCCTTTAATCCAGCTCTTCTCTTATTCAATTTATTCATATAAAAATCCTGCCTCTGGATTCTCTCCCTTCCACCCATCCCTCATTTATCTTTTGCTTCCTTTCCTCTACTGTGACTGTATGCTTCTTTCTTTCTTTGAGACAGGGTCTTGCTTTGTAGTTCAGGCTGGCCCCAAACTCACTATGTAGCCCAGGCCAGTGTTGAACTAACTCAAAGTAGTCCTCCTGCCTCTGCCTCCCGAGTGCAGGGATTACAGGTGTGAGCCACCACGCCCAGCATTTGTGGTATATGGTACCAGGGATCGAACTCTGGACCTTGCTCTTGCCAGGCACACACCAGAACCACTGAGCTAAATCCCTGGCCCATATGACCATATGTTGCTAGGGAAGAGGTTGGTGAAAGGAGTCCCCTGGGTCCCTCCAGTGGTGACCAAGCCCAGCGAGGAGCGTCCTGAGTCGGAGTCGTGACTCCATGAACTGCCTGGTGCTGGACATGCTGGCTACTTGCTCCCCCACAGTAGGACAAAACCTTGTTCCTTCAGTGTAGGGACCGTATAACTTACTGTCTGAACGGGACATTTGGTGAGTGAGGGTGCTGTAGTTATCACCTTTGGGTCATGTGCTAACCGTAGGCCGTCCTGGGACTGTGGAAGCTTCAGCCATCCCTCCAAGCCCCAGTCTGGGCTGCCCGTGACCCAGGCACCTTCCCTCCTGAGCTGAGCTGGGACTGGGATTGGAATATATATACATATGTCATCCCCTTGGTCAGAGTTTGGTATCTGAGGGCCTCTGGACTGCTAGAAACCACACATGAGAGTGGCATGGTCGAGAGGGCTTTCTAGAAGTTAGTACATCCTAACGACCCTCAGTGGAGGACAATGGAGAGATTATTATACCCCTTTTACAGATGGAGAAACTGAGGTTTGGAGTGTGAAGGGATTTGCTAAAGCTTCACCTCTAGACAGACCCAAAGCCTTCTCTCAGGTTACTTAGTAAAATAATAAAAAGCTCAAGAACCATACTTGCACACTTATCTGCCTTACAGTAGGGGAGCCTGATGCCGAAAGCGGGCAGGTAACTTCCTAGTTACCCATTTAGCCAGACAGTTACTGCTGCTCAGACCTCCAGTGGTCCTCTTTGGGAATCTGTTTGGGAGGGACCCAGACCCTCCTCCCATCCACCTCCTCCCTGCTCCCCTGCCCTTGCCCTGTGAGCTCGCAGTTTGATCATGTTGACTGTGTCCTCCTCGGGCCCACCCCCATCACCATTCACCTCCGGAGATAAGATAGTAGCATCTCATTAATCAAGGCAGCTGGGCAGGGAGGGGTGGGCTGGGTGAGATTACCCACATCACCGGTGCAGATAATCCCCTCCTCCTGGCTCCCTGGGGCCTGGGCCAGGGAGGTTTTGGAGAAGTCTGGCCTCCATTCCAGTCTCAGGTATCTGAAGTGATGGGCGGAGCCTACTGCAGCCCTCAGACATGCGACATCCTGGGAAAGGTACTGTGCAGGCTGGATGGACAAGAGCCAGGAGACCTGGGGCTCAGTGCTCCCTCCCGGCTCAGTGCTCCTCACCTGCCTCTGTCCTCCCTGGGCCTGTTTCTGCCTTTGAGAAGGTGAAAGTCAAGGCCTCAGTGACAGAGGGGTAGCTGAGGGCGCACTCACCCGCCTGCACTGGAGGGACAGAGGGGGTGTTGGTCACAGGACTACCTGGCTGGGAGACAACAGGCCGGTTTGCATTTGTGCCAGTCTTCTTAGTCGCTCTCCCAGGAGAGCAGGTGGGTGGTCGTGGTGGCGGAGCACTAGCCCTTGAGCCACTGTGCACTTTGGGGGCCGCGTAGCATGCGGTGTGAGGTTCCGGCTTGGTTACTCTGCTGTCTATTTTTGAGTAGCTGTTCAGTCTTTGCATCTCATTTTTTCTTCCCATGCTGCAGGGACACTAATGGTATCTACCTCCTGGATTTGGCCAGGGCTGTCCAGGAAGAGCCACATAAAATTCTGAGCTTCATGCCCAGCAGCGGCTCAGTCAGTGCTAGTCTTACCGTTCTTTCTTCCCTGGCCAGGCCCATTGGACCTCAGCCCTCTTCACACAGACTCTGGTGTCTACAGGATGTCTCAGCCCCCAAACAACTGCTGGCCCGAGGATGCCGATTCCAAAGTCTGATAAAATAATAAAATAAAATAATAATATTTGTTATATTTTTACCTCTAATCAATAACAAAATAGTCAACATTTATTAGACCATTTGATGGGTTGGAAATTCAGAAGTGTCTCAGCCTGCTGGTTCTGACTCCAGGTCCCTCACGAGGTGGAGATGCTGGCTGGGGCTGTAGTTACCCGAGGGCTGGACGGGGGCTGCAGGGACTGACTCTAGGCCTCACTGGGGCTGTTGGTCAGAGACTGGGGGGCAGCCAGAGTGTCGTCACACCATGGCTGCTGGCCACCCACAATTTGACTCTGCCTTTCCCTCCAGTGATCTGAGACAGGGGTGTGGAGGGGCGTGGTGCCCTTCCTTACCTGGTCTCTGGAAATACTGTCATTTCCGCTTTGTGCCACTCAGGAGAGACAAGGCCTGGGCCAGTCCACATTTAAGGGCTGGAGAATACCTGAAAACTCAGGGACGCATTTTAATTTTTTCTTTTCTTCTTCTTTTTTATTGGATAGAATTTAAGGTCTTGTGCTTGCCAGGCAGGCACAGAACCACTGAGCTACATCCCTGGGCAGGGGCACATTTATTAATTGAAGCAAATAGTAACTGCTTTTCTGTGTCTAGGTGCTTGGCTCACACTGTCTATGGTTCCCACAACAGCTTATTATTTTATCAGATTTTTGTGGTATCAGGGATAGAACCCAAAGACACTTCCACTAAGCCACATTATTAGCACTTTATTTTTATTTTGAGACAAGATTTCACCAAGTTGCACTGGTGGGACTCGAACTTGCCATCCTCTTGCCTCACCCGTCCTCGGTGCTGGAATTACAAGTGTGTGCCACCATGTCTGGCTATTATTACATTTCTCTTAAGGATGAGATTATAGCGGTTTGGAGAGGCTGAGGGTATGACCAAGTGCATGCGAGCGGGGTGCCCGTAGTGCTGTCTGGTCCTGCCTGGCCCTTTCCACCCACCAGATCATTCCCCACCCCAGTGGAGCCACACCTGATCCCGCCTTGGCTTCGAAGCCCCCAGGCCCAGCTAGGGAAGGGACTGCTGTAGCAATGGATGAATGGGTACCGTCGGGGCCACATGGGCTTGGGTTTGAATTTTGACTCCACCATTCACTTTGTGTGTCGGTTTCCTCAACCAAAGATTAGATGTGCGGTGTGTGGAATGGTGCACGTGCTAACCATACCAGGGAACCGGGCTAGTCGGCTGCCCTCCTGCTGAGAAGTGTGGTCTCCTGCGGCTTGCAGACAGAAATGTCCTTCCTTCTTGTCTTTGGGACCCCAATCAAGGCCTTGAAGCAGCAAAGGCATGTGGCTACTTTGCCAGCCCCGAAAACTTCAGGGCCGGAAGTCCCCAGCCTGGCAAGCTCAAGCCAGGATACTGTCTCCAGGAGTCCTTCAGACCCTGCTTCTGCCTCAGCCTCGGGTCCTAGCTGGGACTTCCATCTGCTTTCACCTTCCCAAGCCTCCAGCGGGAGAGGTACAAGCACTTGCCTGCTCCTGCCAGCAGGGGGAGCAGGTGCCGTGTCTGGGAACCTGGGAGGGTCCAGGTGCAGTGGCCGCCTGGCAGGGGGTCTCTGCCCTGGAAGCTCCTCAGCCACAGGCTGGCAGGAGTGGGATGATTTGGAACAGAGCTGGCAAGGGCAAAGGCTGCATACTATGGCTTCCTCATAAAGATCTCAACTTTCAGGAGACGGGGCCAATGGGGTGGCAGGAACGGTGGGGCTTTCCACATCTGATCTCTCAGCCCACATCTCTCCTGGGATCCATCAGCTTTTACCCCATAATGCATTGGGCAAGTGCACCCGAGTCCTTACCACATGTGAGGCCTTGTGGTATGCGGATCATTTGGCAGACGAGGGCCTTCAGGGGCTGACAAGGCAGCAGGAAGCTGGGCAGAGGCGACACGTAAGCGCAGTAACTGCAGATGGAGCGTAATGGAAACTGGCAGGGCTCTGTCTCTGCCTACACCTGGTTGAGCCGGTGAGTCTGGGGTGGGAGTGGCCCATCCACAATGCCTCCCTGTGCTGCAGGCTCCTGTTGTCATCCAAGTCCCCGTAAGGACTGAAGTAGTGGTGGGAAGCACCTCTAGTCCAGGAGATACCCGAACGTCGTCCACCCAGCAAACCCTCTAGAAGGCTCTAGAGTCAGACAGGCCCAGCTTCCGGCCAAGGTCACTCACCAGCTGTGTCACTGTGGTAGAGACGCTCATCAGGTTGCACAAAGTAGCAGTTCAAATTCTCGCACAGTGTAGAGACTTCGAGGTATGAAATCCAGCTGCATGTCCTGGAGTACACATGTTAGTTCTTTTATTGTCATTGTAACAAATTCCTATACATTTTGAAGTTTAAAACAATAGTGCCACTGTGTCTTCCTTATAGGTGCAAGATCTTATGTTTAATCCCTAGTACAAAAAAACCAAACCAAAATAAAACCAAAAACCCTGAAGAAAACAAAGAGCAAAAACCATAAATGCCCTGCAACAGTTATTATGTTGGTTTCTGCAGGTCAAGTAGCTGGGTGCTGTCTCAGAGCCTCCTGCAGCTGCGCTTGGGGTACCATCGGAGGGTAGGGCGCCAGGGAGGTTGGTGTGCTGTCTAAATTCAAGTGGTCTTTAATTCCCTTGCAGCTGTAGAAATGATGGAGGCTGTGTCTTCAAGGCCTGCTGGGAACATCTGTCCAAAACTTTTCTTTAAAGGGACCCACCTGATTCAGTCAGGCCCACCCAGGGGAACTCCCCACCTCAGTAACTCAAAGACAAATGATTACAATATTCTACTGTCTGCCCTGGTCCTGCCCATAGGCAAGGAGAGGGGATTATGTTGGCCATGTATACCAGGGGTTGGGAATATGGGTGGCCATATTAGAACTATCAATTGACAAAATTATTTTCATAATTGCTTTTTAGTTTTTAAAACACAAAAACACAAAGACGTGTAAACTTTAAAGATACTGTTGAAGCTCAGTGAATTATTTCATGTATCACTGAAGATGGTGCTTAAGCCTGAAGCATCCATTTCTCAGCATGGTTTAGAGCCCAGCTGCCCAGTGTAATGCAGACCTTCAGGGTGCTCCCAGCACCGCAGACAAGGAGTTCAGTCCTGCATTTTTAATCTCATACTTGGTGGGCTGGTCATGTTTAATTTCTAATTTACTCTTCACATGCAGGAATGTGTAGGCCATAGGACATAGGGCAACAGACTGCTCTGACATCACCCGGAGTGGCCCTGGACTCACACTAGAGGTACACAAGGGCACGAGTGAGGGGCCTTTGATAAGGGCTGGAGAAACAAGAAGCAAAATAGCCTCTGTGCCTCAAAGAGACAAGAGGGAACGTAAGTGCGTATTACTGAGTGACAGAAGCTGAAGTGAAAAGGCTATTGTGTGCTGAATAATTCAATTATATGACACTCAGAAAATGACAAAACTATGGAGAGTAAAAAGATCTGTGGTTGGGCCGGGGAGTTAGCTCAGTGGTTCCGGCGCCTGTCTCGCAAGCGCAAGGACCGGAGTTCGATTCCCCGGTAACCATATAACAATACTGGGTGTGGAAACCCACACCCAGCAGCAACCAGCACCACATACCACAGTGCTAGGCGCGGTGGCTCACGCCTGTAATCCCAGCACTCGGGAGGCAGAGGCAGGAGGGTTGTGATGTGAGTTTGAGGCTGAGCTCAGGGCCAGCCTGAACCACAAAGCGAGACCCTGTCTCCAAAAACCTAAAAAAAAAAAAGATCTGTGGTTGCCAGGGGAGGGGCACAGGGTGAATAGGTGCAGCTCAGGTGAATTTGGAGGGAGTGAACTGTTGTGCATAATGCTCTTATGTCAGTGTACATTTGTTAAAAGTCATAGAAAGTACAGTTCAGGGTGGACCCTAATGTAAACTCTGGCTTTTAGTTATTGACAAGGTATGAATATTGGTTTATCAATTGTTAACCAAGGTACCACACTAAGGCAAGATACGAATAATCGGGGGAAATATGTGTATTTGATTTTTCTATAATTCTAAAACTGCTCTAAAAATGGTCAGCTAATTAAAGACTGGGTCCAACAACTAGGAGCTTTCTGAATGACCTATCCTGAGGGGCAGGATGCTTGTGAGAAGCTAAGTTATAAATGCGTGCCAATTGGAAGCTGGCATGTGTGAGAGCAGTTACCACAGTGCCACTTTAGAACTTGGACCAGTGATGGATGTTAAGGGAAAAGTCATCTCTCATTGGACAGAATCACACACTCCTTCCTAACCAGTCCTTGGTCGGGGGAAGACATGACCAGCTGTGACTGAGGCTCAGCCCCAGAAGACAGAGACGCCCCCTCGGAAGCTCTGGCCACCTAACACAGTGACAGGTTCCTGCAAAGTCACTTACTGAGGACAAAATGAGACAATGGTTTTTGGGGAGGTAACTGATAGACCTTTGCTCCAGCAACCATGTCTTTTGATTTTATAAAGGCCATGTTTAGCTTATAACAGAACACATTTAAGAAAACCTGAAAACCATAGAAAGTAAACAGGACGTATCTACATTTTCAGCTTCTGGAGGCATTGAGGCTAGTCAGTTTCTGTGGCTCACACACCAAGACAAGATAACTCCGTGTGGGAGAACTTGTGGGGTGGAACTCCTGAGATGGTGCACCTGTATTTTACAGGGAGGACCAGGAATCAGGGTTTGGGAAGAATTTTGAGAACATTTCTTGTAGGAAGCTTGGCCCCTTCGGCAGGTAGTGTACCAACCCAGAGGGAGGGGAGCATTTCGCTCACCTCAAGCCTGCTAAAATGGGCTTCGGAGACACCCCGGGGGAGTTAAGATGGGCCCCTGGAGTTTGGGAGGCACAAGATCCACATCCAATATGAACTCCAGGAGCCTAAGGCAAGGGCTATGTCTGTCAGTTTAAGAAGGTAGAGCAAGGAGAGCAAGAAGAGAAAGGAAGAAAAAGCCCCCCAGGAGCAAGGCATGCGTGCATGTGACCCCTGGAGCCAACCAGGGCGGGCTTCAAAGGACCAGCCCAAAGGGGCAGAACGCCCGCTGAGCGCGTGGGAGGAGAGGCCTCTAGTTCAGGCCACGCCTTTGTGGGGCTTCCTCGACCTCTCGCAGGTCTGAATCGTGTGCAGGACATGCATTTGCTGCCTTCCCGCCTCCGATAAACTCTGGCTTTCCATTCTTCCAGCCCTGCTCCCCAGACTTCCCCCCAAGGTTTCCCCTAATCAAACAATGTCCTTCAGGTGAAAGCAGCCTTGATTCTTGACTTCCCCCAGATCTTAAGCCAGGTACTTCCTCAGCAGTTGTAATCCTCGACAGCTTTGAGATAATGTTTTTCTAGCTTTTTAACCCACCTTCTTTTTCTTGTCAGTAGTGAAGAACTGGGCTGAGTCACGTGTCTCCTGTGACTCGAAGTTTACAGGCGAGTGCGTGGCTGGGGTTTTCTCCCTCTAGAGATTGTGAGCCTGGCCTCACCTGCCACAGGACACCTGGCTGCCTGCTAGGTTTACTGTTATCACAAAAGAGCCCAGGCTGGCCCAGGATGTCTCTGACTTGGGTGTGTGGGCCAGGAGCGCCACCCTCAGAGAATTCTCTTTTTGGCCTAAACTGTAGCACAGCAGGGGGGCGGAGTGCTTGGCCACCTGCTCATTCCAGCCCTGGTTGAGGAAATTACTTCTCATTTTAGGCCCCTGGGTTTTTAAGAGGTGACTGCAACATGGGATGGAGGAGTTCCTAAAATGATGTCCGTAAGGTGTGCATGCATATGCGATGGATATTAGTTCAGACCAGTTACATGGCCATGTTAATTTAGTTGATAAAGTCCCCCAAACAATAATTGCCAAAAACAGACTGTATTTCTCTCTCTAGTGAAGCAGTCATTTGAAGGCAGGAGGCTCCCAGCTAGGGGCGGTCACTGTGGCAGGGCTTGGGTGCTGCCACCTCAATGCCCTCCCCCCCACGCTAGGGACACTACCATAGGCTCTGAAATGCTGCCCAAGCTGCACTCGGTTTAGGCAGAAGGAGGAGGAAGGCTGGGGAGAGACTGTCACCCTCCCTGTTTAATCTGGTGGGCAGACCTTGTACAAGCTCAGGTGGGGGTGACAGGGAAGTGGGTAATGGAATCCCTGGGCTGGGCCGCTTGTGGGCTCTTTTTCTAAGGTAGACCAGGAAAGGCGGGGCTTGGTGGGCAACTGTAATTTCTAGCACAGTGACCTTGACTGAATTGCTTTTCCTCGGTTCCTCATCTATAGAAACTCCTGGTGGTGGGGCACGATTGGCATTTTGAGTGGCATAATTCTGTTCTAAAAATTAATTTTATTGTGAAATAGGTACATTTTTGAGTGGCATAATTCTGTGTATTTCTGCTATGTGCCACATAGGCCTGTAGCATCATTGGGCCCTGCCTGTTAAATGCGAGTGGCAATCGTAGGAAATGTGACCATCCTAGGTGAGCATTTTATGTTCATTCTTTTCCAACTGCCTTTAGAGAAAAATACTACTCCCTGGTGAGATAAGATAATTCTAACAGTGGCATTCTTTCTAACAGTGGCATTTAGTGCTGGTCTAGATTCTGTGTCGCTTGGGTCTCAGGAACTCACATAATGGGGAGGGGAGGAGATGGGGAAGGGACCGGTTGGGTATGAAAAGTCTGCCTAGTCCTCCCTTGTCTTGCAGGGATAGGAGGTCATTGTGCAGACAGAGTCACAGCTATTGGTTCCCAGGTGCCCACAGAAGGAGAAAGCACTGCAGGGAGTTTCCCAGGCACGGCAGGGAGCAGAGGGATGAACCCAGAACACCTGGTCCCAACACCGTCACTGTGCCCCCGTGTGTGGGATGGAGGAGGAGCTGGCACACTGGCCTTCATCTGTCATGATGCCCTCATTAGTGGCGATGTCCATTGACAGGACCTCATAAATGGAGCCTGCCTGACCTTTGGGGCACCAGATGCTCTGCTTGGCATTGCTGATCAAAGAATCTGGCCCAGGAGGCCTTCGGACCCCGGCCAGTGCCAGGCCTCGGCCTTCTTTCCTGCAGATCTCGGCCTCTGCTTCCAGCTGGTCCCTGCTGGATGGAGGCGATTAGGTGGACCATACTGTGCCCACCCTGTGGGTTCTGATGGAGCCGGAAGGTAGGCTTCTGAGTCTTGAGACTTGAGCTGCCTAGATCCAGAGGTTCTGACACTTACTTAATTGTGTGACTTTGGGTAAGATGATTGACATTATTGTGTTTTTCCTCCATTAACACAGGTAATAACAGTCATACTGGATACGGTTGGTTGCGTACAGGAGACTGTAGGGGCAGGGGTGGGGGAGAGTGGCCAAGCAGCAGGGAGCAGGAGCCCTCAGACACTTTGGCAGTGCCTGTCGTGGGTCAGGGGCTCAGAGGGAGCCGCCTCCTTGGCACCTGCGCAGTTTGACCATGGATACAGGTGCACAGACCCTTAGCTGCCGTTATGGGCTCCACTCAGTAATGTGTGCTGGGAGCTGGAGGGGGAGCTGGTCCCTCCTGAAGGGAAATGTTCCCAGAAGTCACTGGGACCAAGGGAGGGAGTTTAGAGGGGCCCATGGAGAGGCTCCCTTGAGTTCGCCAGCAGCCCAGAGTTGCTGGGGAACAGTAGGAATGGACGGGCCCCAGGGATAGCTGGGGCCTGAAGGTGCACAGCAAGCCTGACAGCCACTTTGGACACCTGGCATGCCCTCCAGTGTCTCTGCTTGTCTACACTCACCCATGGGGTGCCAGGGTGCAGAGGGAGAGGCAGGACTGGGGCTGCGGACAGTGGGGACTTTCGGCTGACGTGCTGGACAGTGGGGGCTTTCAGCTGACATGCTGGAGCTGAGGTCAGGAGCCCGGAGCACAGAGTTGAACCTGACTTTCATTATCATTGGAACTAATGTTTAAATAATGTGATAATAGTAGTGTTATCATTATAGATGTCAATTAATAATGAATATGAATTAATAATGATAATAATTATTTTTCTACTGCTTACTATGTGCCAGGCGTTGTGCCAAGTGCTGTCTATGAATGATTTCCTTTTCTCTTTCCAGAAATCTCACAGGGAAGGTACTTAATGTATCCTTTTTTTTTTTTTTTGAGACAGGGTCTCAATTTGTAGTTCAGACTGACCCTGAGCTCACTATAGTTCAGGGCAAGGCTGCAATCCTCCTGCCTCTGCCTCCCAAGTGCTGAGATTACAGGCATGAATTACTATGCCCAGGATTGTTGATGTAGTTACTGGGGATTGAATCTGGGGCCTTGTGCTTGCCAGGCAGACACTGGAACCACTGAGCTAAACCCCCAGCCCTATGTGTCCTCTTTTCAAAGAGCAAACTGCCTCCTAAAGGCTGGGACTTATTCAAGGTCATGTAGCAGGAAAAAAGTAAAAACAGGGCCTGGATTCGGTGGGTCTGCTCCATGGCGCACACTGTATCACGGATGTGCCTGGCTACCGTGGTTTTAAATTTCCTTATCCTGATTCCGTCCCACAGCGACAGATCTGGGTGAATGTGGGCTATGACAGCTACCTGTAAGTTCATTCCTTAGTCAGTGGTGGTTTACAGAGCCAGCACCTTTCCCTGCTCCCCCTATTAAGAAAAATAGATAAACTGGGGAGCAGCTCAGCCAAGGTCCTTGCTCCTGTGGGACCTCAACTCTAGCAAGTGTCAGGAAGATGTGCAGTCACAGGCCAGTGAACAGCAAGTCCAGGGGTTCTCAGGGGACTCATGCTCTGAATAAAGTAAGAGGCTGGTGGAACTCGGTGGATATCAGGCAGACTGGGGAGGACACCGCTCTGCGTGGGAAAGGTTGGGAGCTGCCACCACGTCAGCCATGTAAACAGCCTTCCTGGCAGGGGTACAAGGAGTTGTGATGGTGGGGAGCTTAGGAGGTAAGTGGGAGAGGAGTCCAAGGAGGAGGCAGAGTCAGGCAGAGCCCAGGTGGGCTGGGCCCTGGCAGGGAGTTTGGATTTTATGCTCAGGACAATGGGAGTCCGGTTGTGTGAGTTAGAAGTATATGTGCTGTACAGAACTAGACCAACAGTGGTAAAAACAAATAGAAGGCTATATATATATATATATATATATATATATATATATTTTTTTTTTTTTTTTAAGGTTTTTTGAGACAGGGTCTCGCTTTGTGGTTCAGGCTGGCCCTGAGCTCAGCCTCCAACTCACATCACAGCAATCCTCCTGCCTCTGCCTCCCGCGTGCTGGGATTACAGGCGTGAGCCACCACGCCCGGCACTGGTATGTGGTATTGGTTGCCGCTGGGGTGAATCTCCACACCCAGTATTGTTATGTGGTTACCGGGATCGAACCCGGGTCCTTGCGCTTGCAAGACAGGCGCCGGAACCACTGAGCTATCTCCCCGGCCCAGAAGGTTATATTTTTACTTGAACGCAGGATGGCTGTTGATACTGGTTCAATGGCTTGATGATGTCTGCACTGCTTCCAGGATTTCTGCTGAGGGTTCTAAGTGGCTGCTGCAGCTCTGGGGATTTTCTCTCCATGCAAAGCAGCTTCGGCACATTTCTTCTCAGCGTTGCGCTCAGCTCTATAAGGGAGGCTGGAAAAGGGAGCCAAGTAGGGGAATGAGTGTTTCCAGCCCCCAGGGGAGGTGAGATGGACAATGAGGTGGGGGTGGGTGGGCTGCCCTCACTGGGTCCTGAGGTTCTGCGGTTCTCACACTCTTGAGAGATGGTCACAGGGCTAATACCTTGCACAGACTTTGAGCACTATGTACTAACACCATAGAGAATTTTAGTGAAGAATATGCAACCTGATTTCCATGGCTCTGTGGAGAGTACATACACTACAGGGACAAGGTAGGGCCACCAGGAGACCAAGTCAGAAATCATGGTCACTGGGGTAGGGCAGTGGTGGGAGAGATGGTTGCGTTTCAAAAAATAAATACATTAAAAAATTTTAAATTGCAAAATATACAGATTCATCACTGACCGCTTTTGAGTGTATATAATTCAGCGGCACTAAGTCCATTCATGTTTGCATATAATCACCACTGCTATCATTTGTAAGTTTCTCACCATTCCAAACAGAAACCCTGTTCTCATTACACCCTGGCACCATTCCCGCGTCCCCAGCCCTTGGCAACCTTCGTTCTACTTTCTGTCCCTCAGAATTTGGCTTCTCTGTGACCCTCATGTAAGTGAAATCATGCACTTGCCTTGTCGTTGCTCCTTTCATTCAGCACATATTCAAGGTCTACCCATGTTGTCATGTGTCAGGATTCCCTTCCTTTTAAAGGCTGAATGATAGAGGTATATGGAAAAGCCATGTCTTGTTTATCCACCCGCCAGGTCTGGACACTTGTGTCATCTCCACCTCCCTGGTGTTGAGAGTCAGGTGCCATGAACCCCGGTGCACAAATGTCTACTTTAGTCCTGTGGTCGTTTGGAGTTGGTAGGAAGCCGGGATGGTGACAGATTTAAGAATGACTCCTGGGCTTTGGGGTTGGTAGCAGTGGTGCCTTTTATTAAGATGGGGAAGAAATTGCCAACTGCTCTGCAAACACCACAATATACTGTTTTACTCAGAAGTGGTTTCATATCAGGTAGCACTACTTTATTCAGAATTGTAGTTAGCCGTGAGTTTGCCCTTGTTCAGACCCCACAGCCCTAATGAGTGACATGCTGGCCCCTGTCATTCAGTTTTCCAGTCTCCTTCAGTAACTGCCGGGCTGAAGGAGCAGCTGGCAAACCTGGTCCCACAGACCAAACGCAGCCCTCCGCCTGGTCTTGTACCACTGGGGCGCTATGGACAGTTCTTGAATTGTAAAACGCAAAGAAAAAAAGTCTACAAAGTCTACATAGCCCTTCTGTTACAAGAGTCACTCTGTTTTGCCTTTTGGCCCGCAGCACCTGGCATTTTAACTCTCTGACCCTTTGTAGCAAAGTTGCTGAGCGAAGGGTTATATTAATTTGTCTGGCTCAGTCTGAAGAAGACAGTGTGCTCAAGTAGAAATAAAAAACAAAACAGAACAACCCCTCCTCACCATTGCTGACCCATTTCTGTAGTTTGCTATTTCGGTATTAGCTGAACACAAGACGCGGTGAGCCACCTTCTGAGGTTGCTGAATAGTGTAGTCAGTGAGGTGGTGAGACTGATTAATGCCACTGCAGATTGTTTACCAGGACAAGTGATTTATTTAGCACCTAAATTTTAAATGGTGCCTCTGCTTCACAGGAAGCTGTCTGGTTTAGAAAATTACCTGTAATAAATGCATGCAATAAATCCATTCTTTTGAACCTGCAGAAAGGTATTCAAGTTTTATGTGAGAAAAGCAGTTTCTTCTCATCCTCGCTAAATACATATTATGTAAATAATTAAAAACAATGGTGTGAATGGGTGCTAAATTATCAGCTTGCCAAAATACAGTTGTGGCTCTTATTTTTCCAATTAATCATGCAAAAAACCCACTTGCTGGCTTTTCCCTAAAAAGACATCCCCTGCGTGCCTAAATGACCAAATAATTGAGGGAGCTTTGCAATGACAAGCATGGAGATGCCTGTGGAGGTGACCAGCGTGACAGAGGTGACTGTGCACTCAGGGTTTTGGAACTGGTGGAACTGGCCTCTGCGGGGACGCCCTGGCCTGATTACAAGGCTGCTCCTTCTTCTTTTAAACTTCTAACTCGGTTCATACTTCTCAGCTCCCAAGGAGCTGGATCCTTTGAAGCAATCAGCTTCCCACTAGAGAGAACCAGGGGACTGGAGCCCAAGAGGCTTTGGGAGTACAGGGGCTGCTCAGGGCAAAAGACACCTGTATGGTCCCGGGCCTGCCCACCCCAAAGGCGGGCACCATGGGGGTGCCAGACAGGAGCACCCTGTATGCCATGTCACCCAGGCCTCTCTATAGATGGTATTGAATAACTTCTCTCCTTCCTCCGGCAGCGAGCCACACCTTTGGATTCAGGAACAGAGTTTATTAGCACCCGCTCTTAGGCACCTCAAGAGCAGGGACGATTCTCCTGATCTGTATCCTCATCTCAAAGTGGTTGTAGGTGTACATTTTTCTAATGTGGGCTTGGTCCCTGCACCTGGGATCTCTGAAATCGCAGAGATTGGTCCTGGGGGTATGTCTACGAGAAAAGCAGAGACCCACAATCCCTTGTATAAGCACCAGCTCACAAGATGAGCTCAAACCTGACCCAGAGGTCATTTCTATCAAGAAATTTAAAATAAACAAACACAGAAGCAAGTTAAAATCTGAGGGACCAGGAGACTCACATCTCCCTTTGACATAAGCCCCAAATGACTGGTACCCCTTGGCTTTATTCACTCAGACATGAGTGAGAGCAATTAGAGTCCTATAGGATTCACCAGTCTCCCGTCCTCCAGGCTGCTTCACTCGGTGAACAACTTTACTTCAGGTGTCTTTACTCCCCCCACCCCTCCCATAGTGAGTCAGCATGCTTGCAGACCCTCTTTCTCCTCAGAGCTCACCAAGGAGGCCATCTGATCTCCACACCCTTGAGGTTGACTCTAAGAGCAGAGTTGGGGAGTTTAAGATCTGCTTGCCAAGTGGCTGTATGCACGCACACGCTGGAGGATGACTATGTATAAAACGCATTTTGGAGAGCTGGGGCTTGGTGTCCTTGATTAGATTTCACTTGTTCAGCACCTCAAAGGAGTGGAACCTGCCTGATGGTATCTGTTACCCACAGGGTGCCGCTAGTCTCACAAGGATGGATCTTCCTTACTCAGTCTTCTTCCTGGGACTTCCCGCCTCTGGAGGCAGGCCCGGCCTGGGAAATGCTCCTTCTAGATGCCAACATCTTGGATTGTGTTAGACCAAGATGATTGGATTTTTTGACCAGTCTTTGTCTATACCATCCAGACACTCTCGGATGATTACAGTAGCCTATAAACATTCTTTGTATTCTTGTTTAATGCTTCCAACATCTTGAGAAGTTGACTTTCTTATGCCTATTTTACAGCCAAGGAATGTAAGCCCAAGAGGGAAGAGAAACTTTTCTAAGTTTACATGGCTAGTTGAAACCCCACATTTGAAACTCAAGGTCAGCTAGAAACCAAAGCGACTGGGCCGTGATGGTCCCCATTCTCTAGGCAGGGAAAATGTGGCTTACAGAAGTTGAAGACCCACCTAAATCACACCACAGCAAAGTGGAAGAATTAGGCTAGGACCCCAGAGCATGTGCTTCTGGTTATGAGGCCAAGAGCTCCATCTTACACAGCAACAGTGTTGTACCAGAATCTCTGCTGCTTGGCATGGGATTGGCTACACCAAGCTAGCAGCTGAAAGACATTGGCTAATAAGATTATTGATATCCCTAGAGACTGACACTGATCCTGCCCAATAGGACTTATATGTATATTTATGGACAGATACCCCATTATATCACAAGATACACATTTCTTAAGTTGACATATGGCAAGGTAATTGAAATTGCTATTATTTGGGGGACTTGGAGATGTATCAAATCATGCTTGGGGTGTCTGTGACACTCAACACCACCAGCGCTGCTTACTGAGCCATGCCCAGATGTAGAGGTCCCTGCACATCTCTCACAGCTATCCACTTACTCTCAGACTTCTTCCCTCTGAGCCTGAGTCAGCCTTTGCTCTGGTCTAGGGTGGCCAACTGTGTCATGACAAAAGCTCAGTGTTAATTTGTCAGGAACAATCCTATTTGGGAGAAATAATTGCACAATTGGGACAATGACTGGGCCGAGCTTTCCTGCCTGCATATGGACTTGGGGACTTAATCCTTGTCTTCACCTCTGGTAGCAACAGGGACTCTGGTGGTCCCACACGCTGCGATGCTTCAGGGCAGAACTACACTAGGATCTACCTAACTCCTCAAGGACCATTGCTCATGTCTGCCCTGTTCTCTGGGTCTTTTGAGATGTATGGAATGAAAGGTGTGGCAAGCTTGGGTCTGTAGTCTTGGCTAACTGGATCAGGTCCAAGCTCAGTTTCTTCTCTAAGCCGCATTTCTGCCAATTATTACTTCACCATGTGCAGCTGGACTCACAGGAGAC
Source organism: Petromus typicus (assembly GCA_004026965.1). Classification (NCBI taxonomy): domain Eukaryota; kingdom Metazoa; phylum Chordata; class Mammalia; order Rodentia; family Petromuridae; genus Petromus; species Petromus typicus. The sequence continues at coordinate 17,359 of PVIR01000005.1, forward strand.
TAGAACTTAATGTATAGATTCCAGTTACACCCCCTTTCCTGTTTCCCATATTAATTAGTCCTATAATCACCCTGGGTGACCCCTGATTATTCCTGGCTACTTGAGATTCTGGTCCTTTTGCAAGTGTTTGGTTGGGTTTGGGCAGATGGAGGGTGTTTCCTGACCTATCAATGGGACCAGGCAACACGTGGGGAAGGAGTCACCTTGGAGAATATCAATGGCTCTTAAGACAGGGACAGAAAGAGCCCTTCGTGACTTCAGGTGATGCTGTGTAAGCGTAGGTTTGCCACAGGCCTCTTCTGACCGTGTTGAGTCAAGCCAAGAGAATGCCCAGCAATTTGAGCCATTTTGTTGAGCCACTGAATTAACAAACAAGTTTCCCACCTCTAGCTTCTCATCTAAGTGTCATTACATGGTGACATTCTGTTCCTTGCAGCCCAAATCCTAACCTAGATGTGATGGTCCCTGAAGAAATCCCAGAGAGTATGAAGGAGACAAGGTGTACATTTGGGTGTCATTAGATTGCTGCTTGGCAGTGCTCAGCACCAGCCATACTGCTGTAGGCAGGGGATTCTGGGAGGTGAGGCTGAGTCGAATGAGAGGGGTGAGCCCTGGTCTGGAGGAAGGGAGGGGGGAGCATGGGGGAGGGCTTCAGAACTTCGGTTTGGGAACCAGCTTCTATCATTTACCAGCATTAATCCTGAACTAGTCCTTGTGCCCTTCTTCCAGCCATGCATTTGGAAGCCTGGTCTTGCAGCTCCTAGGGCATCCTCCTGACCTGCCAAGCTGGATGCTCCAAAAAAAAGCTTCCTGCTGATAAATTGGCTCCTAGGCTCAGGATTGATGCTTTTCTACCTTCTGTTCCAGAGCACCCTGAGGAGTGTGAGCGCGGTTCCAGTCTGCTGTGAGGGAGAAAGATATCTGCAGCTTCCTGTCTGATCTTTAATTCATAAGGATCCTGCACTTTCTAACTTGAACAGGTCATTATAATATAAAAATTTTGAAATAACTCATCACCAGGAAAGAATATAAAGAACGGCCACAGCTACCCATGGACTGTGGTTGCAAAGGGCAGCGAGGTCCTCAACCTCCTTGACCTTTGTGCCTTTTGCAAACTTTCCCAGAGAGCAGGCAAGCAGGTCTGCTCTGTGAGAGGCCTTTCCCCTCCTTTCTTCTATCACTATTTTTTTCTTTTATTATCCAGGTAAAATTTACCTAAAGTTCACAAATTTTTAAATATATTATATACATTATGTATTTTTTATGTGCATGCCCCTGAACACCATCTAGATCAGGATATGGAACCCTTCCCCAGCTTTGTCCCCTCCCCACCAGCACTTGCCACCATTAACCCAGCTTGTCCTTACGCCCCTTAATATTATAATTTGGATCTAAAAGGGCCCTCAAAGGCCATGTGTTGGGGGCCTGGTTGCTGGCTGATAAGCCTTTGAAGGTGAATTAGATCAAGAGGGGTCTAATATCATCAATGAATGAATCAACTATGGATACAAAATTTGATGACATCATTGGAGGAGAGGAAAATTTAGGAGGTGAAGCCTAGTGAAAGGGACTGGGTCATACAACCATCACCCCAGCGACTATATCTTGGTCCAGGTCCTTTCCTCTATGGCCCAGGCTCTTTTTTCCTCTCCCCCTCCCTCTCTCTCCTTCCTGGCTGCCCTAAAACGAGCACCCTTCCTCTTCCACACCCTTCTGCCATGATGTTTCTGCCTTACCACAGGCCTGAAAACAATGGGGCCAGCTTACCATGGCCTGAAACCTTGAAAACCACAAACTCAAATAAACTTTTCCTCCTTTAAGTTGATTTTCTCATGGCAACGGAAGTCTGACTACCACATTCAATCATTTCTTGAGCTTCATGAAATATTGCGATCTATACTGCGTGCTTCACATTTTCCCCAAGTGATTTGTTTTTGACCAATTTCAGACAGCCTCTCAGCCACATTTCTGATGGGGAGGCTTCTTCCAGCTGCATGTTTTCAGTGACAGTCTACCCTCATTTCTTGAAGGGCAAAGCTTTCTGATGTGCTTCCTCTGGCAGGAATGCGTCTAGGGACACATCAAGTCCTTCCTCCAGGGACAGCTATGTGACTTTGCAGGGCTCAGAAGTGTTGGAATAGGCTGCTGGCAGGGAACCTCGTACAGTAGTTTCTGAGAAATGGCCTGAAGTGAGGAATCAAGCCGAGAGAGCCCTACCTTAAGAGGTGTTCATAGGTATCCAGGGATACTGGATTTGGCCTTACGAGGTGTGGGTGAGTTAACCTGGATCTCACTGAGATTGAAGAACATGGACCCATCTTATTTACTTTTCTCACTGCTGAGACACAGTTAATGGGAAGAGATTTATTTGGCTCACAGTTTGTAGAGATTTCAGTCTGTAATCGGCTGGCTCTAGAGCAGAATGGCACAGCAGAGAAGGAACAATTCATGGCAGACAGTGTTTTTCTCCCTTTCTAATATTTTTTTTTAGACAGGGTCTTGCTTTTGTAGTTTAGGCTGGCTCTGAGCTCACTACATAGCTCAGGTGAGCCTCAAACTCACAGCACTTGTCCTGTCTCTGCCTCCCGAGTGCTGAGATCACAGGTGAGCCACCATGCCTGGCACTGTGGTATATGGTACTGACTGGTGGTGGGCATGAGTGACACCATTGTTGTAGGTGGTTACTGGGGATTGAACTAGGGACCTTGAGCTTGCAAGGCAGACGCTGGAACCACTAAGCTAAATCCCTGCCCCCCCTTTTATATTTTATCCAAACTACTTAGGGTGAGTAGCACTCACACTCTTAACCTAGTGCCTTGGGCCTAGCATTACACCATAAGCTAATCACACACACCGTCTGTGCAGCAGCCTCTGAAAAGGCCCCACCCATATCCACAGGAGGCTTTGGGGGACATCAAGACACAAGCCAAAACAGGACCCTCACATGGGCCCACACTGCTCACCCGCAAGGCTGGCCTTAGGCAAAATCCCTCTTCCCTCTTTCCTGCCCACTCGTGCCATGTTTTTGTTTATTGGTGACACCTGCTGAGATGTCCCTGAGCGTTTCTGGCCATGAGCTAACATCAAGAGTGTGTGGACAGCACAGGGGGGCCTGTCTCTGGGATTTAGTATCTAGACCAGGCCACAGATGGAGAGATCTGGCCCTCAGCTGTGCTTGCTTTGGCTCCCACAGTTAAAAAAAAAATCTGGAAATTGCCCACACAAATCAGATTTCTGGCTTCTCTGGACAAATCAGAAGATCTGGCAGCTTCAGTCTGTTTTCCTACCTGGCAGCAGCTGAAGCAGCAGAAGTGGCTGCTGCCTCCCAGCAGGCACGCCAGGGCAGGCATGGCGCAGCTTCCCCATGCCCGCTGGCATCATACCTGGTTCTCTTCCCTTAGCACTTTCTATGAGGCCACCTCCAGCACTTCTGCCAGTTTGAATGGATGGGAAGATTAGCAGCGGCTTCCCCGGGAGGGCGGTGGGTCTCTTACTCTTCCGGATGTTGAGTTCCTCAGTCTCCTTGGAGACAGCAACAGTGTGTGCTGGGCATGGGGATGAATGCAAAGACAGGATGTTGAGCCAACAGAAGTGGTTCTCACAGCATGGCCCGCCTGCGCCGGAACCTCCAACGCTGCTCAGAGTGCGCACCTGCAGCGACAGTGCAAGGGAAGGTTCCCCAGGTGAGGTCGAGGTCTCCACCGAGTACAAGCGTGGCAAAGAGGAGGTTGGCACTTGGTGGGGAGTGAGGCCAGACACAAATGTTTTCTAGGGCAAAGCTGGGGACCTGACTCCATCCCAATCCCCCGATGGAGCCTTTTTGGTATAGCTGAGGCTCCCACAGGTGAAGGGCACAGACATATTCTCACGTTTCTTGCCTCTGCACCTGGAGGAAAGGTCCTGTTGCCTTTGCCAAGCCTTTTCATTTCCTGGAATCTTAGGACTGTCTGTCCCTCAGGGAGGGGCCAACTCCAGAGAATGGGACAGAGGCTGAGTGGTACATCAGAGCCATTGTTTCTCCATCTCAGCCAGGTGGCCCAAGAGTTGCTCAGCTCTGGCCAATGACCATGGCCCTGCACAGGCGAGAGGAGGATCTGGTGATTCGTCCAAAGGGAAAATGTGTTTCTGGAGAGAGAGAGGGCCAGATGGGACGTGAGGCTACTTTTCTTTCCTTTTGGAACCATTGACAACAGGGTTAGGGCTGCACCCAGGAGGGCAGACAGAGACCCAGGAGAGGAAACTGCACCCGGCACGCTCATTCCCAGGCTTTTGCAAGTGAAGCCAGGTTCCTGGAGTGACCCTGACAGGACGCCTACTTTCCCGGCTTGGGGTGCTGAGAGAACAACACGGGAGTGTCCTGAAGTGCCTGGTGTCCTTGGCAGAACCGGAGCGTGAGGGCCCCCTACGTGGGTGGGCTTGCAGGGACTGCACCCGGGACCCTGTGAGGCAGCGGGAAGGCGGGGATGCTCCCGCGGGAACGCAGGGCCTCAGTGCCTCAGCGTGGCTGTAGGAGGGAAGCCCCCGGGCAGCTTTGGAATTTCCTGATGTCTGGGCCCCACGCCCGGAGATTAGAGTTTAATTATTCTGGGGTGCAGCCTGGCTGTTGGGGGGGCTTAAAGGCTCCCCAGGAATCCTAACGCACAGCACCTGAGAGCCTCCGGTCTCCCTCCTGGGGTTTCCTCTCCTGGGTTTAGCTGTGAGCCACAGGCTGATGAGCCCGACACAGGCTTCTGTGCTGACATGAGAGGAGACCACAAGGTGGGTGGGATGTGTGTATGGAAAGAAGCCTGAATCCAAGTGCCAGTCTATGCCGGATGTATCTTGTCTGTCACTTAGCACTCAATCTGGGAGGCCCATCGTCTCAGACTCAGTTTACAGTAGGAGCCTGTGTCTTGGCCGGGTTGGGGACATTGCCTGTGTGGAATCAGACAGCCTTAAAGGAAACTGACATGCTATAAGAAGCTGGGGGGAATGAAAATCGGTCTTGCCACTTATAGTGATTTCCCTAAAAAAGTATTTCTGAGGTCAACTTCTTTAGTCTGGTCAAGGGACCCATGCTTGCCTTCAGATCAACACCTGCATGCACAGATGCACACACACACACGGCAGAATTCCACCATTGGGTCATTATCTTCACATAAGAAATGCTCATGGAAGAGTAAATGAGAGGAAGCTGTTCAATCAGTCCCATCAGATTGTGGGTTGAATGACTTTGTTGGGAGCATCCTGGGCAGGTCCTGGCATCCTCCAGATAGTAGACAACATACAACCATACCAAAGAGGCAAAGAGAGTACTTAAAAATGAGGCTTGGTGGAGCCCAAAAGTTGTTATTCAATGAGTAAGTTAGGCAAAATAACTGTGATTGTCCTTTGTGTAGCTTCTTGCTGCAGTGACAAAAGTCCAATTTATTCAGCTCTTGACACTCTGCCCTCTCAGGGAGGTTTGTGCAGGGCCCAGGGTCTGGCTCGGAAACCTGCTCCAGCTCTGCTTCGCCACTTATCAGCATCCTGGCCTTGGGCGAAGGGCTCAGTCCCTCAGGACTGGCTTCATCATATACGTGTTGGGAGCTTCTCTTTGCGGCCATGACTGGGTGATGGGACTGCATTGACCTTCCCACTTAAAACAATTAAAAAACAAAACAAAACAGATAAAATCCTTGAAGGGATGATTTTCAAGACACCAGACATCAGGCCACAAAGTTCGGGACCCCAGAAAACTAGATAATTGTTCCTGCTTACTTCTTGACACAGAGAGGGGAAACTGAGGCCAGGAGGGGCGAAAGGGAACTATGTCATTGTGAGGTCCTCACAGTCAGTGTGAGGTGGTGAGCAACCCTTAGAAATGGGCTGCAGAAAAGCCAAGGTGTGCGCCACCAGCGCTAGCGCAGTCACTAGAACAGTGAAGAGGGTGCACAGTAGGTCAACAAAGGAGGTTGAATGGAACCATCAAAAGCAGCCTAGGAGAAGGTAGAGGAAGAATGAATAAAAACACAGAGAACAAACAGAAAATAGGTAGCACAATGATTGACTACTCCAAATGATCCGCATCAGTAATCACATTAAATGTAAATTGTCTGAACACCAGTTGGAGATGGTGATATTGGATAAAGAAGACGCAATTACACGCTGCTTTGCAGACACACTCTTTGTAAAGACCGAATATGTTCAAAGTAAAGCAATGAATAAAAGATATACCATCTGTAACATGAATCAAACGGAAGCTGGAATGGCGATATTCCTAATCTACAGTTCCACCTCTAATCTATGTCAGTGACAGAGAAAACCACAAGCCTTGCCTTATGGGATTTTGGTCGGATTCAAGTCAGGTGAAATATCTGGGGCTGCTTTGTGGACTGTAAAACATGATAATTGGACCCTAACGATTCGACAAAGGATCATCTGAACCCTTATGAAGAATTAGGGAGGCAGATCTGAACTGTTTGGCTCTCAAGGCACAAAGGAAATTCCGGACTGCGGTCCAGGAAGGCCAGGCCAGGGACTGGAGCAGGACCTGGAAACATCAGCGTCCCATCCTTGGCCTTCCTCTGCCTGCTATCCTTACTGCAAGCTGCGGTGATGAGGATGCTTGTTCAGTGGTGGGGAAGGCAGGGTTGGACTGAGCCTGGATCCCATGGACCCCAGAAGCTTTGGTGATCCCAGCAAACGCTTGCCTCAGTGACAAAGATGCGGAGCAATTACTCTGCTAACTGCTCTCAGCACTTTGCATGTGTTAAGTCTCCCAGTCTGGTCTGCAACCTTGTGCCTCTTGAGCAGCTGGAGAAATGCAAGGTCTATATGACAGAGCAGTTACACTACTTAAGTCAGGCTTTGAGCGCACACAGTCTAGGTCTGAGCCTCAGGTCTAAACACTACACTCCCCCAGCCACGAGTAAGGGATTGGGGAGGCTCAGGCAGCCAGAAGATTCTTTCTGCCAGGGCAGAGGTAGAGCCAGCTCCTTCCCTTCACTTGAGGCAGCCACCTCTGTGCCTGGCCCTTACTTCTTTTTTTTTTTAAGTGTTTTTGAGAGAGGGTCTCTCTTTGTGGTTCAGGCTGGCCCTGAGCTCAGCCTCAAACTCACATCACAGCAATCCTCCTGCCTCTGCCTCCCGAGTGCTGGGATTACAAGCATGAGCCACCACGCCCGGCACTGTGGTATGTGGTACTGGTTGCTGCTGGGGTGAGTCTCCACGCCCAGTATTGTTATGTGGTTGCCAGGGATTGAACCCGGGTCCTTGTGCTTGCAAGACAGGCACCGGAACCACTGAGCTATATCCCTGGCCCTACCCCTGCCCCTACTTCTGAGTCCCTCACCTTCGCTCGGCCAGGGTGGCTGTGTGAGTAGTGGGGACCAGCCAGCTGAAAGGAGCCGGCCCTAGGTGTCTGTGAGGAGTACACATGACTGCCTGGGAGTTGCACTAAGTTCCCCCATTCATCCTTAGAGTCAGGGGGCCCAGCCCTGCCTCCGACTGACACTGAACCTTGATTTATTTTTCATCTGAAGAATAGGCTAACAGGCCTGGTCTCCCAGGGAAATGCAGAGGTTCCAGATGTACCATCCAGATCGCTGCTGTCCATCCTCGCTGCCCAGCCCCAGCTCTTGTGTCTCTTCTCTCCTCTCAGGAATATTTGTACCCTCAGACTCCTTGCTTCTGAGTGGTCTGCTTGGAGCTGGGTCGCTCTGCTCTACCAGGAGGGAGGTAGAAGAATTCTTCATGGGGCCAAGGATTTAGCTCAGTGGTTCCGGCGCCTGTCTTGCAAGAACAAGGGCCCGGGTTCAATCCTCCGGTAACCACACACAATACTGGGCATGGAGACTCATGCCCACCAGCAATCAGCACCACATACCACAGAGCCAGGTGTGATGGCTCATGCCTGTAATCCCAGTACTTGGGAGGCAGAAGCTGGAGGATTGCTGTGCGTTCAAGGCTGAGCTCAAGGCCAGCCTGAACTACCAAAGTGAGACACTGTCTCAAAAAAAAAAAAAAAGAAAGAAAAAGAATTCTTCATGACCCTCGAATCCCTGCCTGGAGGTCAGGGGTAGAGACAGGGGTGGAGGAGTCAAAAGGCTGAGACTGATCTTCTTTTAGTATTTCATCCATTTTTAAAAAGTAAAATTCACATAACATCAAATTAGCCATTTTAAAGTATATAGTTCAAGGCAGTTAGCATATTTGTGACGCTGCACAATGACCAATCTCAAAGTGGTTAGTTTAAAAAGCTTTTCATCATCTCAGAAAGAGAGCCTCCATCCATCCAGTAATTAGTGCCAGTTTCCTCTCTCCTCAGCCCCTGGTAACCTCATTTGCTTTCCTTCTTCATGTACTTGATCGTTCTGGACATTTCATTAAAAAGAATCACTAAATATGTGACCTTTTGTGTCTGACCTCCTTCACTGAGCATAATGTTTCCAAGGCCCATCCAGTGCAGGGATTACAGGCGTGAGCCACCATGCCTGGCACCGTGGTATGTGGTGCTGATTGCTGGTGGGCGTGTCTGTCAGTGCTCCATTTCTTTTCATGGCTGAATAATATTCCATATGGATATAAGCACAATTTCTTTTGTGGTGGATATTTGGAATATTAGTGGATATTTGGAATATTGTTGATAGTGCTGGTGTATTTTTGAACAGGTATGTACTTGAGTATCTGTTTTCAGTTGTTCTGAGCATAAATCAAGAAGTATGATTGCTCAGTCAGACAGTGATGCTAGTTGTAACTTGTGAGGAGCAGTGGAACCACTCTCTAATGTTAGTCTCTTTAAGATTACATTATTCAAAGTACAAAGATAATACTATACTATAGAAAAATTGGAAATTATTTAGCAAATTTTCAAAAGCTTTAAGGCAATTAAAAAATTATAAAACTATATGGTTATTATTTTTATTATGCCAATTCAAATAAAGACATTTCTGAAAGAAATTCAAAGAATAAAAGCAGGGAAGGAGGAAGTTAAATTGTCATTATTTGCTGATGACATAATATTTTATACAGAAGATCCCCAAAACTCCCTCAAAAGGCTTCTAGACTTAATTCCAGTTCAGTACAGTAGCTGGATATAAGGTCAACCCTTGAAAATCAATAGCCTTGTACACGAATAACAGATTCACTGAGAGAGAAATTAGGGGAAGCGTCCTTTTTACACCAGCATCCAAACAAAAAAAAAAAAAAGAAATTTTAGGAATCAATCTAACAAAAGAAGTAAAAGACCTCTACTTTGAAAACTATAGCACTCTGAAAAAAGAGAATAAATTATTCTTTTTATTGAGACAGGGTTTCACTTTTGTAGTTCAGGCTGGCCTTGAGCTCAGTCTTGAACTCACAGCAGTCCTCCTGCCTCTGTTTCCTGAGTGCTGGGATTACAGGCATGAGCCACCATGCCTGGCGAAAAAACAGAATAAAGAGGATATCAAAAAATAGGGCTGGGGATTTAGCTCAGAGGTTCTGACACCTGCCTTGCAAGCACAAGGTCCTGAGTTCAATCCCTGGTAACCACACACCACAATGCTGGACATGGTGGCTCATGCTTGTAATCTCAGCACTTGGGAGACAGAGGCAGGAGGATTGCTGTGAGTTTGAGGCTCACCTGGGCTACACAGTGAGCTCAGGGACAGCCTGAACTACAAAGCGAATCTCTGTCTCAAAATGAAAGAAAGAAGGGAAGATAGCACTTGTTTCCAGTTCGGAAGAAACAATATAGTGAAAATGGCCACACTTCCAAAACTGCTGTCTGGATTCAATGCAATCTCAATTGAAATTCCCACAGCATATTTCACAGTACTAGAGGAAGCAATCCAAAAATTCATAGAGATCTAGAAAAGCAGAAACAATTTTAGGCAATAAGGACAAGGCAGGAGGGATCACAATCCCAATTTGAAACTCTACTATAAAGTCATTGTGATAAAAACACAATGGTACTGCCAAGAAACCAGACCTGGAGATCATTGGAAAGGACTAGAAAATTCAGAAACAACTCCAGACATACTAAGCCACCTCATATTTGACAAAAGAGCAAAATACCCTCCATGGAGGTAAGATAGCCTCTTTCATATATGATGCAGGAAGAACTGGGTTTCAACCTGCCAAAGATTAAAATTAGGTCTATCTCTCACCATGCACTAAACTAAAATCAAAGTGGATCGAAGACCTAAATATTAAAACAGAAACACTATGGGCTGGAGATTTAGCTCAGTGGTTCCGGCACCTGCCTTGTAAGTGCAAGGGCCCAGGTTCGATCCCCAGTAATCACATACAACAATGCCCGGCGTGGAGACTCACACCCACTAGCAATCAGCACCACATAGCACAGTGCCAGGCATGGTGGTTCACATCTGCTATCCCAGCACTCAGGAGGCAGAGGCAAGAGGATTGCTGAGTTCAAGGCTGAGTTCAGGACCAGCATGAACTACAAAGCGAGACCCTGTCTCAAAAAACGAAAAAAACCAACCAAGCAAAAACAAAACAGAAACACTAACTCTGCTAGAAGATAGATTAAGTAGAACTCTTGAAGATATTGATGTAGAAAAAGACTTTATTAACAAAACCAGGAACTAACAGAATCAACAACTGGGATTTCATTTTATTAATAAGCTTCTTCATAGCAAGAGAAACCACTAACAGAGCTAAGAGACAACTACAATGTGGGGAAAAATTTTTTTACCAGCTGTTCCTCAAAGGACTACGATGTAGAATATATAAAGAGCTTTAAAATATCAGCTCCCTCGGGGCCGGGGAGTTAGCTCAGTGGTTCCGGCGCCTGCTTTACAAGCGCAAGGACCTGGGTTCGATTCCCCGGTAACCACATAACAATACTGGGTGTGGAGACTCACACTCAGCAGCAACCAGTACCACATACCACAGTGCCGGGCGTGGTGGCTCACGCCTGTAATCCCAGCACTCGGGAGGCAGAGGCGGGAGGATTGTGACGTGAGTTTGAGGCTGAGCTGAGGGCCAGCCTGAACCACAAAAGCGAGACCCTGTCTCAAAAAACCTAAAAAAAAAAAAAAAAAAAAAAAATCAGCTCCCTCAAACTTACAGACTCAATTCAGAAATGGGCATCTGAAATTAACAGACATTTCTCAGATAAAGAAATAAAAGCAGCAACTAAACACATGAAAGAATGTTCAACATCAGTGGTCGTTTGAGAAATGCAGATGAAAATGACACTGAGATTCTCGCTCATTCCAAAAAGGATGGCAACTATCAAGAAATCAGCTAATATAAAGCTTATGTATATAGGGGTTGGGGGTTGGGGGAGGGAGGGAAATGGAAAAATATGAGAATTAAATTGTGACATTGTCCCGGTACAAATTCTCAAGGTTGATTGTGATCATAGCATGTATGTAAAATGTACCAATAAAATCAATTTAAAAAGGAGAAATGGACCAACAACAAATGCTGGCGGCACCATGGGGAGAAAGGAGCCCTTCTCCACTGTTGGTGGGAATGTAAACTGGTGTAACCACTGTGGAGATTAAAGGTCCTCTTTGACCCTGCTATTTCCTTGCTGGGTGTGATTCTAAAAGAACTAAAAGAATCATCCACAGCGACATGTGTCCACCCATGTTTACAGTGGCACAGTTTGTAACAGCCAAATCTTGGAAACATCCCCAAAGCCCATTGACTAATAACTGGATAAAGAAGTTTTTTGGACAATGGAGTACTACTCAGCCACAAATGATGAACTGGAGACATTCATAACTAAGTGGATGCCCCTTGAGGCCACACACATAAGTGAAATAAACAGGATACAGTTGTATAAATACCCAATCATTTCTCTAGTATGAGAAACTGAAAGTGTAAATGAGGACCCAAATGTATATTATGTAAAATGGGAAGAAATTGTTCAAAGAGGAAAGGGGTCTGAGGGGGCGGGACAGAGGAAGGAAGGAAAGAAAATACTGAAAAGAAAAAAAAAAAAAAGGAAACAAAGCTTGTGCTTATGGGGCAAGGGCACGGGAATGGAAAAAAAAAATAAGAATCAAGATATATCACGTACAAGAGCAAATTCTCAGTGATGAATGTGATAATAAATTCCACATAAAATGTACCAATAAATTCAATAAATTAAAAAAAAGACATTTTTAGAAGAAAAAAAGAATATGTTTCCCACTTCCCGGTGGCTAACCAGTATCAACTCTCTAATGTATATCCTCCTGTTTACTTTCCAGGCAGATGTCGTTTTTAACATAAACGTCACAGTGTCCATATTACCTCGCTTCGAAATCTTCCTATCCGTTTCTTCTGAATTTCACTTGCTCCTCAGCTGGGCTAAGGGCCCTGGAGGAGGGACCCTCAGATCTGAAACCTATTCGTAGCCCATTTCCAAGTCTTGCAGTCTGGGCATCAAACCAGATACAGTTGTCTTTGAGTGGATGCAGAATGAACGTATTATCATTTTCTTTTGTTATCTGCATATACAGAATCTTTGTATAGTGAATGTGAATTGCTTTTTAAATGAGGAAAAAAAAAAAAATAACAGGGAAGAATTGAAGACCTGGGGGGCCGGGGAGTTAGCTCAGTGGTTCCGGCGCCTGTCTCGCAAGCGCAAGGACCCGGGTTCGATTCCCCGGTAACCACATAACAATACTGGATGTCACCCAGCAGCAACCAGTACCACATACCACAGTGCCGGGCGTGGTGGCTCACGCCTGTAATCCCAGCACTCGGGAGGCAGAGGCAGGAGGATTGTGATGTGAGTTTGAGGCTGAGCTCAGGGCCAGCCTGAACCACAAAGCGAGACCCTGTCTCCAAAAAAAAAAAAAAAAAAAAAAAGAATTGAAGACCTGCAGGCTCAGCGCCCAGCCTGTACCTTAATTTAGCGCTTCCTTCACTCTGGCTCATTGCATAATGGGTTGTTTACGCGTCCGCCTCCCCGGAGGGCGGAAGGACTACTCAGTCCGGCTCTCCCACCCCGCTCTAGCTCCCGCTCCCGCACAGAAGCTGAGCTTTGCGCCGGGCACGCAGCAGGTTAGCTGCGAGGGGCCCCTCCAGCGTGTGGAGGCTGCCAGGAGAGGAAGGTCTGGTTCGTGCTTCCAGGGCCGGGAAGCAGAGATGCCCGGAGGCCCGGGCTCCCTTTACGAAGAGATATAAATAGTTGGTCCCTGGGAGAAGCTGGAGAGTTGTAAGAACGGAGGAGCTAGCAGCTAGTGCGCCCCCGGGTGTGACTGTCTTCATGGACTTGTCTGTCTGTTAGTCTGGGCTGGGTGGAGCGGGGTAGAAGGGCGTGTGGTCTGGGTCGGGCGGCGCCTGCGAGGCCACCTTCCCGTGCCAGCCCTCCCCATCTGTCCCCAGGCGCCGGCTTCTTGTGCCTGCTTGGGGTTCATGACACCCCCCCACAACCATGCTAGTCCAGGCTCCTCTGTCTGTCTACAAGGAGCTGTGGCAGAGGTCAGGCAGACTGGGAACGCTGCTTCTTCCTAGCGTTTCCTCAGGAACAGTGCCTGGTGGCGCTGGGCCCCTCTGCGGCTGACTCGGCCGCACACATTTTATAAATAACCTGGTGGAGGGACGTGTGCTGCCCCGCCCGGTTGTGACCAGAGCAGGTGGCAGCACCCAGGTCCCCAGGGCCTCCTAGCTGCCTGGGGCAACCCTTCCTCTCCAGGGCTGAGGGGTCCAAACATTGCTGGCCCCAGGGAGGGGTGCTGCAGGCCTGGGGGACCTCCAGGTGTCCTCCTCTGAGCACCCGGACCTTCTGTGGGGAGCAGTGGGGACTTCTGACCGGCAAACTGAGCCAGTGTGGGCTACATGTGCTGGGCAGCCCAGCTGAGTCACCAGCCCTCCCAGTTTTCAGAATCCTCACTGGCAAAACGAAAGGGTTGAACTAGGTGAGTACTAAGGTCAAGAATGTCTGTCACCTTTTCTGTTCTCCTTGGTGGGCAAAGATTGGCATTCTTGGTTAGACACCACTGACATTTACGGAGCCACCATGAACCTGGCAGTGTGCTAGGCACGCCCTGTTAATGGGGCCTGTCTGCTGCTGATTGGTCTGCTGATTGGGGCTTTGCCCATGGGCCAGTGTCAAGGTCCCAGGCCAGGTTGCAGCTGTGTAGTGCCATGTTCCAAAAGACCAGCAAGGGGGCTGGCAGAAGCCAGACAAGAGGTGGGGAACATCTGGTACTGACAGAGAGGACACTGTGGGCTCTCATGCTTGTTCAACTCCTTCAGCAGTTCAGCTTGCCAGGTGGGCCCAGGGACCTGCCCAGAGTCACACATGCAGACGTGGTGGAGATGGTACCCAGGTGTTCTGATTTCTAGTCTAGTGCTCTTGGAGAGTGTAATCATTGTTTTTCATTTCTCTGTTTTTATGTGGGGCTTCTTTTGAGACAAGGTCTTGGTATATAATTCAGGCTGTCCGTGAACTCACCATGCAGCCCACGCTGCCCTTGAACTCAGGGCAATCCTCCTGACTCAGCCTCCCTCATGCTGGGATTATAAGTACGTGTCACCACACTTAGTTTTTTTCTTCTCTATTTGAGAAGACTTAAAGGTGATAAGTTGGTGCCAAGGGCCGGTCCCCTGGGCCTAGAAGGCAGGCTCTGCTACTTCTTGACTGTGGCCTGCTCTGGCCTCAAGCTGGCACTCAGCACAGGGTCTGGCACATTCTGAGTTTAATAGGTGGTCAGACCTATTGGGCTGCCAGGCCCAAGATGAGTGGGTGAGTGGGTGGCAGGAGGTGGCAGGAGGACAAGCCGTCTGTTACGATCACAGGCAGCTGACCCCGAGAGGCCTCTGGGCCCACAGCAGTAGCTGGGAGGCTGGGCCCCCGGGTGTGCTTGGGCAGGGCAGTTACTGTCTCCGCAGAAGGAGAGACCCAGGTCAGCTGCAGGGTGCAGAGGGGCTTCTCAGGGCCCGTGTGCTCACTGCTCGAACGTCTGAAGGGTGAGTTCCCTGTCTAAACAAAGCTTTCAGTGAGAGTGTGGTAGCCCCACCGTGGCAGAGTACCCTTCTGAATCTCAGAGGAGTGTGTTTATCCTACGGGTCCTTGTCCTCTGCCTACCGGGTGGGCCAGGGTCACGCAGCCTGCAGGGCAGCCCCATATTCCCTCGGTCTGTGACGTGGACCTCAGAAGGCCCAGCTCATATATCCTCGCCGTCTTCTCTCTCATCCCTGCGTCATGGACATGATTGGACTGGAAGCTTCGCTGACATCAGCATGGTAACATTTAGTGGGTGAAGAACCCACATGCTCAGTGGATGATGGATCTGAGGCGTCTGAGACCTGGAGCCCTGGCTTCCTGGGCGGCCACTGAAGAAACCAGCCAGAAGAAGCCATCTCCTGTGTGCTGGGAATGAGATGCCAGAAGGATTTTGTTAGTTTCTTTTCAGGGGGACAGAAGCAGGGGGCATTCGCAAAGCTTTCAGCTCATCTTGGCTCAGTCAGCTCAAACTTAGCTCCCCAGTCCAGGCAGGGCGAAGCTCTCACTCACATCCCCGCTGCCTGTAGTGTGCCTGAGGCTCTGTGTGTATCTGTCCAGGGCCAGTGGTATAATCACACAGGTGAATGGGCACAAAGGAGGTGCTACTGAGATTAAAACTGCGCTGGAAAAATTTGAAATCTCCTAGGATAACAGTTTCACCAGGACTTGGTCCTGAGACCACCTGGGTGCAAAACTGATGTCTGGGGAAGTCAAGGTAAAAAAGCTGTGGCCTGGAGCTTGTGTTTGTGTGTGGGGGGGTCTGGCAGCCGAGTCCCTGCAGGGCCTCCTCGCCTGGGCCAGAGGTTGCAGGCTGGAGGCCTGAAGGGTGTGTGGAGCTGGGGAAACTGGGACCAGCTCCTTGGGCAGGTGAGAAGAGGGCTGTGGAGACAGGGCTGGACAGGTGAGCAGGGTTGGACTGTGGAGGGCAGGTATCTGCGTGGCTTTCTGATACGGGCTAGGCTTCAGTTTTTTAGCTGTAACATGGGAAAAGCCAGGGCATCTCTCGGTACAGGGCTGTTGTGGGTACAAACCAGGTCATCACAATAGAACACATGGCGCTGGCCAGAACAGCCTCAGAGACTGGTTGCTGCTAATGTAGTTGGCAGTTCTGATGATGCGATGGTAAGAGCTGGGTTGCCTCCTTTGCTTTGACTTCTCAACACTGTAGCAATAGTGAGTTTAAAATAAAAGGCAGACCATCTGCCTCCTGCTCAAAAGTCTCCAGGGCCCGCTGGCTCCTGGTGAAGCTGTGCTCCTTGTTGCAATCTTCAAGTCCCGACTTTCCCTTCCCATGAGTCAGATATTTCTCCACTTCTATCACTCTGCTTTGGCCACAGAATATTTTTGCCTCAGGGTCTTTGCACTTGCTGCTCCTTCTCCTTCTTAGCCCATTTCAGGCCTTTATGTAAATGTCTATGGAATGGTCTTTGGCCATGTCATCAGAAATTGCAAACTGCGCCCTACCCCAAGCCAGGAGTCCGCATCTCCTCCCATCCTGTATATTCCTTCTTAGGATTTTCACCTTACAATACATTATATATTTTTATTGTTTATTTCTTGTCCTTCTCAATAGAATATGAGGCCCATGAGGACAGGGCTTCTTGTCTGTTCTATGCCTCCCAACATGTAGCTCAGGATCTGGGCTAGAAATGTGCTGTTTGGTTATTATTATTTCTGGAGCGTGGAGGGTGGGTTCACAGAGATTTCTCCAGCTGAGTATGGCTGGGCCTTGAACAGGGCCCTCCGAGTGGCTTCGAGTCTGTGTTCAGGCCTTTCTGCCAGACTTAGTCTCTCATGTAGGAGCCTGGGGGCAGGAGCTGTGGACTGCCAGCCGGCAGCCTCTTCCCCCTCTGCAGCCCGCTGCTCATTTCAAAACCAGCCCCTCTGCTTCCTTGGGGCTCCTTTTTCCCAGGCAACGAGGTAAGCCCTGGGGTCGGGCAGCTGGCAGCTGGGTGCCTTCTTGCGCTGGAGGAACCTCCCTAGGTCTCAGAGCAGCTGGCTGCCCGGGAGCTGCAGAGCCTCACGACCGGGTTTAGATCTGGGAGCATGGCCTTGGCTGTGGGCTGTTGTAGCCGGAGCTCACACTTCGGTCCTCTTTTTGGAGACTCCTGGCCTGGGCATCTTCCTGCGGAGTTACTTTTCCCATGTACCTGGAAAAGGTCCTTGGGTCCCTTGGTCGCAGCTTGCCCAGTTCTCCTTTATGAGCATCTCCTAGAGCTGCATTTGAGTGTGGCTAAGACGCTCCCTCCCAGGAACCTGACTCTCAGCCCCCATAACCCCCTCGGCCTGTGTCACCCACACTGCTGCATGGCCTGCCGGAGTGGCTGGCGTTCGGACACACTCCCCACAGAGTGTGCTGCTTTGGGGTCTTCAGGTGCTCTGCTTTCTTTCTGGGGTGTGGCTGACGGACCTGCTGTCTGGTAGGGGTAGGAGTTTGGAAAAGGCTGGGCTTTGGTCTCAGAGTTACCATGAAGGAAGGTCCAAGAATATGAGACCTGGTGACACACAGACAAGGCTGGGGTCCTGTGTTATCTTGGGCCATGAGCTCATCCATCAGTAAAATGGTATGCGGCACATGTACCTCTGCCCTCCCCAGCATACCTGTAGGATTTGGTGCGATGAGGTACAGAAACCGCCCCTCTGGGGCCTAACACAGAGCAAAGGCTCTGAGGTGCCTTCCGGACAGTGCAGGGTCTCCCAGCTTCCTCTTTTTGCCCTGGAGCCTGAGAGAGTCCTTGGCTTTTGCATTTGGCAGACCGTTTGGACACTCCTGAGGATTTTAATCTCCAGTGGTCATGGGTGGAGAATAACTCTCAACCCAGATGTGGTAGTTCACGCCTGGGATCCCAGCACTGGGGAGGCTGAGGCAGGAAGACTGCCTTGAGTTCAAGGCCTGCCTGAGCTATATATAGCCAGACCCTGTCTAAAAAAACTAAAGAACAAAACAGATAGATGACTGTAAGGATCTAGATGTGCCTGAGCAGCTGTAAGCAGGGCAGTTTGCAAATCCCAGGCTATCCTGCCGGGAGAGCTTTAGGCTTGTGAGGACCGTACCCTCAGTTCACAATGCAGAGGGCCCGTGATCTGTCACATGTCACAAAGCCCATGAAGCATGAAGCCAGGACTCAGACCGGACCTTCTCCCTGCTCCCTTGGGGCTCCATCCCTTGTACCCCACCAAGCAGGACACCAGGAGGCCAAAGCCCAGCTGCAGACTAAGTGATCTCTGATTCAGAAGAATCAGATATACAGACCATGAGCTCCATTCTGCCACAGCCCCTCAGTGCTGCTCTGTCCCTGGCATGACACCCCCTCTGGCCCTGAAGGGCTCGACAGGTTCTCACACCTGAGCCTTACATCCCCCGGAAGCCGTCTCCTTGCCCCAACTATTTTTTGTTTCCCCATCGGCACCTTGTTTGTGCCTGTGGTGTGATCTTGCCGTCTTATGTTGTAGACACTGACTGAAGGCTGTGGTCTCTTTGATTTTCATTCCAAGAAGTGTAGAAGCCAAGTCAGTTTTTGAGTGCTCAGACAGGAAGCCAGGGACCTGTGTACCAACCAGAGCTTGCGGAGCAGGCTGCTCAGATGCTGAGCCTTCCCAAGGTCCTCACACTTGTCCCCTACGCAGTGCACCTGCTTCTCCCCTGGCCTGCTAGAAAAGAGCTGGTTTATCTATGAAAAAGAAAATTTTTGAGTGTGTAGTGCTGGGGATTGAAGAAGTATTTCAACACTGCATCTTTTTTCTCTCTGTCTCTCCTTCCCTCGATCCCTCCCTCCCTCCCTCCCTTCTGTCCTTCCTTCCCTCATCACACACATCTGTGTGTGATGGCACATGCCTCTTCCCTGTAATCCCAGCTACTGGAGAAGCTGAGGCAGGCAGATTTCTATGAGTTTGAGGCCAGCTTGGGCTATATAACAAGACCTTTTCTTCTAAAAACAAAATAAAAAATAAGAAAAGTTTTGAGACAATCTGCTTAAATTGCATGAGTGGCCTTAAACTCGTGATCTCTTTGCCTCTGCTTCCCGGGGGCTGGGATTTCACACGTGCACCATCACATCCCATCTGATGTGGAAATCTTCATGGATACTTTTTTTGGTACTTGCTATGAGATGAGCCTGGATTACGTAGGAATTTCAAGATCAGCCTGAGCTACATAGTGAAACCCTGTATCAAAAGAAAAACAAAAACAAAAACAAGTAGACTAGGGACTGGGTCGTTGTGAAAACCCATTTCTGTGCAGATTCTAACAGGGAAGAGGGGTAGAGGGTCCTGCAGCCAGAGGTGTGGTCCCTGCTTGGCCAACAACAGACTGCAGTCTGGTTGCTTTCTTACACCTTGAAAATAAAGGATCAGAGGCTGTGGCAGCTGCATGCCAGGCTTTCCTGCTAAGAATTCTGCCCTCGGCTCCACCTTCTGTGAGATCCGCACTGACAGGGGGACAGCTTTGTGTCCCCTCCTGTCTATCTGTCTGTCTCTTTCTCTATCTTGTGTGATCACTTTCTAAGTAGCTCTGGTGGGAAGCTGCCTACTGAAGGTTCCAAGGATCCTCCTCCTGGCATGGACCTGAGATCCCCGCAAATCCAGGCATTGTCTTCACCCAGGGCTTGTGCCTGCCCCCTAATGTGTTTTCTGTTTACACGGCACAGTGACAAGGGCCTATGTAAGTTACCACATTTAACCACCCCAGTGACCAAATAGCACAGGTAATGTCGCTATTTCAAAGAAGCTGAAACAGAGGTCCTGGGTTCCTGAATCCTGTGCCGAAGCTGGCACAGCTTTGACAGCTGCCAGCTGCGGCTGTGGTCTTATCCTCCCTGGTCACAGAGCCCACACACATGACCAGAACATGCCCTGCCGTCGGATCACCGTCATCCTTGACAGCTCGCTCTGGCCTCCTAGAATGAGGCCACTGTACCTGGAGTCTGTAGGCCTGGCTGAGGGTGGGCTTAAATGCCATGAAGGTGGCACCTTGCGGCTTCCGTTGGCGAACTGCTGCTCCACCTCAGAGCTTTCACTGGGAGGAAATGGTTCCTGCCACTAAGCCTAAAATTCCCAGGGATTCATCTCATTCCGTTTCATATAATCATACCTTCCTGTGTCGTTCCCTACAGTTCCCCACCGCTCACAGAGGGCTTCATACCCATAGAGCCCCAAATGCAATTATCCTATTTCATTTAACTTGGCAAAGCCAAGAATGTGGATCTTTTCATCTGTTATAATTATTCCATTTCTTCCGTTCCTGCATTGTTCCACATACTTCATCTCTGAACATCTTCCAATTCCAGGGTCTCCTTGTAGAATGGTGGTTGCCAAGAACCCAGTGCCGCAGTCAGGAAGGTCTCATTAGGAGGCAGGAGTGGGAAGGAGCGTCCCACTGGGCAGAGTTGTGACCCGCCAGGACTGGGGCCATCTGGATGCCCAGTGATGCCCAGAGACCAGCATGAAGCCACAGCAGGTAACCAAGTGCCTTCCTGGCACATAGCAGGTGGCTGCGCACTCTTGGAGCGAGGACATGGGTGGAATCTGTCCACATGTCTCTCATCTCAGCCTCCGGTCATGCTTGGGTTCATCCCACAAATGTATCGAGCACCTGATACTCCTGACCTGAGAAAGGCAGCCTAGTGTGAATGGCAGAGGGGACAGCTTCTCCCCTAATGGAGATTATGTCCCAGTCCCTGGGGAAGAAGTAGGCAAGTGGAGCCCCAGGTTAATGTGGTCATGTCAAGGGGCAGAGGCCCAGAAAGGCCTGCAGCAGGTGGCATTCCAGCTGATCCCTGGGTATAGGTGGACCGCCAGGGAAAGGTGTGGGGAGCTTTCTGGGACAGGTACAAGTGTGCCATGCTGGGCACTGGGGCTCAGGAAGGGAAGGACGGATGAGCTGGAGCGAAGCTTGGCAGGGAGGGTCTGGGGCAGGAGATCATGCTGCAGGTACCCGGCTTCCCGCTGACTTGCCACGTGACGTGAGCAGTGCACTGTGCTCAGTGCTTGGAGAGGCTGAGAGGCTGAGGCAGGAGAATCGAGAGTTTGGATCCAGCCTGGACAACTTAGCAACTTGGTGAGATCTTGTCTAGATTAAAAATAAAGGGCCAGGGATTTAGCTCAGTGGTTCTGGGGCCTGCCTGGCAAGCACAATGTCCCAAGTTTGATCTCCAGTAACCACATACAACAATGCCAGATGTGGTAACTAATGCCCACCAGCAATCAGTACCACACACCAAAATGCCGGGTGTGGTGTCTCATGCCTGTAATCCCCGCATTCAGGAGGCAGAGACAGGAGGACTGCTGAATTCGAGGCTCTCCTGGGCTACATAGTGAGCTCAGGGACAGCCTGAACTACAAAGGAAGAACCTGTCTCAAAACAAAAAAACAAACAAACAAAAAAAACCAATTAAAAATAAAAAAGATTAGAGATGCAGTTCAGAGAGAATCTTTAGTAGTGTGAAAAAAAATCACTAGCTATTCCATGGATACAAAAGAATATTTTAGTAGTGTGAAAAAAAATCACTAGCTATTCCATGGATACAAAAGAATATATCTACAATATGTATAAAATATAAAGAGTAAGAATATGCTAACCTCTGTGTAACTACCTCTCAGTTTAAGAGTGAGTTCCTCCCCCATCTGGAGAGCCCAGTGAAGCATACCAAGTAGGCCTACAGCTAACCATTTCCTTGAATTTTAGTTTATCTTTTTTGCTTTCTGTATATTTTCGCACTCATGTTGATTTGGTTAAGTAGCATATTGTTTTAATTGGAACTTTGCATAAATACAACCACACTGTAATACTCTGCTACCCTTTGGGTTTTTTGTTCAACATTTTACTGAGATTCACGCAGGTTGTGGCTGCTGTACAGTATCCCGCAGAGGGGATGGATCATGTTTTAATTATTCATTCTTTGGCCTCAGGATATTTGGATCGCCCTCAGTTATTTTTCTTTTACAGTGAGTGTGGCTGTGAACACTCCAGTTCCTACCGGGACAAAGCCTCATGGCGGTGTGGACGCAGTGGTGGACTTGCTGGGTCACGGAGTCACTTGTTCCCTGGAGTGGCAGCAAGGGCCCACACTGCCATGAGCAGTGTGGACGCGTCCGCGTGGCTCCCAGCGTGTCTTTAATTTCTGTTGACCTGGAGGGTGGCATGTCATTGCGTTGCCCCTTGATTTTCAAGTGTGTTCCCCCACAGCAGCCCCTTCTTGGCTGTGGTGAGGTTAGGTTCTCTCTCTTCTTTCTAGAATCCTTCTCTGTTCCCGCCTTCTCCCCTGTGACCCACCGCACAGAGGGATAGAACCCTTCTCCTCTCTCGAGCGTGGCCTTTTCCGTCTCTTCTTTAGGATTCGACTCCTTCCTTTCCTCCCTGTCATCTTCATTGCTCCCTTTTTATAGTATTCAGATTTCATAGATGACCAGAGTGGCAGTTGGCACTGGCCACACACCTAGTTTGGCAGTTTGAACCTTTCCTCCTCACTCCCTCCACCAAAGGACCCTTAAAGCCCTTCCTGTCTTCTGTGCGACACGAGAAGATGATGACCCAGGCCTGGCCGACCAATGACACTTAGGTAGACGTCTGGTAGGAGGCTTCTAGGAGAGATTTAGACACCTGAGGAAAGAAAGCAGGTTGTCTTCCTTCCTGCCCGCAGATGTGTGTGTGTGTGTGTGTGTGTGTGTGTGTGTGTGTGTGTGTACCTGATGTCTGCACCACAGGAGCCATCTTGCAGCAGGAGGGAGAAAGTCTGAGAGTGAGAGCCCAATGTGCTCAGAATGCTGTACAGACAGGACAGGAAAGGCCAAGGTCCTTGGAGATGCAATGAGCCGTGGGACTAATCCTGGAGTTGCTGCCCTTTAGGCTTCTTGTTAATTAAATATCTTTCCTGGCTAAATGATGTTAATGGGATAATCTATTTGCAGCCCAAATATGCTAAATGAGGGAGGGGATGCTTTTGTATCGATCCCTCTCTTGCCTTTTCTGTTGCTCACTGGCTCCTTTTGTGCGCCTCCAAACTGCGTTCTCTAAAGGCTCAGTAACGTAATTAGCCCATGTTGCTCTTCTTGAACCTTCTGTAATACTTGAATCCATTTGGGGGTTTCTCCTTGGGCTCCTGTGACATTTCAGGACCTGGGGTCTCCAGCTCCATCTTCTTTTTCTCCTTTCTGACTCTTTGTCATCATGAATCACCTTTGCTGAACATCTGCCACAGACCAGGAGCTGAACTTGGCTCTTCTGAGAGGTCATTTTACTTAGTCTGTACAGAATTTCTCTCTAGATATGAATCCTGGGTTCCTCAGAAGTTAATTAACTTGCTCACAGCCATCCGGTTAGTGAGTGACACATGTGGGCTTTGGCCTGAGGCATCTCCATCTCCAGTTTTACCATCTTGCGTAAGGCCGGGCAGCCAGCCCTTTCCTCTAGTTTTCTTTCACTGTCTCATAAGGACGAATGACTCCTTCTCCTAGGATCATTTTGACTTGTACAGAAATCTCTCCCAGGTTTTTACTGATATTCCTGCACTATAGCCTCAGGCCTGAGAAATCACTAGAGCCTCTCGGGCCGTTGCTTCCTTCTTCACCGCGTGGCCTCAGTCAGAAGCAGCAGCCCTTGGAGACTCCCTTTCAAATGCTCTTCCCTCTGCTTTGCCCTGGTGCCCCAGCAGTGCTCTTCCCCACAGTCGCCCTGGCCCCACACTGTGGGTTCCTCCCTCCAACCTGAGGCTGCTCCAGATGAAGAATGGCTCCAGGGCACCACTCTCCTCAGGCCTTGTAGGATGTAGTCTCCTGCATGGCTTCTTATCACTCATGTGGCCAAGTCCTGGCTTTGCTGGCTCTTCTTTCTCCAGGCCCCTTAGTACTTGACGAAGTAATTCATCTCAGACAGTGCAGTCTGCTGCTTCCAGATGTTCCTTCCTCTCCTGTAACTGCTGGTGCCCATTCACCCACCCACCTCTGTCCTCCTCCTGCTCCCCAAGCATAAAGGGCTCATCTTCAGGACACACCTCCAGCCCATGGGTCTGGGGAGACTTAGACCCAGGACCACTGGAATCCCTCCCTCCCTTCTCAGCATCCCTGTCACTCTCATGTCTGTGGCTTACTGGGACACCTGTCAGAAATGCACTATCTAAGCAGATTTCTCAAGCAAGATGAAAACTCTTCACGATCACAGCCACGCCTCCCCGTTCTGAAGCTCAATACTGGGGAACTGAGCAGAGGGGCCCTTTTCTCCTAAGTCAGCAGCTCCCTGACTAAAGTGCTATTCTGGGCACTTGGAATACAGTAGAGATGACAAGGTCCCTGCCTCCAAGAGGCCCATGGTTTAACAGAGAAGGCACAGATATACCATAGGGGCTCATGTAGGAGAACCTCACGGTGGCTGCTCCCTCAAGGGCTTTTGTTCTGTTACTGTGACAAAATGCCTGGATAAACAAGAGGTGAAAAGTCTGTTTTGGCTCATGGTTTCATTCATGGCCACTCGGCCTGGTTGGCTCTGGGCCTGTGGTGAGGCTGTGCATGAGTTTGCACCATTCACTTCACAGTGACCAAGGTGGGGGTGGGGGGAGGAAGGGAAGGAGCTGGGCTTTTAGTACACTTCTCAAGAGCACACCCCAATGACCTAACTTCCTCCCTCCTGAAGTTTCCACCACCTCCCAGCAGTGCCATTGTATAAGCCTTTGACTTGTGAGCTTTTGGGGAACATTTAAAGTCCGAACTCTAACATTACGTCCTTCTAAAAACTGGTAAACTGAATCTTAAAGTCCAGTGTGATATGGTTTTAAGAAGGGTTCCTCCCTTGTGAGTGGGGATTAAGGCTCTTAAGAAAGAAGCATCACATGGTGTTTGGCCGGCCTGCCCCTCTGTGTGCAGGCAGGATTCCTTGTCTCTGGGGGATGCAGCAGCAAGGTGTCACATGACCATCTTGGAAGCAAGAGAGCAGTTGTCACTAGACCAGTGAACTTGCTGGCACCTTGACCTTGAAATTCCGGTGTCCAGAACTGTGAAAAATGACTTTCTCTCCTTTATTTTTATCTTTTTGTGGTACTGGGAAGTGAACACAGGGTCTTTAAACAGAGCTACATTCCCAGGCATTTAAAAATTTTTTATTTTGAGACAAGGTCTTGCTAAGCTGCCTAGGCTGGGCTTGAATTTAGGTCCTGTGTCTCAGCGTCCTAGAGTGCTGGGCTAATAGATGTGCACCGCCATGCCTGGTTATGTTTCTTTCTTTCTTTCTTTCTTTTTTTTTGAGACAGGGTCTCGCTTTTGTGGTTCAGGCTGGCCCTGAGCTCAGCCTCCAACTCACATCACAGCAATCCTCCTGCCTCTGCCTCCCGAGTGCTGGGATTACAGGCGTGAGCCACCAAGCCCGGCACTGTGGTATGTGGTACTGGTTGCTGCTGGGGTGAATCTCCATGCCCAGTATGGTATGTGGTTACCGGGGATCGAACCCCAGTCCTTGCGCTTGCAAGACAGGCGCCGGAACCACTGAGCTATATCCCCGGCCCCCGGTTCTGTTTCTTTATACATATCTCAGATTCAGGTATTTTGTTACTGCAGCATGAATGATATTAGGACATCAAGAAAATGAAATTTAAACGATGCCTGGAGAGATTCCTCCAAGGGAAGAGGAGGAAGAGGAAGAGAGTTTTAGGCAGATGATCTATGGAGGCTCCAAAGTGAGAAGGAAAAGGGCACATCGGAGGAACTGAAAAGCAGAAATCCACCCTGAACATTGCTGTGCTGGAGGGTGTGAGAGGGGGAAGTAGAGAGAAGGCACTGGGAAGGAGAGATGGGGCAGATGGTGGGTACAGGACAAACGTGAGCTCTGGCGCTGTGGCCCAGATGAGGGGAGAGAGGTGTTTTATTGCTAAGCTGCAGGGATAGGGAAACATCAGGGTCTCAGAAAGAGGAGTCACTGACATGGAGGTGGAGGATGGGAGATGTGGTGTGGCTCTTGGGTCGCTATGGAAACATTCCCCTTGCTGGAACCTGCCCTGTGACCTGGCCAAAGCCAAGAATTCCGAGAGCTGCATGGAGCTTGGCAGGCAGAGCTTGGTAAGATGAGCGCCATGCAGAGGTGTCTAGAAAGTTCTGTTTGTGGGGGTGAGGGCTCAGGAAAGGGGTCCCAGGCCTGATGGACTTCCAGAGGCACGTTTGTGCTGGGGTGGGCATAGCTGGACACTGTTCTCTCCTTCCTGCTGATGTCCAGAGCAGTGGCCAGGGGATTATCTTGGTGATGGTTAAGGCCTTAGGACCCATGGTGTTAGGGCCTTAGGACCCAGAGGAAGCCTCTTTACCCCTCCTTTCCACAGCAGGAGTGGTTCTCGGAGATAACAAAGGCATTCTTTCCACATCACCTTCCTTTCCAGTCTTTAACCAACCTAAGCAAAGTTACTTTCCAATACAAATGAAGCAACTTGTCCAAAACATGAAAAGCCAATTAGGGACACCTGAATATCTTTGCCTATGATGGCGCCTCCTCTGTCTTGAAAAAATTTGTCCCATCTAAAAATCTTATACCATTTCCCATAGAACAAATCAAACTGACTAGTTCTAAGAGTATCTCAGGTAAACTGTTTCTTTCTCTCTATAGAGAATTCTCACTCAGGTAGTTCAGCAAATATTTCTTGAACCAGATGTTATTCTCCGTGTTTGGTAATACATCTGTGATGAGCATAACCCGAATCTCTGCCCAAGCTTACAGTTTTGTAGGCAAGATGAGAGAAGACATAAGAAGCAAACGATAGTTCGCTAGAAAAGGTGATGAATTCTTATAGAAAAGGAACAAGAAGAGAACTGTTTTTCACTAAGTGGCCCAAGTCGGAAGGAGGGTAGGGAGGGTGGGAGGGAGGGAAGAGGGAGGACCCAGCTTCTGTTTGTTGCTATAGCTTTTTGTTCTTGTTTGGCATTTTGAACTAACAGCATATATTATTTGATAAAAGTTAATTTCAAATACAGTTATAAATAAGTTGAGAGGCGAAGATGGCAGTGTGAGACAAGTTCTCTTCTGCTGCTGCAGAAATAGGACGTGATCTCTACAGTTAATAAACAAATGAGCAAAATCACAAGCCTATCAGTTAGCAGTGTAAAAATATTTATCAGAAGAGTTTAGAACAGAGACTATTAAAAGTGAGAAAGTCATTTCTTCCAGAAGATAAATGAAATGAGAGGGTTGGGTAGATGTAAACCAGAGTAACGAAGGGCCTCTTGCTTTTTCTTATAAGCCCTTCTGTATTCTAGATTTAAAAACTCATGACTTGGCGGTGCTTGGATGGTTACAGGAACCGTCTCACCGTGCCCGAGGGTGTCCTCGGTGGAGAGCGCCTTGGGGGCCTCTGTGGAGCTGAGGAGATGGCAGTGGGAGGGCGAGCCAGTTCCCTCTGCATTCATCTGGACCTGCTTTCTTTCTTCTGTTTTGTAAATGTCTTTCATGTGGGATTTTGTTTGAACAAAGGGTTCTGCAGCTAAAATTGGTTTGAACTCCATGATCCCTTTTGGTTCTCATAATTAATGATGCTTTAAAAGCACCTGTTACCCTTTATGCTCATGCCTATTTGCTGCCTGAAATAATTTCCTTAATTTAGTCAGAAGCCTCACAGTGTTTTCCCAGTTGCCTGTGGTTTGCAGTGATTGGCGAGTCTGCTTCGAGTTTCCTCAGTGTGGAAACGAGACACTGTGGCCAGTCATTCAGGATTGCCATCTCACTGTGTCCCTGGAGCCACTCTCAGGACATGGGGTCCTGGGGCATCCTGTGTGGCTTCTAGCACAGTGGAAGAGCTATAATGACAGGTGAATATTGTGGCCAACGGTTCCCTGATGTCACCCCACTATCTGCTGTCTCTCCTGAGGTGGCTCTGAGTTCTATTTATAGACTCTTGCCTCCCACTGACTTCCTCTGGGCGGAGGGAGAGGGGGGAGAGGGATTGGCTGACTGTGACTGGAGTTGAGACAGGGAGGCGACCCCCCCTTTCAGCTTAGTCACCTCCTAATGACTCCACTTGCAGACGTGTGACACGGTCTGCTGTTCTGGTACTATTTTTAGGGCGGGTCCCCTCCACTCATGTTTCTGAGCCCTTTGCAGTTGTCCGTCTTCCTGCCTGACAGCTGCTTCCTTGATCTGGAGCTTTCGGAGGTTCTGTTTCTGGCACTGCTCCAGCCTTCTTGCCTTCGCACACTGTCCCTGCACTGGCAGCCTCAGGATTTGACCCTAATCCTTGAAGGCCAAGCTCAAATGCCCCGACGTGCTTGTAAAAGCTTTCCTGGTCCTCATCTTTGAGGGATCTATCTCCATGTTGGCACTTGTCACAGACCCTGGTTGTCTTAGTGTGTTTTCTGTTGCCATAGATTGGGCAAGTTCTAAGGAAAAGGAGTTTATTTTGATCCCTGGTTCTGATCCACACTTGGTGATGGGTTTTGTGCTGGGGTAGAGTGGGGCATTCCATAGTTAGATACAGGGAGCGTGAGAAAGGTGTTGCTAAACTGGTTTTCATAGAAAACCCGCTCTGAGATAACCAGTAGCCATTAATTCATTAGTTGCTAGGCCCTGATCACCTCCTAAAGGTCCCACTGTTTAATATCTCATAATGGGGATTAAATTTCAATATGAATTTCAGAGGGGACAGACCATGTTCAGACTGTAGCACTGGTTACCACTTGGTTCCATCTAGGTGTCCTTGTGGCTTTGGGGATCTCCCGAGGTCGTCTTTCTGTTCGGCACCAAGTAGATGGGCAGAAACTGCTCAACAGATGAGGCGAACAGTATTTGCTGATATCATGTCTGTGCTTTAGGAAATCCTGCTGTGCATGGAAAAACTGTCCCTGTGGAGAGAGCTCCAGTAAGGTGTCTCCATAAATCTTGACCCATTTTTGTATGGAAAGACCTGATTTAGGAAAGTCAGGTAAGTAAAGCCTGTTGGGCTCAGGTGGATCCTATCTGGGGAGGGAGCATTACTGCCACCATTGTACAGATCAGAAAACTGAGACCCAGAGACACTCGACCTGCTTACGATCATGTAATAGATAGCAGAGCCAGAGGTTGAAACCCGGGGCATCTGGCTCCCACGAACACACTTTCCTACCTCATGCTTCTCCTCATCTCCCCAGCGTGCTGAGCAATGACATTATTTTAAGACTTTCCAGACCACAGTGTTCACGGTATTGTTTTCCTTTCAGATCCAAGTGCTGAGATTCTACCTGTCTCCTACTTTTCCTCCATTCTCTGAGGCTTTTTTGTTTGTACCGGGGATCGAACTTGTGACCCTGTACTTGCAAAGCAGGCGCCAGAAACAGTGAGCTAAATCTCCACCCCCCATTCTCCAAGGTTTGTGAGCTTCTCCCCTGGCTCCTCTGTGTCGTGCAGTTCTTTGTTCTCTCATCTCTTTCCAGGTATTAGGATTTCCAAATCATTCAGTTGGTTTCTTCTTTTGGCTATGGTCCTTTTCTGGAGACTTTCCAATGCAGCCACAGATTGGAAGACGATAACAGTGAATTCATTAGTAGATCTTCTTTGATGTGATTTTGTGGGCGAACTCATTAATGTATGATAAAAAGATGAAAGACCTGGCCTCCTGCATAGGACTGGGTTGTCCTAAGGCATCTGAATAATAATGATTAGTCAGATTAAATCTCAAAGACCGCTCTCTGCTTCAAGAGTTCCAGTCTAGATGATAGGGGTGTGGGAACATCTCACGCTCCGGTGTCCCAGGCCAGCCTGAGTCAGCACGGTGTGACTCCTGCTCTCCAGGGCTTTCACTTTGATGACTTCAAGTTTTGAGATTGTCATAATCACCCTGGATGCAACGTTGGGGGAAACACCGAGGCTTTTAACACTTCTTCCTTTCCGTGGATGTTAAGAGGGACCCTTTGTCCTGGCACGCATGATCTCAAGGCCTTCTACAGACTTCCAGTCTTGTGGTATAAGTGGGAAGAATTCTGTCTCAGTGCTCTTGCTTAGTACTCGGCACTCTTTGTACAAATATAGTTGAATGTACTTGTTGGGAAAGGTCATGAACAATTTCTGGCTAGTCGAAGTGGAGCTCAGGTCTGTCTTTATATCGTGAGGTCTTCTAGCCAGCTCAGGACTGTGGCCTTTTACTCTGCCTCATTCACGGCCTGTGTGGCTAATTGGCTGTGCTCCTTTCCAAAGCCAACTTCGGTGCTGATTTTGGATCCCCTTCTGGGTTGGCCTCGGCCCTGCTCCTATTAGCAGTTTACTCTTTTATAACTTGTCAGTGTTTCTCTCCCACTAGACTTCCCATCAGCATACAGGCAAACTCCGGGTTCTCTCATCTTCAAAAGGACCTCTGCGCCCCCTGTTTTCCCTTGGGGTACCATGCTACTACTCACTGCTCTCTAGCACAGTGTCTCTAAATAATTTTGCATGTGCACAGTGTTTCTGCTTCCTCATCTCCGGTTTAACTCTCAAACCCACTTTAATCAGGAGCGCCACTAAAACAGCTCTTCGCAAGGTCAAGGGTGACCTCCCTGCTGCTGGGTCCATTGTCCATTTCTCATTCCTCTTCGTATCTTACATGTCAGCAACGCCCACCACAGCAGGCAAGGTTCTCGCCCCAGCCTTCTTTGTGGGCTCCGGGTATCACTTTCTCCAGGATCCCCTGTTTCACTGCCTTCCTTTGTATTCTAGTGTGTAAGTGAAGAGGTGCCCAGGATCAGTTCTTGGGTAACTTTCTAACTGTATGTACTCTTTAAATGTTCTCAGTTAGTCCCATAGTTTTAAACACCATTCACATATGGGCGACTGCTAAAGTTTTGTCTTCAACTCCCACCCTTCCCCCAAACTCCATCTGCCTTCTTCATTACTCTATTTTATGCACATCAACTTCAAACCAAAGTCTGCTGCGCATCACAGCCGAAATGCTGCACCCTCCGTTCCTTCAAGCCCATTCAGTCCTTGGTCTCCTCCAGTGGTAATGGCACCTTCGTTTTTTCTAGTGGCTCAGCTTAACACTGGGCATCATCTTGACTTTTTCATACCATCTGATTCAAAACAGACCCTGCCAGATTGCTTTCAATTATATCTGGAAGCTGGCCACTTCTTAAAACCTGTATCGCCATTACCCTATTTTAAGGCATCACAACATCTTGCCTGGACTAATCTACCAACTTGCTAATTGGTCTCATACTTCTCGCCTTGCTTCCTCTCCAAACCTAGCATCCAGAGTAATCTTACAGAGCTGTAATTAGATAATGCCATAACTCTACGCCAAGCTTTGTGTGGCTTGAATCTTGTTTTCTAAATAGAGGAGAAAGATTTTAGAAGGGACTACAAGGCCCTATGAGATCTGGTTCCTACTACCTCTCTGATTCCAACTCCCAGCTCTCTCCCCTGCTCATCCTAATTTAGCCAAAATGGTTCTGAGCTGTTCTTTGAATGTATCAAGCCCACCTCCTCTCATGCTGCTCATAGTTCTTGTGGTCTGTCCTCTCTGCCCTGTTACTCTTCCTCTAGGCACGTCAGTGTCTATCTCTCACTCTTCCTTTGTGTCTCTCTCTCCAACTTTCACCTTACCAACAAAACTTTCCCATCATTCCTTCTATAATCACCTCCTTTGCTATCTTGTTAGGCTTCACTTATATCCCTAGCAGTTGCCATAACTCAACACATTTTTTTTACTTTTTTACTTTCATGTTGTAAATTGTGACCCCTCATTATTATGCAAATTTGATAATGACAGTCTTTGTGTATTTAGTCGTTGCTGTATTCTAAGCTCCCAGAAGAGTTTGCTATACAGTAGATATTTAGCAAATATACATTAAATGAATGTATTTGTCAAATGGCTGTATCTGGGCTTGTAGTCATTGGGTAAAGAGAATCATTTTTGGAGAGTTGTCAAATTAATATAATAAAGACCACCTGAGAGGAGTGGCGAGGAGGTCATCAGGTGGTGTGCTCCCTCCTACCAGTGGTCATGGGATTCTCAGGTATTCTGTTTTCTCCTTGCTGTCAAAGTGTTTGCTGAACTATAGGGAGAAACCTCCACTTTTAACTTCTTCGGCCCGTCACTCTCCTCTGAGGCTCGTGTGCTCATCTGCAAAATAGATGGTTGGGGATGTGGTTACAGCACAAGCCACGTGACCTTGGTCTTTTCAGCTTCTTAATTTGTAAAGTGGGGCTAATAAAGCAGTGATTAATGATATTAAAAAAGATAATAAGTACATGTAACTCAAAGAATGGCTGTGAAGATTACATATGACAATGCCTGTAGAGTGTGTAGTGTGGGGACTGGCATATTGGAACTGTGCAGTAAGTGTTAAATGTTAAAAACAAAAAGTTCTGGGAGAATTACTGTTCATTCATTCTTGGGACAACAAACCACCCAAGAGTACTAGATGATTTGGGATTTTAAGGTACGGTGTGATAATGATATTGTGGTTAGGAAGGGTGGTGCTCTTACTCTTACAGGATGCATGGTGAGGTGCTTAAGATAAAACATCTCAGTGTCTGCCATTTTATAATAATCTTGTCCGGTGTATCTATGGCCCTATCAATAAGGCAAGTGTGGTAAAATGTTAGATACTATTGTAGCAGTTGGATAGTAGAGTGTATTGTGCTATTCTTTCAATGTTTTGTATGTTTATGAGATTTCACAATAAAAGGCTGCAGAGAAAAGGACTCTAGAAATAGTCTAGTGAAGTCTAACACTACTCTTATAGAAAGAGGACCATGAGCTCAAAAAGTGAGACACGTGTCCAGGGCCAGATTGCTGGATAAGCCTGGGGACGCTCAGACCCTAGTCCTGGCCCCTTCTTTATGTGGGCTGTTGTTGAACTTTAAGTAGCAGAAGCTACACAGGAACATAACCATCTTCCCTTAAAGAAACATAGGGCCGCAAAGAGCACTGTCTTGGGGATTTGCTTTTGGCAGTCTGGTCGGTAAGTGTGATGTTGAAAATGTGGAGCACTGTCCAGACTGCCCGCCTTGGAGCATGAGCACGCTGGTTGACATTCTGTTTTGGGCTTTGGTGGCGGTGGTTGTGGTAAACTCTGGGACGGCTGAGGAGAGGGGAAAGAGTAAAGGCTGGAGGCCGAGGCCAGGCCGGAGGAGCCGCGCAGAGACTGGCTTCCATTCTGTAGTTCTCTGAAAGAAGGCAACCCAGGGGAGGGCTAGGATAAAACGCAGCGCGAGTTTAAGGAAAGGAAACGATTCTCTGCGGCATCGGCATCTTCCTCGCACCGGGTCCAACGCTTGCAGAGAGAGAAGGCAGAAGAGAGAACGCCCATGCAAGACCGGGTGGTGGCTGAGACCATGTAGAGATGAATTGGGGTAGAAAAAATACGGGAGGGGAAGCCTGAAGTATGGGAGCGTGGGGGAGGGGCGAGAGCTGGGTGTTGAGGTTTATTTGGAAGGGTAGAGGCCACCCCTGGAGGGGCGCCGCGACCGCGCTGAGGGCTGTCAGCCCGTGCAGCCTGGAGGGCGTTTCTCCAGCGTGTCCCTGACTGTCCTGCGGGACCGGGATCCCCGGAGGCCGCCGTAGAGAGCGCAGGGCTCCGGCGCTCCCACTGGGGGAGGGCAGACGGGCAGACGGGGAGGCGGGGCTTCGGGCGGGGCGGCAGCCGAGCCGGGCCGCGGGCGCGGAGTCGGGGGGCCCGGCCACCCCTCCCCGTCCGCCAAGGCGCTGGCCCCACCTCCCCCCGCCGCCCTCCGCGCCGCCGCCGCAGCCGCCAACCATAAACCGGGCCATTGCCTGCAGGAGCCACGGCGGCGAGCAATCGGGCCGCGAGGAGCCGGGAGAGCGGCCTCGCCTCTCCGCCCGGGAGCCCGCGGCGGTGCCGCTGGAAGCACCGCGCCTCACCAGGACCCAGGCACTTCCGTCCCCCGCGTCAGGACCGCGGACAGCTCCCGGACTCGGCTCGCCCCAGCCCGCCCACCCGCTCCCCGGATCAGCACCGCGGACAGCCCCCTCGACCCGCCCAGCAGCAGCCTCGGCGCGGCCGCAGCCCCCGGAACATGGCCACCGAGGTAGGGCGAAGAGTGCCCGACGCCATCGCGGGGACGATCCCGCTGGGGACGGACGGGGCGGGAGCGGAGGCGGAGGCGGCGTGGGGGTGAGGTGGCTCCCCTGGTCCAGTCCGGAGGGAGGGAGGCCGGAGCGGCGGGAAGGAAGAGGGTTTTGGTGAGGGCTCACCTTCCCCGGCACGCCAGTCATGCCCATCCCACCGGAGCCCTGAGGTGTGCACTTGTTGGCGCTGGCGCCAGGGTCGGTCCAGGGACCCAGGCTGGGTTTTCCCTTCCCCTAGTCTGCAAGGTTGCCGCTTCCCCAGAGGGTTGGAACTGTCTACACACGCGCGTAAGGGAACGGAAGGCGGGCGCCGCCGTTGCTATGCGGTGCTGTTATCCGGCTTCTGAATCCAAAGCGTGGCTAAGCGAAGACAGACCTGCCCTACATCTGCATTTCCCTTGGAGGGGAGGGACAGGGACATCCTCCTGCGCAAACGGTTGGTTTTAGTGAGCTTTCTGTCCTCAGCCCCTTTTCATGCTCCCCTCCCGCAGTGTGGCTTGTCGCAGGGTGCTCACCGTGCCCTGTGTGTGGCAGGAGTGCGGCCTTCCTCAGGGTGTGCCTAGGTTCGTCAGGGGACAGAATTTCGGTGCAGTGCCTAAGAGACCAGGAATCTCCCCGCCCCTGCTGTGGGGGGTTCCCCTCATTCTGTGCAGTGTGGCAGTGGTATACGGAGACTGGGAAGCTGATCTGACACCTAAACAGCATGCCATCAGCAGAGGGGAAGTTTCTTCCTTTGCATTTTTGGAGTGGAACGCAGCACAACACGGTCTCCCCAGTTCTGCTGTTGACTTGCTTTGTGGTGTCTCCTCGTGTCCACCCCAGCTGGAACACAGCCAGGAGGAGAGAAGAGGTCCTTGAATGATTCTGTGCAGTGCCTCTGGGCATCCTGGTGAGCAGCATGACATCAATACCAAGCACTATTGTTGTTATTCCACTAAAGTCGCCTCCGCAGAGCAAGGTGCTGTTGCTGGGCATTGTTCGGCTTTCTGACAAGGCACAGATTAGCTAGGAAGGACTCTTGCCCTCCGGGACCCAGCGTGGGGGCAAGCCCGTGGCAGGTGCTGCGGACTGTGAGAGTGTGAGAATGTGGAGTGCTCAGAAAATGCCACAGAGTCTGCGGAGAGCAGGAAGAGCTGGTGAGGTGTTGCCAGGCTGCAGCAGAGGCTGCTGGTGCTGGGCACACAGGGGCACTTCAGCCCTGCGGACATGGCTGGGGCAGCCACGTCAGGCCGACGAGGCAGCTACCTGTGTGAAGTGATCTGATGATCCCAAAAGGCTCCCCTGTCACCATCCTGGTCTCTTCCTCTTATGTCTGCCGTGGTCCACAGATTCTAGCAGGTTCACACTGCTAGGTCGAGGCTAGGTTTCCAGGAGGCCGATGCTGGGTTTGCTGGACTCTCCTGGGAGAGACTTCGCTCATACCACCTCTATGAAGGTAGCACCTTCCTATCACACACCCAAGCACCTCTGGCCTCACAGCAATCCTGTAAAGTGGGAGGGGATGGCGTCATCCTCTGTAATTAACAGATGAGACAACTGAGGCTCAGACGCTTGCCTGATCCCTGTGCAGGAGCCAAAGATGGCATCATTAGCCCACTTTACAGATGACACAACTGCAATCTTGGACTTAAGAAAATATGGCTCCAACGTGGCAGAGGCAGGATGAGAACTGGAATGTTTTGTCTCTGTGACTGTCATTGTAGCATCCAGGATTAGTGTGGTAAGTTAGCCCATCGTGGTGCCAGATGGAGAGGAGTCCTGGGGGTCCTGACACAACACTGCCTGGGGGAGGGGAGCACATGAGGTCAGGAAGCGCCAGGATGTGATGAAGTAGAAGGATGGAGGAGTGCCCAGGCAGCTGAGGGACACATCACAGTCTGGCTTCAGGCAGATTCTTAAGGCTGTGTTGGGCCTGGGAGTTAGCTCAGTGGTTCTGGCACTTGTCTTGCAAGCGCAATGTCCCGGGTTCAATTCCCCGGTAACCACATAACAATACTGGGTGTGGAGACTCACTCCAGCAGCAATCACATACCACATACCACAGTGCCAGGCGTGGTGGCTCACGCCTGTAATCCCAGCACTCGGGAGGCAGAGGCAGGAGGATTGCTGTGATGTGAGTTTGAGGCTGAGCTCGGGGCCAGCCTGAACTCAAAGTGAGACCTTGTCTCAAAAAACCTAAAAAAAAAAAAAAAAAGACTGTGTTGAAGGACAAATCCAAAGCTCTGCTGAAGGACAAGCTGTGTGAAGTATCCGGTCTGGAGTGAGTTGTTCTCCTCAGGCTGTTTTTACTGTTAGCGCGGAGTTGAGGTTACCAACATAAACCTGTTGGAAAAGAAGACCTTTCTAAACTTCCCATGATGTACCCTTAGGATTCTGAAAAGGAAATCCTCAGCTCTGTAGCAGAAAAGCAGAGAAAAGGAAGATGGAGAGAGGAGAAAAAGGGGGTGGGAGAGATAAGAGGGGAGAGTGAAGTCTCTGGGTGGAACCAATCTTTCCTGCTCCCTAATTTCCGTTTAGAAGTTAGCATGAGGGGGTTGTGTGTGAGGAGCACGGAGGAGGGATGGAGCCTCCTGAGCAATACACTGACCTCATTTGGACAGCTGCAAGGAGCCCATTTCCTGAGCAGAAAACCTCTGTGAATGTGTGTCACTGGGAGTAGGGACTGCTGGGGAGACAGGACGGACAGACAGATGCGCAAGCATGACGGGGAAGTGCCCAGCTGTGAGGAGCTTCTCCAGGTGGTAGTGTCTGGTCCCTCGGAGATTTTAAAATATACCCAAGTAGCATTATCTGAGCAGAGTAGTTGAAGGTTTGGTCTCTGAGACATGAAATGAACAAGCAGTAGACAGTGCACGGGGTCCAGGTGCAGGCTGAGAAAACAGTGGCCCTGTGCCGTGGCCTGTGCTCAGGCCTGACCCAGCGGCCTGAGACTCACGACCTGCACCCCTCTGATGCACCCCAGCTGGGGAGCACAGTGCAGGTGCTTCAGCTGCACCTGCTGATTCTTGAGTTGAGCCTCACCTGAGTCCCGAGGCATGAGATGGTTTTAATGAGGACGGTGATGTGGGCCAAGTGGGGCCTCCCGTCTCTCTCAGCCAGACTAGGCCTGTGAGCTCATGGCTCCGGCACTTGCTCCCCTGCAGCCCAGTCTGGCCATCAGGCATCTGGGCCTGACTCTAACCTGCAGTACCTGCTCTCGGGTGGCTTCCCTTCCTTGTCACACGGCAGCCCAAAGAGCAGAGCTCCCAGATCTCAACCCCCATGTTCTTCCTCATGCTATACTTCTGGGTCTTATGCTTACTTAGCTACAGCAGGCTGCAGACAGGAGAGAGGGGCAGGCTGAGGAAGGGGAGGAATAGAGAGCAGGTCAGGGTCGGACCTGTCCAAGGGAGACACGAAAGCTATAGCCTTGGAGGGAGGTGTTTGTATGTCTTGGGATCCTGTTCTAGCTGTGCAGAGCACCCTATCTCTCAGCTGAAATCCCCTCTCTACTTCCTTAGCATAATCAGTGGGGTCTAGCTCTTGTTCAAGGGCCCCTGATGTGGGATTGTTTATCGCTGCACTGGCAGCTCTACGAATGAGGTACATGCATGGATCTTATTTGGCCTGCCTAGTGCTTATAAATTTAAAACATTTATTTGATATGTTAAGAATCAGGTTAAGACGAGGGGAATGGTTATTTATTAGTTAATTCAGTCCCAATATTTGTAAAAAGTCTGTAAAAGGAAGTCTGTAAAAGTCTGGCTTTCCGACTTCTTTTGGAAACTCAGAATGTGTGTGTGCAGTCTCCTGAGACAGTGACCAACTGGCCTCTTGAGATGGGGCCCAAGTCCTCTAATTGGCCCCAGACCCCGCTGATCTACTTACTGTTTCACCCCTTGAAACACTTATGTTCACCATCTCTGAGAAGGCCAAAATATCAGAGCAGGGGTGGGTGGCTTTAGTGATGATGGTGTTCTAACATCTCAGTTTCTGGTTGTAAAAATGGAGTCCCATGGAAAGGCAGATTTCCTTGGGTGATGTGGTCCTGGGGTCAGGGCTGTTGCTCTACCCTCTGCACTGCCCCCTCTGAGGGTCATCTCTCCACCAGGGCCTTCTGGTGCTTCACAAGTGAACCATCATGGATAGAGAGAGCCAGGCGAGCCAGCCTTGCCTTAAATTCTGCTCTTCACCCACTGCACGTGCCTCATGTGGGTCTTGGACACAATGTGACTCATCACATCCTATAGGAACTCCTTAGGGCCTCACATACACTGTCCAGCACAGGCAAGCTCTAGTCACCCAGATGCAGGATAGTTCAATGCATCCTCGAGTTATGATTGGCCTGACATACGAACAACTTGGGTAATGACCAGAATTTTAGTTTTGATTTATAAACAAAGTGTTGAGTTTTGACCTGAATGCTGGCCAGTTGTGTTTCCAGATGGTCTCAGATACAGATTTAACCATTAAAGACTTCTGGAACATCCATCCTGTGTGGGGTTAATGGAGAAATTCTGGGCTTGGATCTGCCTGGATAAAAGCATGGCTTTTATCAGAGAGAGACTTTGAAGTTGTGCAGAAGACACTGAGCCTTCAGTTGACCAATCTGAGTTACAAGCAACCTTCAAGAACAAAATGAATTTGTAACTCAAGGGTCCACTGTATTCTTAGGTTCAGGATATTGATGGATTTGGAAAGGTTGTTGACCTCTCCAAAGCTATTGAGAACTGTTGTGGCTATATGAAAAGACATAGGTCAAAACAAAGAGGAAATGCGACTGTACTATGTAGGTGGCACCCTAACATCTTAATGGCAATAGGTAGAGATTATTTCTTGCTCTGTGAAGTGTCAGACAAAGCGGATGTCCTCCAGGCAGTGATTTGGGCACCCAGTTATTTCTTTCTTTTCTTCTTCTTTTTTTTTTTTTTTGGTTTTTTAAGACAGGGTCTTGCTTTGTGGTTCAGGCTGGCCCTGAGCTCAGCCTCCAACTCACATCATAGCAATCCTCCTGCCTCTGCCTCCCGAGTGCTGGGATTACAGGCGTGAGCCATCACGCCCGGCACCGTGGTATGTGGTACTGGTTGCTGCTGGGTGTGAGTCTCCATGCCCAGTATGGTATGTGGTTACCAGGGAATCGAACCCGGGTCCTTGCGCTTGCAAGACAGGCGCCGGAACCACTGAGCTAACTCCCTGGCCCCACCCAGCTATTTCTAACCTGTGGTTCTGCCACCTTCAGTACATGGTTCCATGGATTTCTGTGGAAAGAAGAGTAACGAAGAGTGTCAGATCTCCACAAGTCACCCTGCACGTGACACTTGCCTCTTCCATCGGTCAGGTGGCCCTCCTCCTAACTGTGTGGGAGTCTGTGAATTAATTTAGTTGTGTGCCTACAAATAAATGGCTATTTGACAGATAGTCACTAGAGACACGCCTTCCCGGTGACACACACACATGTACATGCATACACAGGTGTGTATTCAGGTTTGGACAACGGGGAAGGTGGAGGGAAGGAAGCTGAATCCAAGTCAATGTTGGAAGCCTTGTTTTTCCCCTTTCTTTCCATTCTTCCCACCACTTATTTCTGTTCAAGTCTACTTTAGTTTACCGTGAACAGCTACCGGGGAATCATTCCTTACCTGCCCTCCTACCTCAGTCTCACCCACTTCCTATAAAACTACCAGAATGGGGCCGGGGAGTTAGCTCAGTGGTTCCGGCGCCTGTCTCGCAAGCGCAAGGACCCGGGTTCGATCCCTGGTAACCACATACAATACTAAGTGTGTAGACTCACCCCAGCAGCAACCAGTACCACATACCACAGTGCTGGGCGTGGTGGCTCACGCCTGTCATCCCAGCACTCGGGAGGCAGAGGCAGGAGGAGTGCTGTGATGTGAGTTGGAGGCTGAGCTCAGGGCCAGCCTGAACCACAAAGCGAGACCCTGTCTCAAAAAACCTAAAAAAAAGAGAAAAGTCTCCTAGAGTGTTCTTGGAGACCCACCTTTTCAGATCTCGATGCCCCAGTTATCTACTCTTCCTGCCTCATCACAGTCTTTCTCCCTTTACTCTTTGTCCCAGCTCAAGCATCTCCCATCTTCACGCTCACTGTCAGCAGAAACCTGACCAGCACAGTGGTCTCGCCCTTGCCTCCTCTCTGCCCACCTCCCATGGCTTTGATCCACTCAGCAAACCAGCTCAGTCTGCTGAATCTTCCTCTGGCCCCCGGAGTAGATCAGCTCTGCTGTCTCCATCACTCACCGGGTGTCTCTCTGTTCATCTGCTTGCCTCTTCCTCCTCCTCCTGACTCCCGCCTGCCTGCTGCCTCTGGTGTTCGGCTGTCCTTTCTGACCCAACATAGGCATCAGGAGGCCTTTTCTGCAGTAAGCCTTTTGGAGCACATGTTACTTCTTTGTATCATTCATCACAGTCTAATTCATTATATATTTACTTGTGTTCCTCCCTGGAGCTCTCAGGCTGTCTTTTTCTCAGCGTCCCTGGAGCCTGGCACTAGAAGGGACTCAATAAACGAAAACTAAATGACTGAACAGACTCAGCTTGATGACCCAGTGCCAGCTGTGCTCGCTCGCTCTGCCCGCAGGGCTCGGCCTCCACGCGGTCCCAGTGTTGGGCGTTTTTCACCCAGCATGTTTCCAGTGTGGGTGACTGGAGAGGTGGAAGGAATCTTGTTCTCTGTGGAGCTGGACTCACTGCCGTCAAATGCTAGAGTCTGTGTCACTGTCAGGTTTGTAGGCGACAAACAGAAGTATACTCGCTCCTTCCTAGTAGGGAAGGCTGGTTCTTCAGC
The DNA here is from genome assembly GCA_004026965.1 of Petromus typicus. NCBI lineage: Eukaryota > Metazoa > Chordata > Mammalia > Rodentia > Petromuridae > Petromus > Petromus typicus. The sequence goes on from PVIR01000005.1 coordinate 58,055, forward strand.
CCATTTTACCCAAAGTTCTGGCCTAAATCTCACTCTCCCTCTGAGTTCAGGGGCACGTGAGGGTCTTGTCTGTCCCATGGGCTCGCTGGCTCCAGCACTGTCACCTGCTCCACTCACGAGGCCTGAGGCTTCAGCCTTGTTCAGATGCAGTGCTGGCCACCAGCTGTCTTGCTCCTCTTACATTTTTCTTCTGGTGCTGTGGTTGGTTCCAGACTCTCTTTTGGCTCATCCTTTTGAGATCTTTCGGGATAACATTCAGCAGCTTCCCACGTTAACCCCATGGCCCTGCTTCCCTAGCCCTGGCACGTTGCGTGTCTATTTGCCAGGAACATTCCTGCCTTAGCGCTGAAAGGCTTGCGTTCTAGGAACGCAGTACACGGAGACAGCTGGTCACTCCCAGCTTCTGCTTCCTGTCACTCAGGTCCACAATCTGCAGGAGCTCCGGCGAAGCGCCTCGCTGGCCACCAAAGTCTTCATCCAGAGAGACTACAGCGACGGAACCATCTGCCAGTTCCAGACCAAATTCCCACCAGAGCTGGATGGCCGGGTAAGGATGCCATTTTCTGAACTTATTGGAATGCATATTTTTGCAGGATCACATGACACAATATCACAGGCCATACTTGTTCAATGACTTCAAACAGGAGAATCAAAAGACCTTAGGCATAAGTTCTCGGCAGAAACCTCAGAGATTTTTCCAGTGCACCAGCTCTCAAATTTCAGAATCACTCAGAGAACTTGTTAAACAAATGTAAATTCCCGAGTCCAAGTGGGTCATATTATGTGTCATGCAGACACGCTGACTCAGTTGATGGGTTGCGGCTCAGGAATCCCTATTGATCAGCCGCTGCTGGCGGCACATTGGAGTTCTCTGGGGAGCTGCAGCCAATCTTAGTGCCCAGGCCACGCCCCGAGCCAATGAAAGCAGAACTTTTGGGAGTGGGGCCCACGTATCCGTGCTGCTCTAACTTTTAGTCTTCAAATCACAAATTAACTATTTTAATAATAGTTTTAGAACTTGAATTTTTTTTTTTTTTTTTTTTTTTTTTAGGTTTTTTGAGACAGGGTCTCGCTTTGTGGTTCAGGCTGGCCCTGAGCTCAGCCTCAAACTCACATCACAATCCTCCAGCCTCTGCCTCCCGAGTGCTGGGATTACAGGCGTGAGCCACCACGCCCGGCACTGTGGTATGTGGTGCTGGTTGCTGCTGGGTGTGGGTCTCCACACCCAGTATTGTTATGTGGTTACCGGGGAATCGAACCCGGGCCCTTGCGCTTGCAAGACAGGCGCCAGAACCACTGAGCTAACTCCCCAGCCTAGAACTTGAATTTTTAATGAGGACTTTCCAGGTGAAATGGGATTCGTAGCTCTCAGTCTAAGAGTTGCTGGTCTTCTAATATGGAGCTTTTTCTCTCTCATTAGGGTTCCCGAGGCCTTTAGACAAATGTGCCTTGCAGATGTCCCCAGGGGTAGGGTGAGGCAGTGTTGGTTTTCATAGACTGTTTGAATCAAAATCAGAATCTCTTCAAGGTGAGGTGAAGCCATTGTAGCCTTAACAGCTGCTCAGATGACTTTAGTGAGTAGCCAGAGTTGACTACCACTCAGCCTTTATTTCTGAAACTTCAGTCAGCGCTAACAGTGTCAGCATCCCTCAGGAGTCCGAAGGCGAGGGAGGTCTCAAGGCCCACCTTGGGCCTGACTCCCCTGAGTCTGGACCTGCATTCTCACGAGGTCGTAGGGTTGTGAGTTAAAGCTTGAGGAGCCTCGCATGAGTCTGTCCTCTCATGAAACTTGACAGCCAGAGAGAGGAACTGATCCCGGAAGCTGAAAGCTCCTTTCAGCTCTTGGGGGGGGGAGGGGGCGGGGGGGCGGGGCTCCGATGTTCTGGCAGCCTGTCGCGCTGGTAGTGACTGCTGGGCAGAGCAGGAGCCTGGTGGGCGGAGTCGACTTTTCCCACCTCCTCCCGGACTTGTACAAAGGGGCGGTCCCAGCCCTCCATGTGGTTGTGTCCGGGGTATTCATGACCTGTGCTGCTAGGTCCAGCACTGGGGCGCCTCGTGGGCCCCTTGAGAGGCATTCGCTGCTGAGGTTGGCACCTGACTGGAGGATGGTCAGCAGCCTTTGTGCAGAGCTGGCCCACGGAGGGAGGAGGACAGAAGGCAGTCCAAGCCTCCCACTCGGCAGCCCCGGTGGGCTGGGAAGATGGAACAAGGCCCCTCTCTCTGCTGGGCTAACCCCTGTGGCTACTTCTCACTTTAGCGTGTCTCTGCTTTCCAGCAGGGTGACTCTCAGCAGAGGCAGGACCTGGGTCATGGGCCGGATAAACAGAATTTTCCTCTGTGTTCTGCGGATGGGGGGAGGAGGCAGAAACTGGGAACCCAAAGATTCTCACTAATCTTCATCCTAGATCTCATCCTAGACAGGCGTAGAGGTACCTAAATTGTGCAAGGGACAGTTGTGCTCCTGTGAGGGTAAAGGGGAAAGAGGTGTCCTGAAGAATGTGAGACGTGGGACTGCAGCTGCTCAGACCTGAGTCTGCACCGTGACCTTGCAGGGGTGTGGTTGTGGTGAGAAGCGCAGGCCCTGGTCTCAGAGCTGTACAGTCTTTGACAAGTTCACCTAGTGCTCACCAAATATGTATTGTGCACCTACTGCATATTAGGGACTGGAGAGGGTGGAGTGAACTTATGGACTTTATTTTCTACTAGGTGGTACAGAAAGCGAAACAAAAAGCTAAGTAAATAAACTTGAAGTAGCTTGGGTTGTAAGAGATATTAGAAGGGGTGCGTCCAGGTCATAGGGAATGCTGGGAGATGTGTCCAGGCAGGGAGATCACGCCGATAAGGCAGGACTCGTGGGTGATAAAAGAAGAGCCCTGGGCTGTGTGAAGGGTGCTCCAGGTGAGCACACAGGCACAGGCGACCTGATGCGTTTTAAGAAGTAGGAGATGAATGAGGGGAGAGCTCAGAGGGGCCACAGGGCCTGTTGGACATCGAAAAGACTCCCTAAGTTTTACTTGGAGAGAAGAGATGACTGGACGGAAGCTCTTGATCAGATCTTGACATGATGCAACTTTACTGGAGGATTGGAGCAGGAGGGGGAGCAGGGGGGCCAGTGACAAAGTCAGAGATGGTGGTGGGACCACAGAGCTCAGAAACGCAGAGCAGAGCGGTCCTCCCTGTAACATGGGGTGATGGTCGTCCTTCATGACAGAATCGTCACGAGTGTCCAGGGAGACTACATAGAAGACTTCCTGGCATGTGGAATATGCTTTTCAGTGTGGTTAGTATGATGGCTGCGCAGGGCAACTTAGGCGTCTGCACAGGGGGTTGTGGGGCCGTCACGCGGCCTCCCCGCTCACTCCGGCGGGGCTAACCTCGGCCTGGCCTGTCCCTCTCCCTTCCAGATTGAGCGGCAGCTCTTCGAGGAGACAGTAAAGACCCTCAATGGCTTTTATGCCGAGGCTGAGAAGATTGGGGGCAGCTCCTACATGGAGGGCTGCCTGGCCTGTGCCACGGCCTACTTCATCTTCCTCTGCATGGAGACCCACTACGAGAAGGTGGTACCAGCCCCGCTTCAAGCATCCCCTCCCCGGGCTTCCCACCCCGTGCTCACCCGGCACGGCCCTGTCTCTGCAGGTTCTGAAGAAGATCTCCCGATACATCCAGGAGCAGAATGCGATGATCTTTGCACCTCGAGGCCTCTTGCTCACAGACCCCGTGGAGCGTGGGATGAGAGTTGTATCCTTCCCGTCCCGTCCTGTGTGCAGCACACAGCTGCCAGCTCCTCTGTCCCCTGAGGAAGCTGCCAGGAATTGGGGGCCATCCTGGGGATGTCTGTGCAGTGTTCCCCTGGGGCTCTGGCATGGTTGGTCATTAGTTCTTGACCATAGTAGTTGGGCTAATAGTGAGCATCAGGCTTTGCACTATTGGGTTGCATGTTATCAGAGCTTCTCGTACACCAGATGCCATTTTGAGGGCTTTGGGAGGGCGACCCCATATCACTCGCATCACCCAAGAGGTGGGCGGGGCTTATTCTCCCATGTGCATGAGGACACTGGAGCTGATGCCTGGATCGCAGTCCGAAGAGAGGGCAGCGTCAGAGCCATGATCTGAGCTCAGACTCACTCTTGACTAAGGCTCCTGCACCCCTTGAGATAGACAGTCCCCACCATCTTTTGTGGCCCTTCTGTATTCTCCTGTGGTGAGTCCCACTGCCTGCGGGGAACAGATGAGAAAAGGGAGGCTTCCCAGCTTGCAGTCCCAGTGGGAGGCTGGGAAGGCGGGGCAGGTTCGGCGCACTCGGCTGAAATGTGAGGCTCAGGTGCGCACGCGTCCCCCACCCCAGGCGACAGAAGTGAGAGCAGAATGGGTGAAACGTACGTTTCCTCTTTTTTTTTAGTTTTTGTTCTTTGATTAGCACAGGTCTGCAGTGCATAATGATTACATTCCTCTACTTGATCTGTATTTACTGCAAAAGTGAAGTGAGGAAAGACACCCGCAGAATCACATATTTGCAGAGTAGCTCACTGGATTGTTACGTACTTTATTTCATCTAACCTTCGCAGCAATCCCAAGGTTCTGTTGCCCCACTGTACAGATGTCATCCCCGAGGGCTGACAGGTTAGGAGACTTCATGTGACTGGCCTAGCTGTGCACTAGCAGGATCTGAGTTCAGCACCCTGACATGAACACCAGGATAGGAAGTGCTTCGTGGGGCAGGCTGTGGTCTGCCGTGATCCTGGGAGTGACCCCACGGAGTCTGGCTACTGTTAGGTTCGTGAGTGAGGGTGGGCAGGACTAGGAATGCAGGGCTCCCCAGAGTCTCCACCCAGAAAGGGCCCCATTGGGCTCCCTGCTCCACTGACCTCTGCAAGTCCCTGCTCTGTAGCCTGTGGCTGTGGCTGCCTTAACCACCCACCCAGATCGAGATCTCCATCTATGAGGACCGCTGCAGCAGCGGCAGCTCCAGCAGCGGCAGCAGTAGTGGCAGCGGCAGCAGCAGTGCAGGCGGTGGGGGCGCGGGGGCCCGGTGACTGGCCGAGAGTCCCCCCACTGAGGTGCGTGGTGCCAAGGAGGGCCTCACAGACCTGCCGCGGCTGCGCTACCAAAGCACCCGCTTCTGAGTCGTTCTCTGGGAGGGAGGGTTACGCCCCTGCTCCCCCCTTCCCCCTGGTCAGGACCCCGGCTTCCTGATGGGCCTTTCCTCAGCTGTGGGGCTGGTCAGAGTCTCTTGGAGCCGGACCTTCCCAGGGGAGGAAGGGGTGGGAGGTCAGGACACCTCTCTCTTCTGAGGCCTTCTTCCCTTCCCAGTGTCCGGAGAGGGCCAGAGACTTGTGCCCTGCCCTGCATGATTTCTCGCCCTACCTCCCATGCCCACCAGGACTGCCTCGCTCTGTCATGGTTCCCCAGTGTCACTTCTTTGTGGCCCCCGCAGGGCTCCTACCTGTCTGTGATCCGGCCTCTGTGGGATCAGAGGTCTGGGGAGACGAATGCTGTGGTGGGGGTGGTTTGGCCACTTCTGAACCCTCCTAGACCTGTCTTTTCTGTCTTCCTCGAGCTGGAGACCATATCAGCTTGGCCAAAAGGCCAACTCATACTTTGCTGGATACCACGCAGGGTTGTGGGACGCACACTCCGGGCGTGGGGAGGTCCTGTGGGAGCCTGAGCAAGCCTGTGTGGAGTCGACCCCTGCACCAGAGTTGATGTTCAGCTATCAGAGGCTGTGTGAGTGTGTGTGCACATGTGTGGTTAGATGTGATGTGTGGTCACGCACATAGGTGAGTGCATTTGCGGGCATGTTGTACAAATGTGTGAGTGTGAGTGCACTGTCCAGTGTATGCATACATGGCTGTATTGAATATGTACACAGGTGTGCAGGAATGCATGTTGAGTGAGCACACACGTGAGCATGAATGTGAATGTTCTCATAGGAGAAATGGCATGAGTGCTCACTTAAGTGCACATGTCTGTGAGTGCACTTGTGTGTGCTTGTGGGTGCTGTACTGACTGCTGCTCTTTGAGTGTCGCCTTGTCCTGCTGCACGACAGTCTACAGCTCCTTGTCCGTGTGGGTCCAGCCTGGTCCGCTTACGTCCGAAGCACTTGTCTGGCTCTTTGTCCTGGTCTCTCTTCCACCTTCTGATTCCTCCGTGTGTATCCCCACAGAAGACAATATGGGGTCCTAGGAGAGCAGAGCCAACCTTTTGGTGGCTTTTGGTGCCCCTCTCCCAGGCCCACAGTGAGACAGTGGGTCGCAGACACTGCATACCCAGCATGCCCAGGTTTGAGTGCCCTCAGGGGATGAAGCTTCTGAGACACTCAAGAGAGCCGGCAGCCTGTGGGGGCGAAGGCAGAGTCTCCTCGCAAGGGAAGAGGGGATGCCCAGTCAGCAGTGCTCTGGCTCCCAAAGCCCAGAGGGGCTGGTGGGAAGGAGCAGCTGGGGTCAGGTACCCTGAAGATGGGCAGAAAGGGGCTTCCTACCTCGGCTGGCAGGAGGTGCTAGAAATGGCTAGGACACACCGGCCCCTTCAGGTGGCTTTCTGGAACCAAAGAGCGGCCTGGATGTCCACCAGACTTTCCCATGTGGGAGCAGCAGTCTACGCAGAGAGCAGAAGGGTGAAGCCTCCGGGAACCTGGGCCCCGCTGAGTCCTGGGGTAAGGATCCCCAGAGAGCTGCGGCCCAGTGGGTTACCCGAGGGCCCTGACTCCTGGCCATTGACTCTGCCCTCTTGGCCTACTGGGTCACTGGGCCTTGTGTCTCATGTGTACGTCTCTCATGAGAGACATTTTCTTATTTCTTTTTCCAATAAAAGACTTGCCCAGCCTTAGGGTCTGCACTACTTTTCCACCGTCTACCCGGGATGCACAGGAGCTTGAGCAGCTAGCGAAGCGTGGGCTTCAGGAGGATGCAGACCCCACGGGGGCAGCGACACCTTGGGTTATGGAAGCTGGTTCTACTGAAAGCCAGGCCTTTAAAAGATTTGATTAATGAATTAGGTTATCCCATTTCCAGCGCTCATACCCTAGGTCGGGCCTTCTGAGGAGTTGGGGGTGTAGCTGGGTGGCAGACGCTGGCACAATTATGTCTTGGATTTTATAAAATGAAACATTTGTTGGGCAGCTACTGTATGGCACCATATACTATGGGGGTGGGGGGACCTCAAGGTCACCTGAGTCGTCTTGTAAAGGTATAATGAAGCCCAAAGAGCTTGAGCGGTCTGCCCCATGTCACAGAGCTACTCAGTGAGGTTGGAATCAAGATCTCCCCACCAGCGAACTCTGACACCAGGGGGCGAAGTGCAGATAGGAAGCTGCTGCGGTGGTACTGACACTGGGGTTAGGGTCTATCGTGACGGACTGGACTGACTCTGACAGGCTGTGGACCAAGGGTCTGCCCTGGAGCAGAGCGGATTGGACCAGACTGTGACAAAGACTAGATCTCGAGTGGGGGTGGGGGTGCGGCCCCCTCTGTGGTGTGGAAGATATTGAACCTCATGTCACGAGTGAGGAGATCCAGGCCCAGTGACATTAAATTGCCCAGAGTCACAGCTAGGAGCTTGACTTTTAGTCAGTCATTTTGCCAAGAAGAAGGACGGAGGTAAGGATATCCAGCTCGAGACCGGCTGGGCCATCCTAGGGCTGGGGCCTGGCCCTCCCGGGAAGGGCCTGAAGGTGTATCTGGGTCCGAGAGGGGGCCAGCACCTCGGTGCCCACTGCATCGCAAGCGCGTGGTTTGTGTGCTCTCAGGTGTGCAGGACCCGCAGGGCAGCCTCTGCAGGCCAGGCTACGTGTGGCCTCTCTGCTGGTCTAGTCAGAGGGAACTAAACTGCAGCCTGGTTCTGGTTGAGATTGTATCTCCACAGGCCCCTCGCTTGTCAGGGACAGGCCCCAAAAGGACCCGGGGGTCAGAACTTTGCTCCTGCCTCAGGCAGGCCACCCGCATGTCTCCACCCTGTTTGTTCCAAGGGCCATAAATCCTCCTTGCACTCCCAGAACGCTCCCTGAGCGTTCCTCTGGCTTCTTTTGTCCAAAAGCGGCGGGTGTGAGCGCGGATCACAGGGGTTACAAGAGCACGAGTGCCGCCTAGCGGCAGAATCAGGAACTGCGCCGGGAGTCAATAGTGGCAAACAGGACCACCTGGGAATCTCTCCCCTTCACCCCCAAACCAGCCTCTGCTGCCTACACTTGCCGGGAGATTTTGTGGCTTCTCGAGGTGGGGATGCGGGTAGAGTTGAGTTCATGACCAGTGCGAGGCTGCCTCTGAGAGCCCCTGGTTTGGGAATCCTCCCTTATGCCTCATCTTTGGGTGAGGAGGGTCTCCGCAAGACCTGGTGACCTGGCTTTGGCCTCACTCTTTAGCCACGGAAGAGATAAATACTAGCGCAAGTCAGACCTGATTTTGAGCTCCTGCTTCATGACATGGCATCATGTCATGGTAGAGACTCCTGGACCCAAGGTTTTCAACTGTTTCTGTCTCCTGGGGGCATGAGAAACTGCCAGTGCCCGATCCTCTGCCACGACACTCTGGTGTGATTGTTCTGGGCCCCAAGTCCGGGCGTCAGGATTGTGCAAAAGTGCCCTGGTGATTCTGATATGAAGAATCCCTGGTTCTGATGGTGCCCAGAGCCTTTTATAGGTCTCAGAGAACATCTGAGACACGAATAAAAACCTACTGGTTCCACAAAAGCAGCCAGATGCAAAATGAGCAAACACAGTATGATCCCACATAGGACGGATTCAAAGAGAGACAAATGGACCTGTGTTATGAGAGTGAGGATCGCGGTCACCCTGGGCAGGGGCGGTGAGTGGAAGGGGCCTGGGACTCCTGGAGTGACTGATATTCTGCTTCTCAGTTGAGTCCAGGGCCCATTTCATGAGAATTCACTGTACTGTATGCTTAAGATCTGTACATTGTTCTGTACATGTAATAAAGGTCAATAAAAGTAGCCAAAAAAGTTATTGGTTCCGAAATAGGAAAAGAGAGCACAAAATTGAAATTATTTTTATTAAAGGTTTACAAATATAACATATTAAACAAGATGAATGAATTCAATCTAATGTGTGTATGTCTGTGTATATGTATATTTTTCACCGTGGATATGGATATGAACAAAAGTATTTGATATGATCTGGGTGGGCCTCCAAAAATGAAGGTTCCTGGTACTTGAGAAAAATCTTTAAACAGTCCAAGTTCACACCAGGAGATCCCCGTGCCCTTGTGCGCATGCACCATTGGTACCTTCACCTGGGGGAGGAACTCCTTGACTTTGAGCGGATTATCAAAGGGGTGTGTGGCCTCTGCCCCATAGGAGGTTAGGAGAACCGGCTGTAATGTGGCTGGCACGAGGGGTCTTGGTAATGTCAGATGCTCTCTGCTTTCATAGTCCAGCCTTTAGGAGCTCCCACAGGACCTTGTCGGTTGACTTCTAGGAGCACCAAGGGCAGACTGCTTCAAGTTCACGGCTCTTCTCCCGAGGTCCTGCAAAAGCCTGTCATTTCAGTGTCTGCGAGCTAAGGATCTCACAGAGTCTCCTTGAGCTGCATTGGGGTTATGTTTTGGGTTAGGGAGGAATAGGAGGAGAAGGAGAAGAAGGAGGAGAAGGTAGAGGAGGGGGAGAAGAAGCGGAGGAGGAGAAGGGAGAGGAGGAGGGGAGGGGGAGAGGGGGAGGAGGAGGGAGGAATGAATCAGAGGGTTGCTCCAGCCAGGAGCTCCGTAATTTCCTTATCTCTCCCGAGTCTCAGCTTTGTCATTTATAAAATGAGAGCATTATGGGACGGCCTGTTTGTAAATGATAATCTGTTTTTCCATGTCAGATATTACTGCTATGTGGAAGTGACAGTAGGACCTCGTTTTACAATGGCCTCATGATACAGATTCATAGCAGGTCTCAGCTTCGTGCACAGCGCAGATTTATCCAAGGGTTCACTGATTCCCTAATACACAGCTGTAACATTGATGTACATTATTATTCCATTTAGTTTTCTAACACTCTGGTGGGTGGCAATGTTCGAAATCTGATTTTATAAATGAAGAAACTGATGTTCCAGATTGTTGGGTAGCTTGGCAAGAGCCCACAGCTGATAAGTGTCAGAACAAAGACTTGAACCTTAGCCTGCGACTCTGAAGCCTGCTTCATTCTGCCACTGTGTGTCACCGTCAGACACAAGATGCCGCTCACTGATTCATAAAGACAGATTCCAGAGCCAGGGTGAAACACGGCCACGAATGCAGACACAGAAAAATTAGTTTTGCAGAGGCATGAGGTGCTCGTTATTTTGGAGTAATTCACATTATTGATTTCTGTAATGGAAAAGTGATTGGGACCAGCTACCCCTGAGAGCAGAGTCGAGCGAGGCCTGGGAAGAGGAAACATTATGCTCCACTCGCAAGGCCTCGGATACGAGGAGCGCTCTTTTGTCTCCCTCCCCAGTGAAGCGGTAAACTCTCTGAGGAGGGGTCTTGTCTTGCTCATTTCCACTCTTCCTCTCCGCACCAGCGCCTGTCTCGGGGCCTCGGCAGGTGTTACTCTCGGCAGGTGTAATGCTCGGCAGGGGACCGGTGCTGCGGCCCTCACAGGAAGAGGGAGAACGGACTGTGTGTAACCCACAGGCTTGGAGCACTGCGCCAGTGAGCAGTGACACAGGCTGCTGCAGATAGGCAGTGGTTACTGAGTGGTGTGATTTAACTGCAGGTGTCCGCTGCACACTCCTTAGAGGGTCAGGCTGTGCCCCGCACCGGGCAGCAGCCCTCAGTGTCGTGCCCCAGGCTGCGTTCTTGGAGCTCTGCTCTGACCTCTCGGGAGAGGAGAAAAGGAAACACTCAGCCTCTGCCTGGCTCCCTAAGCACCATGATTTGGGGAAGGGCAAATCCTTCTGGGACTGAGGGCTTTGTCACAAGTCTAGGCTTGGGGCTTGAGAGGTGGATAGATGGATGGATGGATGGATGGACAGATGGGCAGATAAATAGGTGAGTACAGAGAAGATGGCTACAGGGAGATGACGGATAGAGCGGAGGCTGCTTGGCTTGAGATGGATGTTGCAGACCCTGGAGAGGCAGACGAATGGATGGATGGGCACTGATCAGCCCTGTGCTCCTGGCGCAGCTCTAAGCACAGAGCCTGACTCTTCAAAGGGAAGATGCTGTGTTTGTCCAGTCCCCAAATGAGCTCTGAGTGATGGATGTGTCTTGTTGGGAAGGATTCTTATAGGTCTAATATCACCCAGTTAATGACTTATAGATTGTTGCAAAATCAGTTGTTGCTGGAAGTGAAACCAGGAGGCTGAAGGGCCGAGAAGAAATTTGATAATAATCTGTGCATTTTATCAGGGCAACCGCTGGGCTGAGGGTCTTACATGCTTTATCTCCTGGGCGCCTCACTCCATTCCTCCCAGTGTGTGTGTGTGTGTGTGTGTGTGTGTGTGTGTGTGTGTGTGTGTGTGTGTGAGTGGTACCATGGATGAAACTCAGGACCTTGTGCTCATCAGGCAGACGCGGAACTGCTGAGCTCCATCCCTGGTGCCCCTTGAGTGGGCTGCTTGTGCCTATATTTGTGGCTGAAGAAACTGAGGTTCAGAGAGGAAATAACTTGTGTAGCATCACTTCAGAGTGCAGGGGCGGCGTCTGGGGTCCTTGTCTCAGTCTTTTCCAGAGTTTCTGGTAAAGACAAAATTTCCAGGATGGATGGAAGGAATGGAGGAGAGCCGCAGGAGACTGGCCCAGGTGTGTAAGAAAAAGACCACAGCAGGGCTGGGGATTTAGCTCTGTGGTTCCAGCACCTGCCTTGCAAGTGCAAGGTCCTGGGTTTGATCCCCAGTAACCACATACAACCAAGCCAGGCATGGTAACTGACACCCACCAGCAACCAGTACCACATACCACACTGCTGGGCATGGTGGCTCACACCTGTAATCCCAGCACTCAGGAGGCAGAGACAGGAGGATTGCTGTGAGATCAAGGCTGAGCTCAGGGCCAGCCTGAATGACAAAGCAAGACCCTATCTCAAAAAACGAAAACAAAAAAAAAAAAAAAAAAAGAAAGAAAGAAAGAAAAAGACCACAGCATTTTGGCGCAGGAGACTCGTTTGTAGTGGGCTCAGGCCTGGAGGCCCTCCACTGAAAGGCTCGGAGACAGCGGCCCCTTTGGCTTCTTTCCTTATGTCCACCTTGAGGGTTATAAATCTCGAGTCTGGGACCTGAGCTTGCAGACGGGTGCACATCCAGCCTAAATGCCACTCCTGCCACAGTTCCTCTGAGCAGCTGGGGGCTGGGCATGGCTTTCCTTCCCCAGGGCTCTGCAGAGGGAGAGAGTCAGCCGGCGGATCAGGCCACCCCAGTGACTGAGGAGCAAGACTCTCGAGTCTGCTCCTGGCCAGCTGTGCAGACGGCGTTGTCCTTTGGGTTTACTCTGACCCCGGTCCGCTTGCCTCTGTCAGGGAGGTCGGCGGGTGTCCAGCAGTGGGCACAGGCTCTCCAGGCCTCAGCTCTCTCCCTGGACCTCCTAGTCCTGCTTCCCTCTTCTCAGTTGCTCGGGGCTGGGCCTTCTGCACTCCGTCCCTTCATTCAGAGCTTAGTGTCACCTGGATCCAAGGCCTACTAACTGCTCTCCTGTGTATTTGGTGGGAACAAGCCCTGGCTCAGTTTTATGTCAGCAAAATGGGAAGAACCAGCACTGCTGTCCTCATTTCTGACACGCGTCATCTGCTTGTGCTTCTGAAATGTTTGCGGCTTCTCAGTCACCTCTGAACTTAATGCTCTAGGACTCTGAGGGCATTGAGTGGCGAATCTCCAGGCGAGGCACTAGTCTCCAGTGACCTCTGCTGTGTGTAGCCTGGTGATCCTTGGCCCGCTCTCCTCTGGGCAGCCCCCTTTCATGGCGATTCTCTCTGGGACCACTTAGAAATCTAAGCACAGAGCCGAACATGGCAGGGCCCAGGTCTAAGAGGCTGGCTCCGGCTTGCTCTGGCCACTGGGGTCCTGTGGTCGCTTTTTCCTGCTAACCTCTGGAAGGCTGGCATTCTCTATGTCTCTCCTCTGTGGACTCCAAGTGACACATGCTGGGAGGCTTAGGAGCTTTGGCATTGAAGAGATCCTGGGCTCCACCTTGGACTTTGCTACTTCCTAATGATAATTTTTCCAGTTTCTAGGGGCTTACTTTGTGCTCAGCATTGTCTTGTTTCTTGTAATAACTCTGTCAGGGGTTAAATCTGTCAAGTTTAACAGGTAACCGGGAAGCTTCTTCCCCAGTCAGTAGGTGACCAGCTGAGGTTCAAGGTGGCCTCACCTGCTTTCAGTCCGCACAAATGTCTCTTTCTCAGGGAGGCTGGCTCTGACTCACCCTATTTTACATGAGAATCTGCTTCCACCAGGATCTTGCCTTAACGCCACCCCTAGCACTTGGAATCTTTTACCACACTACGTAATCATTGTTTAGTCCTTGCCATATGTCGCTGGGCAGGAATCTTTGTCGGTATTATTCACTGACTGGTGTATGGGTCCAAGTGCTGGAACAGCCCGCCTTCCACAGTGTCTAAGCAATGCAGCGGGGCGAACGACTGGTTAAATAAACGTTCCCTGTTGTCAGCTGTCTGGAGATCGCACAGCAGAAGGCTTCAGAACTCAGGCAGTGGAGCTAAACAATCTGGGGCTGAGTTACAGTGTTTGCCACTTTAGTGAGCTGTGACCTTGGGTAACTTATTCTTTCTGAGCCTCCGTTGCTTTGGTAAAAAAACAGACATAACTTTTGTCTTGTAGGATAGGTGAGAAGATTCACGGAGACATGTATGTAAAGTTTTGGCATATGGTGGGCATGCTATAAATGTTAGCTCCTTATCCTGAGGATATGTTTTTCTTTTCTTGCTTCTCATTTTTCCTCTGATGTCCTGCCCTTTGACTGCTTCACTGTTCAACAGCGGGTCCCAAAGAGGACAGAGCCGCTGATGGCAGAGGTTGGCATTATCTTCGGCGTTAACCAGCTCAAGCGCTCTTGCCCTCTTTGTAGGATGTGCTCGTTGCTAAGGAGACGCAGCATCAGTCCCTGGCAGGTTCCTGGTCTCATGTCTAGGGTTCTGGGAATGCAGAGGGAGCAAGAGGAGGGGTAGTGGAGAGAAGAGGATGGGAGGTCTCAGCTTGCCTCCTAGGTTGGAGTCTTGGTGGAGGTATTGGTCTGGAATCCGCAAAAAACTCATCTGGCTCCCAGAAAAAATGAAGTGTTCATTCTCCTGTCTCCATGTGGATCTTGGAGGTCAGAGTGGAGTTTTGCTTGGGCTGGAGTTCCAGGACACCGGGCTGGGTGTGATCCCCAGACCCTGGGAGGGGGCCATAGCAGCCAGAGTGCCTCATAATCAAACTCCTGGCCCTCAGAATGGCACCTTCCCAGAGCAGGGCTGGCAACTGTGGACATGCTGAAAGTGGACGGCAGCGGGTTTGCCATTTTGCCCCTGCGAGGCTGGCCGTGCTCCCCTGTGCGGCTGGCCTCCTCAACCGTAAGGTCAGCTCTTTCTGCAAGACAGTCATGAGCTGGGGAGGGTGGGCGGGGTTTCCTCGCCTTGCAGGTGAAGGAGAAACTCAAGTCTGGTTGGGTCAAGTATGCCGCACGCACGTAAGTCTCCTAGCAAGGAGACACCCAAAGAATTCGAGCACGCTCTCTGCCGTGTTTAGAAACTGGCCTATAGCCACTTGGGGGGCCTCCCTTTCCTCCTCTAGTCCTGACTCCTTCGCTCAGCCAAGAGCTAACCATAAAAGGTAAAAAACCTGTGCCTCACCAATCAGCTACAGCCCTGTCGCCCCTAGGCTCTCATAGCCACGCCCACTCCCTGTGCTCTACCTGCAGCTATGTAGCCTTCAGTAAACCGGAAGCGTTTGCGGAAACCTCCTCAGAACCTGTGTGGTGACCCTGTGTGCGCTCACCCTCCCGGTCCTCGTCTCCGAACCTGATCCACCCCGATGCCGAGGACTCCCACAGAAGGGACTCCGTTTCTCTCTCCTTGCTCCGGTTCACGACCGGGCAGCAGGAGAGACTGTAGTCTTAGTGTAGCCCAGTCAACCTCCCAAACGAAGAGGGCACGCGTGGAACCCAGTCCTGCCTTTGCCCCAGCTGTTGTGACTCTGACACCATTTAGCTCACGTCAAAACTGAGATAATTATAGCGCTTTCCTCTTGGGACTGTTGTGAGGATCAATCGAGTCGATTCTTGTGGAGTTTAGATCCACCTAGACTCTCCGAGCTCCCTAACTGTACCCTAGGACCGTCTCATCCAAAGGTGCCTTCCCGGGGAGAGGCTCTATTCTGAGCAGAATGAAAATGGTACTGTTGTTACCAATGGGCTGCGGCCCCCAGGCTGTCTCACCTCTCATCTGCCCCTGAACGCGTTTGCTAGTTTTCTTACATCTTTCAGTCCGGTATAACCCAACAAAAACGCTGGGGGTCCAAGTGGGGGTATGGGGCTTGTCTGTGCTCGGAAGGGCACAGCCAGGGTTTGGATTCTGCGTTTCTCAGAGGAGGAAAGAATTAGAAGAAAGAGGGGCTGGGGAATCGGGGGCCTGAGTAGGGGGCTTGTGCCTGGTAAAGCACGGGCCAGGAAATGTACTGCGCTCAAGGCGCCTGGTTCAGGCAGCCTGTTTTCTAGCTTACCAAACAGGGCTTATTTTGTGAGGGCAGAAAAGGTTAATTCAGTACCTCCCTGTCCTCTGTATTTTTTAGCTTCGTATTTTTCCCCACACAAGCATCTTTGGGGAATATTCTTGACCTCCCCTTTGGGAAGAGCTTATCAGCTTTCTCCTGGGAAGGACTGAGGGCTGTCACACAGGAAGTTCTCAATAAATGCTTGCTGAGTGACTGTGTGGGCGAGTGAATGGACAGAGAGAACTTGCTTCCTGGCGCAGTAACCCAAGTGTAGCCGCTGGTGTCCTCCTTTCCGTGAGGGCGAGGGCTCAGCGGGGTGGGGATGGCAACCATGTTTCCTGTGCTGCACACTGTGTACCCGGACCCCTCCGTGCCCCTGGCACACAGCAGGTATCCAGCCATTCTTTGCTGAATAAAATGAATGGGTCAAATGCCAAGCCTTCCTGTGCTGGCCTGTGGAAGCTGTAGTCACATTCTAAATGCACGGCGCCTTGAATGCCTCTTTGTTGTCCCTCTGACCCTCCCATCGATGAAATTCAGTGCGCAGGAGTTCAAGGCCTCCTCTGAGGTCCTGCTGCCCTTGACAGGCTTCCCCCTGGTTGTTCTTTTTTTCTCCCGTTGCTGTGTGTGGCCAGCTAATGGGCTCTGTTATCTTGTCATTTACCACTTCATGTGCAGCCATTCTTCCGTGTGCTTTGGGTTTTTGCTTATCTCTCTATCTTAGATCTACTTTTTTTTTTTTTTTTTTTTTTTTAAGGCAGGAGCTTTCAGAATGAGTACGGAATCATGTGAGCCAGGACGAGCTGCCCACGGCCCCTCTGACAAGAGGTGTGAGGGGACAGGCTCCCAGCCTGGACTGGGCTGGTCGGCTCCGTGACCTTGAGCAGAGCGACCTTGATCACTTTGTCTCTGAGTCTCATCGCTCAGGCCTTTCCAGATCTTTAATTTGTGTCAATACCTGGCAATGGGCTTTCTAAAAGTGGAGTGAGTCTGACTTGCTATATGCTTCTCAGGGAAATTGTTGCTGTTTTCATTTTAAGACTTTTCATTTAAGCTTCTGTTCTAAGTGTAAAAACAGCACTAGCTATAAGGAATTCATATTTGTGATTTATTGGGAGTGTTATTATGATATCAGAAAAGGGTAGTTTTTTGTTAAATATGTTTTTAAAAGGCTTGCTGCATTTTTAAGTGTGATTTTATTATATCTTGGAGCAACTTTTTCCCCCATGAAGAAAAGATATGTGATTTATAAAACGCCTTCACTACCTGAGGCTGGTTGTGAGCATATTCTGTGGTATTTTATCATGCTCAAAGTCTGCTCAGGCTACAAAAACTTCCAGGTTTCTAAGGATACTGCAAAGACTGAGTTGCAAGGATCTTTCTAGAAATCAGGGTAGCCTGAA
The DNA here is from genome assembly GCA_004026965.1 of Petromus typicus. Lineage (NCBI taxonomy): Eukaryota > Metazoa > Chordata > Mammalia > Rodentia > Petromuridae > Petromus > Petromus typicus. The sequence goes on from PVIR01000005.1 coordinate 75,075, forward strand.
ACTAGCTATGTCTATATCCAGCCACAGATGAAGAGTCTTAGAAAGGAGAGAGTCTTATTAGGGCATGGTGACATCCAGTTATAATCTCAGCACTTGGGAGGCTGACACAGAAGGGTCATTGTGAGTTCAAGGCTATCCTGGCCTGTAAAGTAAGTTCAAGGCCAGTTGGAACTATACAGTGAGACTCTGTCTCAAAAAACAAAACAAAACAAAGCACCTTTAGGGGAATATTAGCCCGATTCTCTCACTATTTAGAACAGAGAAAGTGAAGCCTAAAGTGGAGATGTGACTTCTCCCAAATAAAAGGCCCAGAATGCTCCGCCCATTTCTGTCCCCTGCTCATTCCATACCCTTTTCTGGTGTGAACACTAGTTCCCCAAATGTGAAGATTTTCCATATACCCAAATCACTGTTCATGCCTCGGAATGGTGCTTTTCTTGTATCATGACATGCCTTCCAAGCACCTCCTGGTAGGAGGCCTGCTGCTAATTCAGCATTCCAACTAGCATCTGCTTGCCCAGACACATTTTCCCCCCACTGGCTAGGTGCTAATATCTAGTAGAGAGTTTATTGGCATATTTCTCCAGAAAAGAGGCTGGAAGACTTAGCAAGTTCAAATTTAAACATTTTTTTATCAAAAGTCCCAAAGAGCCACCTTTTGCTCTTCCATCAACCTCAATAAGGCTTTTGCTACCACAGGAATTCAAGACACACAAAGCAGCAACAGCAGAGGCCAAAACAGCAGGCACATGGTACATTATCGAATCAACCAAGCAAGCAACCACCTGGGAGCCATGTTTCTTAAGGGCAAAATAAACTCTCAAGATACTGGAAGAAACAAGAGAGACAGGACTATCTTAATTCTTCTGGAGTGAGGGAGGTTGGATGGGGACAGGGAGAGTTTTCTTTTGTGTTTTCTCAGAAAACGTGCAAAGACAGGCTTCATAAACAACTCTGATTGCATCAGTATCTCCCAAACTTCCCTTTTCAAAGATGGCCACCCCTGCTGTCCATTCAGAGGGAGCATGAGGCAGAGTCTACTGGGTGTAGAGAAAGACAGGCAGCAGGAGAGAGATTTAGTTTTCCACAAAGGCTGTTAGTTTGTTTTGTTTTTTCCTTTATTGATGGGATTTAAAGTGCATATAACTGAAGGCAAAGTCCAAGGCCTAGAGAAAGATATGAGGCCCAAGAGAGAGGCTCAGAGATTCTAAAGGCAGCCGAAGAATACCCACCTAAAAAGGCCACTTGAGCTGCAAAAAGGTAAGGCAGGGAGATAGACAATGGGGAAGAGAGAAAGGGAGTAGGGACAGGATGGGAAGGAAAGAGTTTGGGAGGAAGAAGACAAACACCAGTTCAGAAATTCAGCCAGAGGTGACTCATAGTTCATATCCCTCATATGAAAATATGGGCTGACCTCAAGGTAGGAACACAGGTTTAGGAGAAGTGAGAAGACAATAGCCTCGGGGCAGGACTCAGCACCTGAGGTCATTCAGGTGGTGGTAGCAGTGATGGGACTTCTCCAGGCCTCTGTCATGGTCTTCCCTGGAGACCCAACATGAGTCTAAGGTGGCTCTGTCCATACAGGAGAAGGCAGGGGCTGGGGACCTTGATCTGGAGCCCACCCAGGGCTCCCCAGTGGATGACGACTTCCCCTACGACTGGTCTAGGGCCCCACTCACCCACACAGGCTGTGCCATCCTCATTGGGCTCATAGCCCCGACTGCACTTCTTGTTGGTCCTGCACCTGTAGCTTCCATAGGTGTTGACACACACAGGCTTGTCTCGAGGACACACGAATGGGAACTGGATGCATTCATTGGTGTCTGAAAGGTGGGGGAGGGCTGCTCAGGCCCGGGATCCCACCCACTCTGTGGCCCTGGGCATGTCCCTTCTCCTTACTTCGGTCCCCTTGGCTGGCTCCTCTTGTGTTGACCTCTACACTTGGGGGAGGGATATACTCAGGGTTGGTCCTGATCTTTTCTGTCCACCATAAATTCTCCAGGTGGCCCCTCCTCCATGGATGACTGCAAACTTCAGCCATCACCTTTCCTCTGGGCTCTAGACCTAGGAATCCAGTCATCATTGACCTACTTCACACTTAACATGACCGTACCTCAAACTTAGCATGTCTGAAACAGAACTGAGATTTCCCTCGACCTTTAATCCTGCTGCCCCATTCCCATCCCTGCTAGCTCAGTCAGTGCCACGGCCTTATACTCAGCTCCTCCAGCAGAAATTGGGATGGTTCCTGAATTCTTTCTTCTCCCCACACCACATGCAATCCCAGAGCATGTGCTACCATCCTGCCCCCACTGTATACCACTCGTCTGTCCACTTTTCTCACTCATCTGCCACCACCCTATTCCCAGCCACCGTGACCTCTTGCCTGGATTTCTGCAGCTGTTGCCTTACTGGCCTCCTGGCTTCCACTCTTCCCTCCAATCCAGCCTACAAGTCAGCAGCCAGAGTGATCTTTTAAAAGTGTGAATTGCATCAGGTCACTCTTCTGCTCAACTTCCTAGCTCCCTAGGAACTAAATCTAGACTCCTTCCTGGGGCCTCGAGCCCCTCTGGACACGGCCCTGCCTCCTCCTCATCTCAGGCTCGCACCCCTTCTAACACACCAAGCCCTGTCCTTTAGCTCTCGTCCCTGCTCTTCCATTTTCCAGGAAAACTCTCCTTTCAGCTCTTCCTGTGGCTGCATCTTCCTGATGCTTCAGGACTTGGTTAAAGTTCTTCTCCATCCAGAACAGCCCCTGAGAGGACCCTGCCTAGAGGGCCCTCAAGCAGCCTTCCCAGCAATGGGGTCCCATGTTTGGGGTCTGCCTCCCTCACTAGAATGCACTTTCCTCAGGGCAGGTGCTCGGGCTGCATCCCCAGCACCCAGCAGGTGACTTGGTACCACAGAGGAGGCACCGTGGCTGCTTAATGATGAAAAGGAGGAGAGGCTGGGCTCACTGCTTTGAGGAGTCTTCCAGCCTACAGAGAAAACCGGAGTTTCTGTGTGTCTTGTTGGCTATTTAGCATGAGACTGGGATGGAGACTAGAGTATTGGGGGGTCACCTTGCGGTCCCCTACTCCTGTGTCTGTGTCTCCCTGGCAGGGCCTCTGTGGAATGCTGCTGCCCCCTCTGTGCCTGTCCAACTCCTCATCACCTGTCAGGTCCCAGCTTCAACCATGCTCTCTCCAGGCCACCGTCAAGGACCCTTCCTAGACTGATTTCGGACCACCTTTGTGTTCCCAAGCTTCTGCTTCTGTCTATCCCGACCCTGATGTGTGAGGTCATAAACTTTTCCTTTGTGGACTTCTCCCTCAGGGCAGGCTGTGTCTGTCTGGCTCCCTCCTAGGATCGGTCTAAGGAAGGAGTAACTAAGTCTTTGGCCTGAGCCCTCAGTGCCTGGCACTGAGAGGGAAGACCTCTGTTTGACTGTCTCCCAGACACAGCCTCTAGGCTGTCCCTTCTCCTCATTCCTGGGCCGTGGGTATTTTCAGCAGGTCACTGGCCCCTCATGAAGCTGCCATTTGGCAGGGCCACGTGACCCGACTGCCATCACTGCCCTTGCCATCTGCGCTGTGACCCACTCCACACCATTTTGCCCAAATGCCACAAGCAATGCCCATGTGTGCCTGCCAGGCCTGTTTCTGGCTGTTGCCCCAGCTGGACAAGGCATATGGCTGTTCCGCCTATCCCAGGGTGCAGCGGGCCCACCCCTGTCATCATGCCCTCCGTGTCCATGTGGTGCCATGTCCCCTCTCCAGGCTGTTCTCTTCTCATTGCAGGTAGGCGCTGCCAAGTCCCAGAACTGTAGTGACTCAGCCAGTGACTCAAGTCACTAACATCCCTTGGTGAGTCATATGGCAGTTGTCACAGCATCTGGAGCCCTGGAACAAACAGTGTCTTCCTCTCTCTCCTTTTGAACCCCTGTCTGCACCCTAGACCTTGCCAGGGGCCTGACTGATGTGGCTGAGAGAGACCCAGCCCCTGCCCCGTCCCCTGGTGCTTCCCACAACTCACCCACACAGTGGCCACTTTCCTGCTGGGAGAATCCTTGGCCACACTGCAAAGCGGGCAGAAGCAGAGACACCGGTGAGTCAGGAGGGTGTCACCTCAGGTCCCTTCCCAGTCAGAGCCACAGAGCAGCTGTCACCCTGACCGCAGCTGCAGGCCGGCGGGGCCCTCCCTTCTCGGGTGTTTCCCTTGCACTAGGAAGGTGGGGAGGGAAACCAAGAGCGTGGAATTCAGACTCCTGCCCACTTCTCTGCACATGGGATCTGGGAGCCTGAGCTGGACCGGAGGTCGGTCCAGAGCCGCTTCCTTGAAGCGCCCCGAGAGGCCTTGCTATGGGGCCTGAGGCCCCCACTTAGGGTCATGAGAGGGCTCCTCAGAGACTGACAGTTCTGAACCCTGCTCACAACTGGGTAGGCAGCCCCGGCAGTGATAGGGCGCCTGTCCCCTCCTAGCTTGTTTTCCTCCTCTATAAAATGGTTGCTAAACAGTGGATCTGACAGTTAGTTCTTCAGGACTGTTGTGAGAAGCAGAAAAGATACAGATGCGATGGTCTCGTGCAAACTACACATGGAGGAATCATTTTGAACCTGCCCTTTGCTAAGCTGCCCATCATTCTACAAGCCCAGACTACAGCTTAGTCTGTGAGGTTGTGGCCGGCGCCTGCTTTTCTGGATAGAAGCTTGGGTGCCTTGCCCACCTCCAGAGGGGCTGGGTTCCGAAGTCTGTCCTCGTCCTGGGGGTAGGGGATCTCCAGCACCGAGTTCATCTCCTCACTGGCCACGCTTCGGCTCACCATCTTGCCATCCGGCCACGTCACCTCCACGCTGCTGGCCTCGTCTCTTCCTGTGGGAAGGAGGAGAGAGGTCAGCGGCGGGGAAGACAGGGCTCTCAGAGAAAATATGGGCATTAATGTATTCATTTATGTAATCTAACTGTTAATGGGTCGCTCCTCTAAAGGCTGGGGAAGCAGGACAGACAGATTCAAAGTGCCTTCTCTTTGGAGCGATGTTGTCCCACAGAAATTTCTATGAGGTGGAAGTGTTCAGCATCCGTCCCATCCACTACAGTAGCCAGTAGCCACCTGTGGCTGTGGAGCACCTGAAGTGGGACCAGTGAACTAGATTTAAATTTCATTCAATTTTAACTAATTTACATGGAAATAAACACAGATGGCTAGTGGCTACCCTATTGGACAGCACAGCTGTAGAATTTGCAATCTAGCCCACGGTCTGGCCAGTGTGAGGCTGAGTCTGAGCCTGAGGAGACGGAGGGTCTGGGGGTAAACAGGTGAGTTGGGAGTCCATCCTTCCAGTTCTATCGCTTATGCTTTTTAGGAAGAACGTGGTGGGAAGGAGGTGGCTGGGAGGCCTGGGGACGGATCCCAGCGGATCCCAGCTCAGTGCTCTTCACTGTGCACCCGGGCGCATACCTCTTTTATTTCTATTAATGGAATCGGGCGGGGCCCTCTTTTGTCATCAGGAATGTCCCTGTTCTTACAGGGCTTCCATTCTCCATGTGGAAGACAGTAAACACCTGGACACATACATCTTGTCAGATATTGACAAGCTCCATGAAGAAAACAGAAGTACAATAGGGTAAAGAGGATGGGGTGGCTGTTTGGGGGCCCTTCTATACAGGGTGTTCACAGATAGGCCCTAGGGGAGGGAGCATTTGACCTGAGCTCTAAATAAAGACCTGGAAAAGATGGGGCAAAGGGCACTGAAGAGAGACCATCCTGCGGAGCTGAGACGTTACAAATGACAGGCAGAGCTGAAGCAAGTCTCACTGCTAACCTATGTGCTCGCATCCTCCAAGCAATGTGCGACATCATTGGCAAAGGCAGGCTGGAAAGATCTGTCAAGTGCAAAGGGAAACAGGAGGGTCCCTCTGGCAAGGTTAGGCTAAGGTGATGGTCTGGAGTGGGGAGGAGGGATCTGGCCTCACTTGCCCGGAGAGGCTGTACCCCAGTCCAGTCACGGGGCAAGAAGGCCCTGGCTTAGTGTATGGAAGGAAAGCATAGCCACCCCCACATCACCCATCGGGGCGAGCCTGGGGGCCTCAGAGCCGTTTGTCCCCACAAATGGCCTTTCTTGGCTGAGTAAATAACAGATCACCCACATGCAGGGTCTATTATTTTTTCCTAATGTACCCAGAAACTGTTAGAAAACCAATTACACTTAAACATCCTGTTGAGCTGATACTGGCTTTTGGTTCTTTCTACCACCCATGGATGTGACACCCATGGGTTGTCTGGGCGATATTTTGTCAGTCTAGTATTTAAAAAAACACTCCACAAAGACTTTCAGAGAATCTGGTGCAGACACCTGTGCAGAGGCCAAACTGCTTGATGGCATCATTTTGGAGGGCAGGGCCCAGCTTTCTCTTTTTCCCAGTCCCAGATGGCATGGGCAACCTTGCCAGCCACATCCTACCTCGTCCCGATCCTCCCTGTCAACCCCTCTTGCTCCGCCCTTCACTCGGCCTCCTGAGAAGTCCCCCTGTGACATCCTGGGGCTGTTGCTGCTGCATGGGGAGTTCATGAGGGCAAAGACTGGTGGCCACCTTCTGGAAGAGCCCGAGCAGGGGCAGCGGTCACGGGAGAGGCTCGCGGCCGCCACCTGCCCTCATAGCCCTGTTCTCCCCAGAGACACTTTCCTTCCAGTCCCACCCTCCACGGTTCAGAGTTTTGCTTTATCAAGCCAGAAAAGACTGCTCTCCAGTCCCCTCTCCTCCTTCACCTGTAACTCCTAGGGCTGGGAATGGGGGTGGGGAGGCAGCTACAATTTTGTTTCCTTGTTTTGAAGAATCTTGAGATGTAAGAGATTTGGCATTTTTAGGGTGGATAGTGCCAAAATAAGAGACACATATAAAAAGTAAACATATTCAAATAAAGAAAAGTAGACAAAAAAAGCAAATGTTTCTCACCTATACCAACAGAACAGCTACATGAATACATTTTCTAGCTTGACTGAAGTGCCACAAATAACTTAAGCTGTGGAATATTCATAGACTACCGCGAGTTTCCAGCCTGCACTTGTGGTGCGGTTCCAAGTCCTGCTTCTCCCCTCCCCCCTCCCATCAAGCCCAGGAGAGTTGAGAAGCAGCCTTAGGAGGACCCTAGTACTCACTGGGCCTCAGTTGCTTTGTCTGTAAGATGGGGGTGCTGTCCCAGAGCCCTAACACCCCTGGGAAACGCAGTTCTTCCCTGAAGTATGAATACTGTCCTTCCATTAATCAACACCCTCAGCATCTTGTCACCATCAGCGCTGCAGTGTCACCTGCAGTTCCCAAAGGCTTTCACTTGTTAATAACAGTGAATACTTACAGTGTACCCAGAGCTTTACGGCACGAGGCATCGATCCTCACAACACTTCCACAAAGAGACGCGAGTTTTATGATTTCCATTTCAGACAGAGAAAGCTGAGATTGGTGAGAGGAGAAGTTCCCACACCCAGCTGTGGTCTTTCTGATCCAGGAAGCCCCATTCTCCGGACCCTTGCTCTGCTGCCCACCCCGAGGCAGGAAGTAGAGCGAGGATGAGTCAATAACAGAGAACTGAGAAGCGAGGCAGGACAGGAACAACTGTGTCAAACATCAGAAAGCCAACAGATAAGAGTCCTGTCTCCCCAAGACCCCCAGACACGTGGAAAACCGAAAGTACTTGGCCCTGGCCTGCCAAAACCTCATTTGCTTTGCAATTTTGATCACGCCCCACCTCCCTGGGGTTTTTTGGATATCATGACATTTCCTCTAAAAACCTTTTATGATCAAAAACTCCCCTTCTAACCTGGGTAGGCATCAGGTACCCTGCGGCATGATTACTATTAGTTCCCAGCTATAGATACTGCTCTAGTCTCGGGTCCTAAGGAGACCCAGTGCCATTAGGGGGCCCATGAGCTCTTCTTACTCTTACTTGAGTTACTCCCTCTCCATCGTCCTGTTCAAGTCTTTGTTTGGGTTACCAGGGAACCTAGAGACCACTCCCCTGAGACCCTCCTCCGATAGCCCCACACACATGCCCAGCAGCCACCATGAGCGAACATTGCAAAGTGATCTGGAGCCCAGGGTGCCTGAGAAGGACCCAGACCTCCTTCTGGAGGAACTGACTCCTGTGGAAACAGTGAGCACAGGGGAGTATGTTATACTGGACTGGGAAGGTGTGGGACTAGCCCTGGTACCATTCAGAGAGGTCTGTCATTTCATTTGGGCACTGGAGGAAGAGGAGGAGGAGTTTGTGAGGCAGAGAGGAAGGAAGAGAAACTGCAGGCAGAGGGAAGAGGGCGGGGAAAGGTCCAGACATGTGCAACAGCACGGTGTGTTTGAAGACCAAAGAGAAGTTCAAAGAGAGGGAAGGAGTGTGAGAATGTGACTTAGACCGGGTAGGGGAGAGGCCCAGGGAGGGACTTTAAAGCCTTCACATCTGAAAGGTGAACATTTGTGCCCATTCTCTGGATGTAGGCACTGAGGCTTGGTGAGACGAAGTGGTTTGCAGATGTCTGCCCCAAGGCTGAACTGTGGCTCTGGTCCATGGACTGTCCGATCCCTCCGTCCCAGGCTGCCGTGAGCCATCTCCAGTGCTCACGGAGCTCCCGGCCCAGGGGGACTGGGCTCTGAGACACTGCACACCCCAGCAGCAGCCTTCAAGCTGGCAGGTCTCCAGGGACCATGCACAGGGGCGGGAGGAGGCCCCTCCACCAGCAGAGACTCAGGTCTGCAGCAGCGGGGAGGTGACTCTGGCAGCTTTTAAAGGACAAAGGCCAAGGAAGCACAGAGAATTGCACTTTTCAGAGGAATTACAAGCAAAACAGATGGTGGGAATACAGTCGGTGGAATATTTTTGCACTTTAATAAAGCAATTTTTATGTGGATTCCTGAATTTTCCTTCCCTAGATAAGTACCAGCCAGCTCAGAGGCGCTCTGAGTCACTCGCAGACAATTAGCTGAAAGGAAGTGGGGGTGGGCGGGGTGCGCGTGGCAGCGGGCTGCCCGAGGGAGGGAGCTCCTCTGGGGGCTCTTGGGGGCAAGTAGATTACGGGTACTTGTTTTTATTTTCGAACCTGGGAGTCGGGATATGTGACGTGGGCGCCTGCGGGGCTGGGGTGGGAGGTCCACGGCCACCACTGCATGCAGCCACTCTCGCTCCTGACGCTAGGGCGAGCACGGCAGGTGAGTCCACTGAGAAGGCACAGGCCTCTAAGACTACCCGGCACTGCTCTGTGCAGCTGATTGGGCCCTGGGGACCCATGGAGACCAGGTATTATGAGATCTCTGAGTTTTATTGTACAATGCCACGCAGCCCAGCTCTGCGGAGGGAGCTGGGGGAAGCCCCTTCTGTGGCGGCATGCAGACCCTGAGCACTGGCAGAGGCTGCCGCGGGCAGCTGAGGGCCAGGGAGTGCAGCTGTGAGCCGGCTGCCCTGGTACCCACGGGAAGAGAAGGGCTGAGCAGAGTGAAAGGGGAGAGCACGCGAGGGTGTGTGCTCCTATCCGTGTCCCTGCTCCTTGCTAGGAAGTCAGGGGAGGCCGTGTGAGGAATGGGGGGAAGGGAGCGCGGGATCACAGGGTGTCGCTGCACTGTGCGCTCCTTCCACAGCACCCTCCGCCCGGGTCGCCCTCCCCGCCTCCCCGAGTCTCCTTTCTCCTCCTGCTCGCCTGGGCCAGCCCTGCTTTTGAGTCAGAGAGAGCCCAAGGCAGGCCTTCCTTGGCTTCAGGTCCTTCTCACCTCAGCCTGCTTGGAGATGGGAACGACCTAGCTGTCCACCCGCAATGGACTCGTAACTAAGTCATAATTGCGGCCACACGTGAAATACTCTACAGTACTGGAAAGAAAACAAAGGAACTGTGCACAGGCCTGGAGCGCGGCCGGGCTGGATTGTTAAGGGCGGGGTAGGAGGGCCGGGGAGAAAAGCAAGTTTTTCAGAGCCAGTGAGAAAAAAACCATCGCTTTGGTTTTAAAAATCCCAAGTAGTACATATGCATGCGTGTGTTCCTATGTATCCTGCGTGAGAAGAGAGCACAGCAAAATTGTGGGGAGCCGAAGAGGCCAGTCTACACCTCAGATCTGACACTGGCTGCTTATCTCCTTCCCCTTCTCTTCTGCTTGGCATTTTCTTTTTTCATATCCCATAATATCTCACATTTGCTATTTTCCCTGTTGGTTGTGTTTATCATGTGCCATGTTTCTCCTCCTGCCACTAGAAGACAAGAGTGCTCCTGTTAAGGACCCTTGTCTAGAGTCCGGCACACAGTAGGTGTTCAGGAAATAAGAACCGAATACACGAATCAAACAGTTTTGCAGGAGGGTAAAGGGAGAGAGGGTTACTTTTTACTTCATATTCCAAACACAGTGTGAAACTGTGGGTGATTTTTACTTTCTTTTGAATGATTTGTTGTATTTTCTAATTTTCTTATGACCAATGTATATTGCTCTCAGAATCAGAAAGAGGAAGTGAAGGCTTCTAGGAGTAAGCACGGACGCGCTCTTTCCTGGGCTGCGGGTGTGGACTCTGCCCTTGGGGGGCCGCTTCGCAGCACCTTACTTTGCAGGAAGTGCAGATCTAACTGTCCAGACTCTGCAGAGGTCCCGTCCATCCGCCCTGGGCGGGGCAGACAGCCTGACCCCGCCCCCTTTCCTGGCTTGACGCCAGGGCTTCCGGGCTCCCTGCAGTGTACGCTTCAGCACCTGTCCCAGCCTTTGAGATTCCCATTCTCAGCCTATCCTCTTCCCCAGGCCCTGCTGCTGCCTTTGCTTCTCCATGGTCTCTCTTTCCTCAGTCTTTCCCCACAACTGGTCTTCTCCATCAGCTTTCTCTCTTCCTACTCCATAGCTGGCTTTCTCTTCTGTCAGGAAGGCCCAGGCTGTGCTCAGCCCACACAGGGAGCCCTCCTGGAACTGTTGGGGGAGGGAGCCCACCGCATGGCAGAGCTGGGTCCCTGACTGCTGACGCTGCTCCTTGCCCAGCTGCCCTGCTCGATCACTTGCTGTCTCAGCTGACTTCAATGCCTGTCCTGACTTCTCTCTCCCTTCCTCCTTCCCTTGCTTCCCGCCTCCTGGCTGGCTCTCTGGCAGGGGAGCCCTGTAAAGGAGAGGAGCCTGCTGAGGAGCCTTTGGAGCAGTCTTGAGTCAGAGTTCAAGAGCAATTCCTACGGCTTTGCAAAAGTAGGAGGATGGACATCAGGTGGGCCCTGGGGAGCAGTTTACCATGCCTAGAGACTGAACGTTCTGGAGCATCTTGGATCCCACCAGAAAAACTCGGAGAGCTTGCCCCACTGAAAGTCTGTTTTCCTGACAAATTCTGACCAGAGAAGGATCAGGCTGTATATTTTACTGTACATTTTAAAATAGCAGAGGAAGCCCATGGGATATGGGGATGGACAACCTCCAACCCAGCCGAGAACAGTCTCTTGATTTGCTCTCAATGTTCTTCTTTGTCTAGTGGGATGGGGGTTGATACTCAGCCAGGTACCTGGATAAACATCCCACCTATGAGACCACGGCAGTCACCTTGGTGCTTGGACGGCCCCCTTGACTCAGCTGAGAGGTTGTGATATCCAAGAAGAAAGAAGAGCAGAGGACCTTGGCTGGGTGTACACAGGACAGGAAGGTGGCAAGTCACTGTGGTCAGCAGCTCAGACCATGATGTCTAAGGAAGAGGAGCCCAAATCCAGCCCTCCCTCTACTAGAGGTGTGATTCCAAGGCAAGTCACTTCAACTCAGCCTCAGTTTCCCGACTTGTAAACACTGGTGATGAAGTCCTGTTCATCAAGCTGTGCTGAAACTAGTCTCCATGCAAATTAGTCTCCAGACTCCACTAAGTCTAGGGCCTGGCACATACTAGGTCCCCATAAACACTGGGTGCAGCCATTTTGTAAGAGGGCACTGTTTTGAAAAGCCGTCTTGCACCTTTAAGGCCAGCAGAGAATGGCTGCCTTAGGGGTGATAGATGCTCCAAACACAGGCCAACACATCCAGGGGCAACAGCTCAAGAACATGCTCATATAGCCCGGCCCTGGGGCCACTAAATATTTACTGCTTCTTTTCAGACTTCATAAATATTATGTGTTCCCTATAAAAACTCCAACACATACATATACCAGAACATGGAAGAAAATAAAAGTCACATTCTCAAGTAGGCCTGGGCTTGAATCCCAGCCGTGCCATTTTGGGTATCATGTGACCTTGGGTAGGGTTTTTTTTATTGTCCCACTTTTCAATTTTCCCATTTGTGAAAATGGGAATGACTGTGGCCATGTCAGGGTGGGTGTGAGGATGAAGGAAAGAACACAGAGCCAGCACGGTGTCTGGAATAAGCGGAGTTAGAATAGCTAAGTCACTTGGACAGAAGCACTGTTCACAGGTTTTGCATTTTTAAAGTTTCTTTCTGTACATGTATAATATTATAAAGTATTAATATTGCTATGTATTTATTAATCAGACCATATTGCTTAATCTTTTTATGCTAACATCGTACCACTCCATGCGGCGTTAACACTTGGGAAAGTGTCTGGTTTGAACGCAGGAATTTGTTTTCTAAACTTGTATTTCAGCAGAGAAACTCCTGGCTCTTCCTTCCTGCTATGCTTCTCAGCGGCTTTTTCCATTATTATAATCAGTGGACTCTGTCCCTGAAAAGGTTTTGCATCTTTTCCCCTACTCACCACATGTATTTATTATTTTTTAAAACTGGGTTTATAGGTACATTTTAGGAATACATTATTCTCACATTCACCATTGAGAAATTGTACCTGTATGTGATGTATCTTGATTCCTATTTTTTCCCATTCCTTTGCCTTCCCTCCAGCCCCCCAGGCCCCTATATACATAAGCTTCATTTCCATTTTTTTCCTTCAAATTTTTTCTTTCCCTTCTTTGCCCCTCCCCCAGGTCCCCTTCTCCTTTGAACCTTTTTTTCCTATTTCACAATATCTATCATACATTTTGGACCTCATTTACTCCTAAATGAAATAAATAGGATGCACATGTGCAAATGCTATTTCATTTCTCTAGTGTAAGAAACTGAAGGTGTAAATGAGGTCCAAGCATTTATTTGAAAAGATCTTATCTTAGAATAATTGGTGATTCCCAGCAAGATGCAAGTGCAGAGAGGTCCCTTGCGTGTGCCACCCACAGGACGAATCTGCGTCCCTTGCCCTGCCACACTGTCTGCCCAAAGCACAGAGTCAAGAGGACTTGGATGTGGCCAGTGCTTTAGGAGGTCCTAAAGGTCCTCATACTCACACCCTACAGAGTGACAGTGCTATGTCAAAACCAGGTAAGGGTTGCATTTGGGAAGATTAGGAGAGAGGAATCATGTGATCTTTAGAGACAAAGTTTTTTTCCTTCACCCCATGGCCTGGCGGACTACCCAAGGGGTTGTACCATTCTGCTGCCCAGTAATATTTCACAGTATGGATGTATTTCAGCCCAGTGAAGAACATCTACATTGTTCCTAGTTTGGGGCTATTAAACACAAAGTTACTGTGAACTGTGGGAGCTGTGCTCCCAAACCTCTCTCCCTGGAAGACATCAGGCCTTGGTGAGAAGTGTTAGCAACTAGGTTGGCTCCCAGGAGGCCAGAGGAACAGCTGCTATGGACAAGTTTGGTGCGGACCAGTACATGAAGAACAAGCCTACATCCCTGGACAAACAGAGGGTTAAATACTTTTTTTTTTTTTTTAGGTTTTTTTTGAGACAGGGTCTCACTTTGTAGTTTAGGCCAGCCCTGAGCTCAGCCTCCAACTCACATCATAGCAATCCTCCTGCCTCTGCCTCCCGAGTGCTGGGATTACAGGCGTGAGCCACCACGCCCGGCACTGTGGTATGTGGTGCTGGTTGCTGCTGGGTATGAGTCTCCACACCCAGTATGGTATGTGGTTACCGGGGATCGAACCTGGGTCCTTGTGCTTGCAAGACAGGTGCCGGAACCACTGAGCTAAATCCCTGACCCCCAACAGAGGGTTAAATACTTTGACTCAAACTAAACTAATTCCCTCGTGATTCTGGGCAGAGATTCCTACGAGTTCGAGGCAGAAAACAGTGGCTGGTCTTTCCGCTCCCTGGAGTATGGGTCATCTCACCCAGGGTCGCCTCCAACAGCTTGTGTCCCCCGTGCTGTCACGGTGACATGGAGCCCCTGCATGCTGGAGCTCAGGGTCCCCAAACCAAGAAGCAGCTGTAGGACCCACTTTCAGGCCCACTCACTGAGCCCCAGGGGCCCCGACTCACCTAGGCCAAAGTGGGCCACAGGCTCCATCTCGCAAAGGTAGCCCGAGCCCCCGTCGATGATCCTCAGGTGGGCCCCGCTCTTCCTGGTGTACAGCACGACCTTGGCCCCCCTGGCGAAGGCTCCAAACCGGGTGCGGGGCACCACTCGCAGCCAGTTGTTGCTGAAGCCCTGCAGGGCAGGAGGGGGCCAGACAGGGCGTCATGAGGTGGGCAGGAGGAACGGGAGGGAAGGACGGAGAAGAGGAGGGCCAGGGTGAGAACGGGCAAGGCAAAAGAAAGAAAAGGAGACAAGAAAGAGGAACAGCGCGAAGACAGATGAGTTGAAGAGAAAGACAGGCACTGGGAGAGGCAGAAGGGACATCTGGGAGACTCAGGGAAGGCCTTTCGGGGCAGACGTGACAGTGGGAGGCAGAGGGGCCCAGGTTCCAGAGGGAATTTCTTCTGAGGTTTATGTGCTGCTGGGGATCGGTTTGCCCTCCTCAGGCGTTGCATTTACACTTCCCACCAGGCTGGTCAGCAGGTCCCAGGCTTCTGTGCCCCGGGTCCAAGAAACACACCGGGCCGGGGTCTATGGGTCGGTGCCCACCTGATTGCTTCGGAAGACAGAGAGCGGCTGCGCCATGGACTCGCCGTGAGACAAGATGAGGTCCAGCATCCCGTCTCCATCGAAGTCGGTCACCACGCCCCCTGCAAACAGCGCAGATTTCACCCCTGGCTATTGGCCAGCAGATCCCAGAGCAAAGGGGTTCTTGCCAGGTACAGCCCCCACAGCCCTGAGCGTGGGGTGCAGGAAGAGCTAAACACTGGGGTGGGGGTGGGGGTGGGGATCCAGGAGTCTCTCTCCTAACAGCTGGCTCAGGACAGGAGCCCACAAGACACAGCTTGTCCTCCTTCCCCGACATGGCCTAAGGTGTGGGTGTGAGTCACTTACCCTCGGCCCCTGCTGTTATCATTTGGGTAACAGGCCTTTACATTTGCGTAGTTTTTTAGGGGGTCAGTTTGTCAACTCTTTGCATATGTATGGTCTCTGTTTGGTCCTTGTTACAACCCAGAAAGTGAGGAGGGTGGAAATGATGATCTTTCCTTTTAGGGCTATGGAAAACAAGACCTTAGAACTGAAGCGGTTTTGCTGTGATCACAAAGTAAGGGAACAGCAGGCCCTAGTCCTGGGACTGCTGGAGGGAGGGGCAGGTGCACATTTTGCCCGGGAGCAGGAGGGGCCGGCGTTTCTTCCCACCCTTCCCACCATGGCAAGGTCTGGCCAGAGAGCTGCTTCCTGCAGGCCTTGCTCCTGCTCTGGTCCCATCAGTCCTCTCCTCTGCCTCCCACCTGGCGGTCCCCTGGCCCTTCCCTTTCTGCTTTCACCCTCCCCCTGGGTCTTGGGTCTCGGAGGAGAAGAGACAGGAGGACACTCTGTGGGACTGGCCATGTGGGGTCTCATCCCGTCGCTCAGGGCACAGACAGCAGCAAGATGGTGGAGTGCAGGCTGCACCTCAGGTGCCCTCACCTGTGCCCCGGCCCTCAGGCTCCAGCGCATCACCGGGATTGAGCTCCTCGATGAGGGGGTCTCCGTGTTCCCTGCGGATGACGCTGCAGGAGGGAGACAGGTGACAGGCGTGCTCCGCTGGGACCCACTTGCTCCATTCTGTCCCCTGACCTGGGCGCCCACCGCACGACTCTGCTCACAAACCCTGCCTCCACGTCAGTGGGTCCCTTCTTCTGTTTTAATTTATGTTGGTAAATATTGATCTTTCCTTCTCTCGTGGATGAATTATAGACAGCAGTTGATGGATAGAGAAGGGCAGGGGTACAACTACCTTCAAATGACCTTCACTCTCTCCAAGTGGCCCTGAGTTTTCTAGTTCTGGGCTCCATCCAGGGTCCAAGCTCCATGCCAGTGCTCTCTCCTCTGTGTAGTCCCTGACTGCCTTGTGGGAATCAGTCCCGTCTTCCCTGCCTTTATCGCCTCCGTGGCCTTTATCACTTCCTGCCTGTGTTCACGTTCTGTATGAATGCATCTTATCTCCCCAGTTGGTCTGTGAGCTCTCCACAGGCTGGGACCTTGTATGATTCATCTTAGCATCTCCCACAGCATCTAACACTGTGCCTCGCTCTCGGAGAGCTCCAATTGCGTGTCTAAGGGATGCAAAGGTGAATTCTAGAGGCAAACAGGAGGAAAGGCTTCTCTGTGGGTTGCAGGAGTTCTATTTTGAACTCTGAATCTTGGTCACATGTGTTTGTTCCCGAGACATCTGCTATTGAAATCTTACCTTGTGGCCACATTAAGTTTACTGCTGTGCACACGGGGCGTGCTTTCCTTTCCACCCGTTCTCGTTATTACATTCTTCTGGTCTGGGTGTTATGTCCTGACCATGCAGAAGGGGGCAAAGCAGGCACAGGACGAATCTGCGTCCCTTGCCCTGCCACACTGTCTGCCCAAAGCACAGAGTCAAGAAGACTTGGATGTGGCCAGTGCTTTAGGAGGGGAACAAGTCCCCTGGGTTGGAACCTGCAGTGGCTGGAGGGCAGAGAGAACTGGCAGAACTGCAGGTGGCCACGAGGTGCCCTCTGTCCACACAGGGCACTTATGCTGAGTACGTCCATGTGTGTCTTTGGATAGCCCATGTTACACCTGGGGTGGGGTAGTGTGTGCGACCGTGTCCACATCTGCTGCGGGTGTGGTGCTTCTGCTTGCTGATGATGCCCACTTACGTCACGGAGGCTCTGCCACAGCTGGGCAGGCACTTCTTGGTTCAGGTGAGAAGCAGTTAGGAAACTCCAAGGAGAGAACCCAGCAGTTGCGCTATGTTCCTGTGTTCAGTGAACACATTCTTCTGTTGCAGTTTCCACGCACCAGGCCCCAGTGAGGGCATGAGGTACAGGGAACATCTGTGGGGACAGAGTCCATGCCAACAGGGTGAAGGCTGGCAGGGGCAGCATGGAGCTTGGCAATCGGAAGAAGGCTGGTTAAGTAGAGGCCGGCGTATTGAGGAGCAGCTCCTCAGATGAGAGGGAGCACAGGGCCTGGAGAGTCCACTCAGTGTCCAGACCCAGGCCCAACAGAGCGCAGTGGGGTACAAATGGAGAAATGGAGAATTGAGAGGCTGGGACCTTACAGAAAGCAGCGGGGAAGCTTCCAAAGGGCGGTAAGTAGAAGACTGCAGATGTGCCTCCCCACAGCTTGCTCTGCAGGACTAAAAACTGACAGAGAAAGAGAGAGAAGCTGGAAGTGGGTATAAGAATCCTCCAGGGAGACCGGGGAGTGGTGTAGGGAGAGTTGAAATGGACCAGAGGCATGTTACGATGCAGAGGTGGGGACCATTCGCACTGGAGAGTTCCTGTCGTGATTGGTGTCTCGCCGTGGTTATTAGCCGTGCCTCTTTCAATTTGGTTTGGGCCTGGTTTGGTTGATGAATTGCCCTTGGTGTCACTAAAAGACCTGCGGGGTCCCAGTGTCTGGCTGGGCCACAGGAGAGCACCGAACTCGTGGTGCCTGCAACCGGGCGCTCTGCCCAGCACCCAAGGGAGGGAACAGCCTGCGCAGTGCGGGACAGTTGGGGTTAATGTTCAGAGCTGTGAGCTGAGCGGCGTCCTGGTGTAGCCCCTGAGCTGTGTGCTCAGGACCCAGCCATCTGCCACAGGGACTTGGGGCCCGGCCACTGATTAGGAGGTGGCTTCTACTGCCTCTGTGTAGAGGGAGACATATCTCCCCACAGGGTGACCACGTGGTGACTGCCACTGACAGCCTGTGCCAGCCTGTGTTCAGCAGCAAGAGGGGCTCGGAGGTTGGCAGCACACTGGGAGTGGGGGAGGTACCGGGTTCTGGAGCCACAGAGACCAGAGCACCAGATTCCTAGGTGCTCGGGGCCCTGGAAGTGACACTTTATTAACCAGAGAAGGAAAGCAGTGTCTCTGTTAACGAGCAATTGATCTTCTGCAATTAATCTGGAAGTTGTGAATAAGCTTTTTGCAAGGCACCTAATTAGTAAATCTGGTGCCTTTGGGGGGTGATTACATCCAGTCAGGATTGATGCTTGGCTAATAATTATATTTTAAAACATGCTTAGTCACAGCTCACACCTTTTAATAATAGTTGGACCTTCCCGAGAGAGTGGGTAGGGGCCACCGGGGGTCAAGCAGGTCACCTGACCCATTTCCTGGCTCTAAGACCTTTGGTCCACCGGCCTCTCCCCACCTGGCCCTGAGTCCTATTAGCACACTTTAGGCCTGGAACAGATATGTCCAGTCGCAAGGCCTGAGGTTTCTTCCCAGCAATGTTTTTTATGAGCGTGACTGGAATCTAGTGCCTGATGCCCTTGTTAGAAATACAGATTTCTGAGCCTCCCCCTTGTGACCCTGACGACCTGGGGTGAGCCTTGGGATTCTCAGTTCTAAAGGGGAACCAAGTGATTTTGATGCTAACAGTCCCTGGCCTCCCAAGGAGAAATGTCACCTCTGAAATGCTTCCTCTCTTTCCAGACACTATTTCCCGGGGGACTGCTGATTCCTTGGATTCTGAAACTGCCTTTTCTTTCTCTACCATTCATTGTCTCCTCCAATGTTTCCTAAAGGATGTTTTGCAGAGAACCAATCCTGAGAGAAAAGCCTTTGAAAGATATGTTCTGTGGTCAAATCTATTTGGAACACTCCATCCATCTTTCAGAAAGTTGAAATACTTGTGGTCTTGCTACAGACTCCAGAAATAGGTGGTAAATAAGCCTCCTCTCTGCTAACCCGGGTTTGCCCCAAGACTGACCCTTACGCCTGTGCGGTGGGTGGGGCCTCTGTGTGTGTGTGGGGGGAGGGGTTGGGGCACACACTGGGCCATGTCCTGGCAACCGTGCGGGCCGCCCCCCACCCTTCGGCCTTTTGCTCAGCCTTTCTGTTTTTTCTGCTCCTTCCTTCCCTGGGCGCTGACTCCCTGGCCTTGCAGCCTTCCTCTGCGTTCCTAACACCACCCCCCGCTCCCAGCCATCAGGATGGAGCACAGACCGGAAAAGGCGGTTGGCTGAGGAGCTGCGGTAGGCGATGTTGTTGAAGAAGATCTCCAGCTCCTGGTCATTGTCAAAGTCAGCAGCAATGACGGTGCGAACAGGGGAGGGTGTGGCGAACTTGGGCGAGGCGATGTCCTGAAGGAGAGAGGGCTGTGGGTGAGCACGCGGAGAGTGGGATTGGGCAAGAGGCCACCCCCTCTACTGTGTATGTGGATACAAAGCCAAGACCTCCGCACCTCTCTCTCCTCCACATGAGGGGCCCAGCTGGCTGCCTGTCGGACACGAACCTCACTCAGGAAAACAAGTGGGGGAAACAGCAGTCATAATTCACACCAGGGAGCAGTTAGTTGTCTCTAGTCAGGGTCACACTTTACCCTCCCAACAGCCCCTTGAGCAGCTGGGCTATTAGCATTCCCATTTTACAGGTGAGCTAACCGAGTCTTGAGGGGGAAGGCAATTGTCCACAGTCGTGGCTGCCATAGGGCTGAAGCTGGGACTTGTGGTTCTGGGTGTGCTGCCCTTTCTGGTGTACCTCCTTCCTCCCTCTATGGAGAGTTGGAAGCTGGAAAGGCGTCAGAAACTATGTGCGAATCAAGGCGCCATCACTGATGAGCTGTATGAGCTGAGGCAAGTTGTTCAAGCCCTCGGATCTCCTCAGTGACGTGGGGCTGATAACGGCCTCCCATGCAGTGAGGACAGCAAATGCTTGGTGCAGAGTGGGACGAGACAGACCTCTGTGCTGCCGTGCCCCCACAGCCAACCCCATGGAGGGTGAAAGCTGGCCTTTAGCTGTGATTTTGCTGCGGCTACTACTTAATGTTGTGACTTGGAAAGTGTACGGAATTTTTTTTGAGACATGGGCTTTGAGGAAGGTTCAGTATCAGCTCTACTTGTCTGGGACTTATGGGGAGATCCCAGGACCAGGAAAACCTGCATAGAACTTGTAAGCACTGCTGAAGTATTGGGAAGGCCTGACAGAGGGTACTGGGTGTGAGATTTGCTTCTAAAAGCTGTGCAAAATGACTACCCTACTGTAGGTGAGGTTGTCCATTAAAGACCCTGGGAGCCTGTCCACAGGCCAGGGCCCATGGAGAGAGGGCTGAGGAGGGCACAGCCAGCATCTCTGGATGCAGGGCTGCTCTGTGAGCCAGGACGGAGCCAGCCTGGGCTGGTCGGTGCACTGACCAGCGAGGCCAGCAGAGAGACCGTTTCCACCGGCACAGCCCTGAGCTGGTGATGGGCCGGGCAGCTGGGCAGGGCGGGCTGAGCAGAGCTGAGCAGGTGAGGGACATGGAGGCCTCAGGATCTCTAGATCATTATCGTTCTATCGATCCTCTAAAATGGAAACCCCCACAGCCCCCTTGGGATTGCCTCTCTGAATGCCTGAGCTTCTGAGGTGATGTGTGAGAAGCTCTTAGCACGGTTCCTGGCACATGGGAAGCACTTGACAAATCGGGCACTTATTATTACGATGGTGACTGTTTCTGGCAGTTGTGAGGGGCCCTCAGAAGGCTGCCCAGTTCTTTAGCCTCAGCACACGGACGCATAGGGCTGATGATCCTTTGCTGTGGGGCTGCCCTGTGCTCCGAGGGATATCCAGCAGCACCTTGGGCTCGTATCCCTTTCCCTAGCTGTGATAACAAAAAAATGCCCCTAGAGATTCAAATGTCCTGGGTAGGGAGGGCAGAATTGTCTTCACTGAGGACCTGGGTTAGAACAACAGCTGAATGACGATGGGTGTCACCTGGACCCAGGATCTAGAGCTGCGATTTCAGAAGGTGCTTCCTCCTTACCCAGACAGTGTGGCTGTCAAGCCTCTGCAGGAAGAGGCTATAGTGCCTCCTACTGGGCGGGAGCTTATGTGGGGACTCTCCAGGGTCACAAAGCATTAAGAACGCTGTAGACTTCCCTGGGCACATGAAACAAGCGGATCGTTCTCATGCCCTTGGGTGTTCTCGGAAAGACTTCTAGAACAATGGGGGCTCCCCATCGTCGGCTGTGACCGTGGCCTCTGCTGCACTCCCTGGGAATGGCCCAACTCAAGCTTCTCACGCTGGCAGCACTTCCGTGAATGCCAGCCAACAGTTCCTCAGGGGGATTCTCAGCATCGCGTTCTATAGACAGCCCAGGAAGAGGGCACAGGAAGGCTTGACCTTGCCCACCCTCTCTTTGTCTTTAGGGGCAGCCCTGGTAGCTCTAGGACCCCTGGTCCCCTTTTCCTTGCCACTACCCTGGATTTGAACAACAATTTGGAAAGACCAGGCTGCAGCTACAGGTCAGGTCTTCCAGGAGCCTCTGGAAACAATGGCCTCTATCCAGAGATTGATCCACAGGCGGGGCACTTGCCCCAGGCTCCACGGGCCCAGCAGCAAGAGGAGGGAAGGGAGGCTCCTCTTACCCGGAAGCGGACCTTCCCGTGGATGCTCATCTGTAGGTAGAGGCGGTGGGGACCGTTCCAGTTGCCATAGACGATGTCCACTTTGCCATCACGGTTGAAGTCGGCCAGGGCGACACCTCGCCCGTGCTGGTGGGGGTCATCCACACCTGGAGGGAGAGGAGGGGCCTCAGGGTGGTGTCCTTGTGTACAACGTGAACACTCACCCTGCGCAACAAGGGAAGGCCACTGCTGTACTGTCCCTGCCCTACTGGGAGATGGGAAGACACAGCTGTGTTTCACAAGCTTTGCACAGGGACAGAAGGTGGCACAGACACCTGCTAGCCAAGGGGACCAGGGACTTGTTTTCAGGCTGGTTTGTCCAGCAAATATACTGTACTTGGTCTGGGAAGGAAAGAGGAAAGTCTCCTTTGTGGGCCAAATCATTTCCTGGCCACCCCAACATGGCCTGAGAGACGTTAAATTAAACTCTAACCAAGTTCTTTCTAGCTTCTGAGGCTTTGCTCGAGCTGGACCCCCAGGGAGGCCTCCTAGACCCAGTTATTTCGCTCCCAGCCACATCACCTCCTTTGGGAAGCTTCCCTTAGTGACCGCCTGGAGCCCCTCCCACCCAGCTCACTTCTCCCTAGTGGCTTCCTCCTGGTGCTGATCTTGGGTGCCTTAAGTCCCTTTTTGTTTCACTTGGCTGGAGCCCAGTGTTCCTGCAGGACAGATGCTCTGTGAGGTTGGGGCGACCCACTCGGCTCACCTGGGTGCATGCTGTGGCTGCCTCAGCTGCCACTGCCTGAGTGATTTCACTAAGTACTTGCTGAATGAATGAAGAGACATAAATAATTTGACAGTAGGTAAATGGGGGATGCCGGTGACAGCGGAGGAAATACTGAATCTGTGATGGAGGAACCAGAGCATGCCTTGTGAAAACCTATGTCCAATGCTGTCAGCCTACCATTCACCAGAGGGTTGGCCCAGAGGGAGGGGGAGCTTGGCTGTGCACAGAGTGCTGGCCTGACCTCCTGGCTGCCTGAGGCACGCCATGCTGCGGTTTGGGCCAGGTGCAGAGCTGGGGAAAGCTGACACTTTTGGAGGACAAATAGCTGGAGGTGAAGTGGCAGCAGTAGGGTAATACAGTGAGGGCAGCAGTCACAGCTGCGAACAGGGAGGTGCTGTGTTGGGAGCCTGGAGAGAGCAGATGCTGGGGGTGCTGAGAAGCCTGCAAGCTGGGGGTCCTGGGGGTGGAAGGCCCTGGAGGGTGGGCCACGATATGAGCAGAGGCAATGAAGCCACACTGAGAAAGAAGGTCTGCAAAGCAGGGGTGTGGCGAGTAGCTTCTGATCCCGAGGATTAACACCCCGGTGGTTCTCAGCAAACCTCCCCAGCCTGAGTATCAGTGGCCTTCCGCGTCAGCCTATTTCTCTCCTATCTGTGAGGCACCATGACAAGGAGCTGGTTCTCTTTCACAGGACTAATCTGTGCCAAGCTGCCTTTCCCAGCCGCATCTGTTTGGGTGACGAATGCCCCCTTGACATGTCTTGTTAAGCCCCTGCAATCACTCTGACTTTCAATTACGGGCCTCGCACCTTGCCTCTCTTCTCCTGCCCAATGCCTTCTCCCATCCGCCTTGTCTGCTCACCTGTTTCCATCTCTGTAACGTGTCACACAGCCCCGAGGCTCCTCCAGCACCCCTTCCCTTTGCCTTATGATTTTTCAGCAATAAGAGCGCTTGCTGCCAAGTTGAGACCAGGAGAGGAGGGCCTGGCAGGAGGGCACTCAGCTTCAGCTCTGCTAGCGAAGGAGCAGATGTAAAGCTGGCCCTTACTGAGAGGCTACCCTGGGGAGGCGGTGGGTGGTCTGGACAGGAGTTTCCCCAGATGGAGACCTGAGCAGGAGGCTCCGGGAGTAGATACTCGTGGATCAGCACATGCTCAGGACGTGATGCCAGCGGTTAGCAGTGGCTGAAGCTGGGGGGGTCTTTGACATACTGGATGGGAAGTGAAAATGTCATCTAACTAGGGACAAGTGCTCTCCCTAAGGTGGAAGGCGGGGTAGCGTGGAGTCCCCGGGGAGACGACGCAGGGGCACATGGCAGGGCTGCATTTACTCACCGGCACTGGCTGCAGCATCCACAAAGGTGCCATTGCCCTGGTTGTGGAAGAGGAAGTTGGGGCCATTCTCATTGTCACAGAAGATGTCCGAGGCACTACTGCTGAGGATGGGGCCCACGCTGACACCTCGGCCCCCTAGGAGAGGACACGAACCCCCGGTGAGTCACGGAAGCGAGTCCCCACGCCCAGCCGGAAGATGGCATTGCCTCTAGGGCCTAAATGAGGGTGTCACAGAGATGCCTCATCCCCGGGCAAGTGTGACCTTCTGGGTGCTTCCCTGAGCCAATCCTGGGCTCCATCTCCAGAAATCGGATGTCACTGAGGATGAGGCCAGGGAGGAGCCAGACTGAATCACTGTCCTACAGGAATAATTCCAGGCACCAAGGAACACTGAAGGCCTGGCTGCTGTGCCCTGTGTCAGCATACTTCCTTTCTAAGAGACGTTCCATTACAGTAGCCCAGTGCCACCCACACCATTTTGGCCCAGTCATGGCTCCCTGGAGAGTCCGTCCCCCTACTCAGAGGCCCACATAAAAAGTTAGTTCTGGCTATGGGTACCAGTGGTAGGCAGCAGCTATAGGTACTGGGCTGTTCTTTTTGCTCTGTTTGACATAGTAAGCAATTATGTCCATTGATACCAAACTGGTTGAATGGATTACAGGGAATCCATATGGTAGATCATTCTGCAGCTCCTAAAAAGACTGCATAGATCCATATGTATCGACTTGGAGGAATGCCTATGATATATTGTTCAAAGAAAAAAACCAATCTGCAAAGTAATGGTCTTGTGTGATCTTGCTTTTATTAAAAGATAAGAAAATACATGACATTTCTGAACACATGTGTTTATGAAAGCTTGTTTGGGTCTGGAGAAAAGTGTGGAAAGCCACATAGCTTGGAGACCTAGTCCTGGGGAGGCAAGAAGAGATGGTAGTGGGCCTCTTTTTTGTTTTTATGTTTTTGTATTGTACTGTTTGTCATAGTACGAAGTGCTTCTATGGCTTCAAAGGGAAAATCCAATGAAGTATACATTTTTTTTTTTAAAGAAAGAAATCAAGCCAGCCTATGATAGGCTTTGAAGTCTCCCAGAATGAATTTGAACTACACACGTCAAAAAGTCCAACCTTAATGTGTCCTGAGTACACTATCCCTACGCAGAGGGTTTTAGATAAGGTTTTTGCTGGCTGAGCTCCGCCTGCTCCACACCTCCAAATGCTGGAACCTTCGGGAACTGCTACCTCCTGACGAGAGCAAGACAGGCACTGCGGTCCTAGCTTGGCTTCCTACAAGCTGTGGGAACTCATGCAGCTTCAGTTTCTTCGTCTGTAAAATGGACTGCCTTTTCTGCTCTGGGGTTTTTGAGAGAATGAAATGGATGAGATATGCCTGTTAGGATGGGGATTGTCCAAGAAGTGAAAGATAATGAGCATCCACGGGGTACAGGGAGGAAGGGATCCTCTACACTGCTGGTGGGAAGGTAAACTGGGATAGTCACTATGGAAAACAGTATGGAGGTTCTTTGAGAAATTAAAAACAGAACTACCATATGACCCAACAATTCCATTACTGAGTATGCAGCAAAAGGAAATCAATTCTCAATATGTTAAAGAGACATCTACACTCCCCAGTTCATTGCTGCATTCATTATTACTGCAGCCAACCTATGGGATCAACCTAAATACTGTACAACAGATGGATGAATAAGGAAAATGTGGCATATTTACACACAAAAGTATTATTCAGCCTTACAAAGGCAGAAAATCCTGTCATTTATGATAACAGGGATGAACCTGGAGAACATTATACTATGAGACATAAGCCAGGCACAGAAAGACAAATATGTGCGGTCCTATTCATATGGAAACCACAGAAGCCGAGAGCAGAATGGTGATTACCGTGGCCAGGGCAGGGAGGATGTTGGTTGATGGGCACAAAAGTTAAACAGGAGGACTAAGTTCAAGAGATCTGTTGTACACCCTGGTGACTATAGTTAGCAATGACGTACTGTATACTTGAACTTACTAAGACTGTGCTGTAGATTTTAAGTGACCTCACAGAAAATAAGTGATAAGCATGTGAGATAATGAAGATGTTAATTAGATCATGTTAGCTATCCCACAATGGATACAGAGATCAAAACATCACATATCTCCCCATAAATATATACACTTTTTAGATGTTAATTTCAAATATGAGCTGAGGAGATGAAAGGACTGTGAAGATAGACCCTTTGCATAGGAGCCAGACCTGTACAGCACCGGAAACAGCAGAACAGCACCGAGAGCTTGATGGAAACACCGACTCTCAGGCTCCGTGGAATTAGAGCCTGCATCCTAACAAGACCCCTGAGTGGTTTGTGTACAAATTCACATTTGAAGTGTATCGCTCCAAAAAGCTACTTAGTATAACAAGAATAGTTCTTAGAACACTCCATATCTTGTTTTTTTAAACCTAAATAAATGAGATTGGGCAGGGCTGTGTGATGGTGGGCCAGGCTCCCATCCACCTACCTCTGGATGGGGCAGGGGTCTCCCCAAAATGACTGTGGTAATTTGAGAGAGGTCTAGACTCCTCTCATCCTGAAAGACACCACAGGGGGATGTCATGGGGCATCCAGGGAGACAGGGTGGGGGAAAGATATTACCATTTTGTGGGTTTTTTTGGTTCCAGGAATTGAACTCAAGGCTCCTTCTTAACCTCCTCCGGGCCTTTCCCTTTGGTTAGCTCTCAAGGAGTGTCCACCTCTCATGAGAAAGGAACTTCTAAATCCACACTGTGACTGGTCACCGTGCTCTGAGATGGCATCTGCTCTCATCCATGAAGAGGGGTGAGGTGGCTTTCAGAGTCTGTCTGAAGGCAGCAGGAAGGGTGATGGGCTGTAACGTGGGCACCACGTAAAACAGGAACTGCTAAGAGGCTGTTGGCAGTTGTCCCTGCCATGCCCTGACAGACCCCAGCCCATACCCCTGGAAATTCTGAGAGGATCCAGGACCCACTGCTATGCAGGTCCATCCTTCTCTGCTCTGACATCTTCCAATTTCCTCTGCCTCTGGCTCCCAAGCTGTGACACATTCCCTTCATTTTCTACAAAGCAGGTTATTTCCCTTTTGGACAAATTTCTAAATCTTTCTAATTAACTAATTGGGTTGGGTTGAAGCCTTGCACCATTTGTAACCTGTAATTACTAGAAAATTGCCATGGTAACCACACTACTAATTAGTGGCAATTTATTGCCATGGTAACCGGACCATAACAGAGATGTTACCCACAACTTCTTCTTGGCAAGTTGGCCACTCAGTTGGGGAGCAGGTGAGTTGACAGTTAGGGAGCCAGCTTCTTGGGCTCTGGCCTCAGCAGTCTTAGGATGTGATCCAAGCTGGGGTTTGAGGCAGGGCAGTGCCTCAAGCTGAAATCTTCAGGGAACTTTACTCCTAGACTGACATGTAAGTCTGCTTCAAACCGGTGAAATCCAACACTGGAAGTGTGGCCTGCATGCTTCCTTTTGCTCACCGTGACAAAGGCACCGGCAAGTACCTTCCACCAGACCTTTCTCTCTTCTTCCCCCTTTGCCATATCTGCCCTTTCCTCCACCTCCCGAGATCAGGACAGCCACATGGAGCCATGTGGGGTTGTTGGAGACATCTTCATTTAGCCTTAGAGAATGATGTCTGAGCAGTGATGCCATTTGATATAGATGAATTCTTATGTTTGAAGCCAGCAGTCTCTCTTGGAAAAACAGTCCCGGGTAAGACTAGAGAGGCCATACTGCTGGTGGGTCAGACCTCAAGTCCTGGGTCAGCAAGTCTGAGTTTGAGCTGAGTGACGTTGGGCATATCACTTAACCTTACTGAGTTTCTGTCTTTTCATTTATGGCACAGGACTGGGAAGAATAATAGCTCCTTCTCAGGGCTGTCATAAATACTGAGATGGTTTTTGGAAGGTATGTTGGAAAACGTCAGGTGCCACATAGTCATTAGTTGGGACTATTTACCACCTGCTGAGTGAATAATACCGGTATCACTTTTTCCATAGCACATTCAAGCTTCAAAGGCCTTCTCGTTAGGCTGTTGGGCTTTGAATGTTCCTCCTGCCTACTCCTTCCTGTTGGGCAGGAAGGTGCAGTTGGAGGGGATATGTCCCCACCCCACTGCCCCCACTTCCTCCTGCCACATTGCAGCTCTCCTGATGATCTGCTTACCGGGCCCAAGCCCCACAGGGAGGCTTGGTTGTCCTCAAGAACCTCCCCTCAGATCTATGAAGCCACAGTTGGGTCATACAGACTCAAGGACGACTCAAGGGCAAATGGTCTGTCTTTCACACTGGGGGCTGGCCCTCAGGCCTGCTGTGGGTGAGGGGTGAAGAAGGAAAACTGTAGGCATGGGCTCGCACTGCTGGATGATCTAAACTGTAATCTTGTGTGAGGGACGAGGTGAGACAGTATTCACAGTGCTGCAAAAGGCCTCTCAGTTCTCATCTGATCCCTGCCTGTCGCTGGCTACGGTAACCTGGAAAGTGCATCCGTCAGGCCTCAGTCTCTGCCTGTGAAGTTAGGGGGAGGGACAAGATCTCTGGGCTCCTTCCATGTTTTCTCGTTAACACACGTATCCTCCAGGGAGATGGTGCTGTGAGCGGTTTCCTGCACCTTTGTCCTGTGGAGGCTTCAAGGCAAGGCCTGTCAGCCGAGGACCTTGGATGCGAGGTGCTGATAGGCTGAAATCTTGATGGAAATGGGATGCTGGTGGACATCAAGGTCCATAGACTACCGAGAGCTTCTGGGATACTGTAGGAGAGCTGGGCTCAGATTCTGGGGGATGTGAGGAGGGCAGTGGGTTGGAGCAGGTGTGTCCTGGAGAAGGGCGTGTGAGCGTAAAGGGCAGGATGGTAACAATGTCTCCCATCTAACTATCCTCTGAAAGGATATGTTTGTGTTGGTCCTTGGTGACTCGCAGATGCCGGTCAGATGCTGCCTCTTCCTCTGGTCCTTGTGGTCTGTCTTCATCTCTCATCCCATCTCCGCCAGGACAGCTTCCGTCAGCTGCCCCTGGGTGGAGACTTTCAAACCTTGGCTAACCGGGCCCCTCCTCCTCAGCCGTGTCCAGCAGTGAGGAGCTTGAAGAAGCTGTTTAAGGGAAGGACGGGGCAAAGCGTGGCCGGGAGAGCTCCTGTCGTGCCGACGGCTGGATCCCTGTGCATATGCAGCGCACATCGGTCTCACGACACCTCAAGATGTGTTTTGTCACCACCACTTTCTTTCTTTCTGTGCTTAACTGAGAAATGAAAAGCTGCATATATTTACAGTGTAATGACATGTTTTGAAGAATGTATACATGGTAAAATGGCTAAACTGAGCTAATTAACATATTTGTCACCTCATATACTTATGATTTTTGTGGTGAGAACGCTGAACATCTATCCTGTTGGCATTTTGTGAGGATACAGTGCTCTGTTCCTAACTGCAGTCACCGTCTCTTACACGATGCCCGGAACGGCTCCCCTCACCCAACAGGAATGGTGTGTCTTTGATCGTCATCTCGGCCCTCAGCTCTCATCACTGCCGCTCTGGAGGTGAGGAAAGGGAAGCTCACGGAGGGGCAATGGCAGCCAGTGTGCAGCAGTACGGTTCAGATCATGAACTCATCTTCCCGCTCTGCTTTTCCAAGGTTTCTGCCCAAGGCCTCTCTCTACAGGGTGGGGTTTGTATTGCCATGCAGGAGGGCCAGCCACAGGCTTGATGTTTCTTTAAGATCTCTTGTGGTAGCTAAGAACAATGCATACAAAATTTATATTTTTATTCTACAATATATCTGTGTTTTAAAAGAAAAATGGCATCTTCTCCTGACAGTCACTGGGAAATGGTTCCAGGGTATCCTGGGCTTTGTGGATCCTGTAGGCCTGGCAGAGGAGCCTGTCCCTCCAGCCCCACCTGGCTATGTCTGTTGCACTGCTGAGAGGCCATGGCTGCTGTCTGACGCCCAGGGAGGCTCTGTGGCCCCACTCTGCATCCCTCAGCCCCGTCGTTGAGGGGGATCCGCCAGCAGGCCTCAGCTGGGCTCTAGGCCTTTCCGTCTCCTCCAATAATGACTTCCTATAAATCAGCTCTGCCCTCCGCTTTGTTCCACAGTGCTCCCAGCCAACAGCAAAACTCCCACCCGGCATCATAAATCCACCTTCATTTTCTTTCCAAATTTCTTCTAAGGCTTCTTTAATCACCACCTTGCAGCCTAGGCAGATGCTCCCTCAAACGGTGAGGCCCAAATGCAGGGCTTGTGGGGATGGAGGAAGGCCCAGGGCAGGCTGGGGACAGGGGCAGGAGGTGGAGAGCTGGACTCCAGGGGTGAGGATGCCATGCTGTGCCCGTGCTGAGCGCTCAGTGCCTCTAGGACATGGCTGGGCCTGCTCCCTTTGTCCACCTCCGTGCTGCCCACCAGAGGGCCTGGGCATGGGTAGGTGCTACACAGGGCCTGTGCGCCAGCCCATGGGCACCTTGCCCTGTGTTCCTTCCCTTCACTCTTCAGCATCCCCTGTGTGTGTGAATGCAGCGGCTGGTGCTGGCAGTGGCTGCACATGGCAGCCTGCCCCAGACGCTACTCGGCAAGCCAGCGAGTGGCTGAGGGATGTGCTCAAGGTCACTAGGCACAGTGCCAATGCAAGGCTCTTAGCACTTCCTTTCCTCGTGGTTTTCATGCCAGGGTCCCACTGTGGTGGAACCCAGTTCTCAGGATGCCCAGATAGGGTGGCCACTAGCACTCTTCTGGCCGCAAAAGGACTTGGGCGGCTGTAGATCTTGGGGCTTCGGGATCTAAGGAGTCAAGGCAGTAGGGGAGGGTCTGTCTTTCTACTCCCCCTGTGGGCACCGGTGGTACTTGCTCCACAGCCCTTCAGGGACTCTCGAGTCCCCCGAGAGCCGGCATGGCAGCCGCTAGATGGCACTGTGACCCAGCAGAGCAGCTGCGGCCACTGGCATTGAGCCTGGAGAAGCTCCCCTCCTCCTCCCGCGGCACTACAGCCAATGGCGGCACAGTGCCATTGCCTCTCGGCCTCCATGGCGGCGTGGCCTCCCTCAGATCCCTTGAGCACCCCAGGCCGTGCAGCTGCATCAATCCTACCACCTGGGACTGCGGTGCAGGGCCTGAGTGCCCGTGCTTGGGGCCGCAATGCCAGTGGGTGTGGGACCTTCCTCTTACCAGCCTGGAGGGGGACTCTCTAGGTGGGGCTCAGCTGAGAAGCCAGCTAGTTTCGGCAGGTTAGGCCTCAGGAGAGGGGCCCTACGTGTGAGTTTTCTATAATCTCCTCTCAGACCCTGTGTGAGTCCCTTCTCTGGACCTCAGTTTGTTACTTTGGAAAACAGGAGGTTCCTCCAGGTCACAAGCTATTCAACGATGGGTGCTTTGGAGGTCTCGGTTCCCACTGCACACCCACCCGGGCTCACCTCCCGCTTAGCCTGCTTAGGCCCTGTGCATCCTTGGTTGCTTTTCTCCTAGCTTTCTAGGGCCCCGGACACTGGCCTGGCGCTGAGCACTGGCTACCTGCCCACAGTCTCCGCCATCAGGCTGCTCAGCACAGCAGCCTTTACAATTGGGGTCCACTCCTGGGTCTCAAGGGGGCACTGAGGCTTCGATTTCCAGCCAGATGTCCATGTGTCATTAGCTGAGTGATGGGGGTGGTGCAGGGTAGTTGTTGGGGGGCTTGGCAGACAGGGAAAGGATGGGCTGAGGAAGGCGGGTAGACAGAACAGTAACTTGGTGGGCCAAATAGGTTCTTATGGGCCAAATGGCTTCTGGAATTCTGCAGAGCTGCTCGGATGCATCCTCTGGGCACGCCAGCTGCCCCGGCTTCCTCTGTGCCTCCACAGAAGCTGCTGTCCCTACTTGGGCTGCCCGGTCCTTCCAGCACAGCCCAGCACAGTTGGCTGGTGCTTCTATCCCATCCTTACTCCTCAGCTGTCTCCGCCTGGCCTCCCCCTCCTCCTCCTGGGTTCCGTGCCAGCCCAGCCACTGTGAACAATGCCCCCTTCATGCTCCAGCACCCCGGATCCTTCCGTTCTGTGTCTAACCCACTCCCGGTCCTTGCCTCCCTTCCATCTCATCATTTTCAAGTGCTTCATCCCCCCAACCTACCTCCCTTCTCCTGCAAGATCAAGGCACTTAATTGCCAAGACAGCCTAGTGCGCAGAACTGGGAGCTACTCGGAAAAATTGACTGTACCAATCTCGGCTGAAGCGCCTGCATGTTTATTCCTTTCCCAGGGAAACGTGGTTTATTACTGACAGCCTTTCCGAGGGACATTTGTGCACCAGGCTCTCAGGCACTTTGATGGGGCTTGAGCAGTGCAAACTATTTTATTGTCTAGTCATTTGTCCCCACAAACTTTGTCAGACAGGTCAACATTAATCTCTGCCTTTCACCAAGGTGGAAAGTTGGCCAGAGAAGGGCATCATAAACTGCAGGGAGGCAGGAACAACATTTTCTGGGTAGGATTTAGAGATTCTGCTACCAAACAAGTGTCTGGAGATAGGGGACTGGCTCTGATACCCTCAAACAATCTCCCAACCATCAGGGTAAGGATCCAGGCTGGCTGCTGCTTTGGAAGTCCCTGAAGGAACACATAGGGTGGATATATGGGAAAGGTCAACTAACCAAATACACTGGGCTCTCACGTTACGACCGGCCTGACATACGAACATCTTGGGTTAATCAGGTTAATGGAAGACTCAACTGGCTCTTGTTATCTTGTTATCTTGTGTGCACCCAGGTAAACATCTAGATCTCACCATACTGACTCATCACCAACGCTCCCTCTGGAACAGATGGAGTTCATAAGTCAAGGGTCCCCTGTCATTTCTATACCCAAGGGCAAGGCGATGTGAGACTGAGCTCACGTGAGGCACTGGGGTGTGCAGCCGTGGCTTCCTGAGTGTTGGCACCCAGAACAGGAACCGGATTGCTCTGCCATCAGCAGTCTATTGGCAGATGATCAGAGTGTAGTCAGCAACCGTGCTGGAATTAGAAAAACAGCCTTCCCTGGGAAGATCTCCCTGTTGGAGACTCTCACAATAGGTCCCCCATCCAGAGAGAGGCAGGGGGAGTGGGCCTGGAGAAAAGGGGCTGGAAAGGTTTTGGAACGAGGACACAATTCTTTGAGCTCAGTTATCCGAGACGGGACCCAGCTGAAGCTTAGGGATTTAGCACTCAATTCCTGGCTGCTTATGTGTAAGTAAATAATTTCATCTGCTGTTTGGCAATAATGCTTTAAATCTTAGCTTTTGTGATTTGTCAGTTTTCTCCTACAGACCCGATCACTGGGGTCAGAGCAGGGAACAGAGCGCAGGTTCCAGGGAAAAATGGTGGGGTGGAGCTTGCACCCCACTTTCCAGCAAGCCCCTCTGCCCAGTGCCCTGGCTGCTCTCTCAAGACCACACCTGCCAGATGTGTAAGTGGCCCCTGAAGCGGTGTCAAAGGGGCCTTCTGTGGGTGTCCTCACACAATGAAGCTTTTCTGTTCTTGCAGCCTCTGCCAAATGAGACTCCTTTTTTTGTCTTGCAGGGTGCACCCCTCTGTTCCCAGCCTCCATTACCCTCTGCATACCTGTGTATTTGCTGACTCCGGCCTCAGCAGCCACATCTCTGAGTGCCAGGATGCCCCGAGAAAGGTCACTGGCCTCAGGGTCCATTTCAATGAGGGCATCAGGCCCTACATTACCATAGGCATAATTGGCAATGTAGATGGAGTAGCGTCCAGAGCCCTGAGGAGGAAGGGAGGAGACTGGTGAGGAGGCCCATGAATGCAGAGTCTTCCCCAGAAATCTGCTTCTGCCCCAGATCAAACTTTAGGTTCCTCTCCTGGCCTGCTGCCCTTGGCCTGGCGGGCTGTGCACAAAGGCTCCGATGTGAAGACACCCACCCCCTCCAGCCAGACAACAAAGCGGCCTTGCTTCCCCCTCCGTCCTGTTCCACAAGAACACACCCCTCCCTCTCCCCCACAGCCACCTTTTTATAGACAATTTTCTAATGTGCCTCCCTCCAGCTGAGCTCTCTCCAGCTGCCAGCCTGGGTAGCTGCTCAATAAATATTTGCTGATTGATTGATCTACCAATTCCCATTATTCTCAGTCTCTCTCTCTCTCATTCAAGCCCACTCCAGCCAAGATGACAAGAACATTCCTGAGCCACCTCCCTCTCTTCCTTTCTTCCCTGTGCTTCTTCATCTCTCTATTTTGGTAGCAGGGGAGGCACAGATTTGCAGGGGGCTTCTTTCCTTTCTATACCTTCTTCTCTCTGTACTGCCCGAAAGAAATACTTCATTGCTTCTGCCTCGCTACTCTCTCAGTTTTTCTCATCTCTTGCATCCAGGAGAAGCCCTGGGCATCAGCTCCTCTTTGCTGTAGCCAGGTTCCTCTGTAGTCCAAAGCACTGCTGATAAAAGATTCTCTTCTGTCTGTTGCTGTAATGGTGTTATTTCTTCAGTGGTTGCTTCCTTCTTCCCAAGAGAGCCACACCAAATCTCAATCAGTTTTCCAGCTTTCCTCTCCTCCTTTTCGTCACTTCTCCCTAGTGAATACTTCAACTGAGTACAAGGTGCTCTGCAGTAAGTCACCTGGAGACCAAGTCCCTGTCCTTGGGTGGCTTCGATTCTCCTTTGACAGGCAAGCCATAAATAAGAAAGGACAGATCAGCTGTGGTTAAAGACTATGGTGAATGTTTAAATTTTTAAAACATTTTCCAGTGAAAGGCACACTGATATTCCTCTCCCTCAAAATACTCCCCCTTGCCTCAAACACATCTCCACTAAAGGTGCTTGCTGCTTTCTGAAGCAGTTCCAGAAGTCCTCCTCCATCAGTGCCTTCAGTTGTGCCATTGCAGTTGTCTTCGTGTCTTGAATCAAAACATTTACCTTTCATGGTCCTTTTGACTTTGGGGGAAGAGCCTTAACTTGCAGGATACAAGATGTCATGAAAGTTTTGATAAGACTGCCTTCCCTTCATATAGCACTCAGCAATAGCACTCACCATGTTTTTTAACCCCATTTGGTTTTTTTTTTGTGTGGAACTAAGGACTGAATTCAGGTCCTTGCCCTTGCCAGGCAGATGCGGTGCCACTGAGTTAAATCCCCAGCCCTGTTTGTTTGTTTGTTTTGAGACAAGGTCTCATTATTAAGGTTTAGGCTGACCTCAAACTCTTGGTGATTCTCCTGCCTCAGCCTCTTGAGTACTGGGATTACAGGCATTACAGTCCTCATACCCCATTCTTTTTTTTTTTTAATCACACTTTATAAAGATTCTCATGAAGGAGGGCTTCTGGGACTGCTTCAGAAAGGGTAAGAATGATGGGTTAAATGTGTTTGAAATGAGGGAGGTATTATGAGGGGGATTAATAGCAATTTTGTCTTCTACTGTAATAAGGTTTTAAACATTTATTATATGTTTTGATCCCTCCTTGTATTTGGCCTCAGGACAACAAAATTGAATTGGAATCCCTCTTCCTAGTCTCCTTTGCTTGCATCTGTGTCTTACCCAGTGGCATTGTGACAACCTTTGTCCCACTTAGGGTCACTGACTTTCCACTTTCTTAGGGCCATTTTCTTTGGGGAAGCTGATTAAGAGCCACTTGAATGTGTGAGACCACGAAGTGAGAACAGAGAAGGAGCTCAGGGTTTCTGGGGGGACCCGGAAGTGTAACAGTCATGCGAGTGCACAGCAGAGACTGTGTGGAGGTTTACTGGGGCGGGGAAGAGAAGTTTCTAACCTGGAGGCAGACACCTCACTGTGGGAATTTCAGAAAAGCTTTTCCAAGAGGAGTGTCAGCCAGGAGAAGGGGAAGGGAGGGACCTTGTGGGCAGAGAAGCAGAGGCACACAGGGAGAGTGCGAGTAGCTCATGCAGTGTTGGCGGAATGTTCGGTGCGAGGCAGGAAGTGTGAAGGGCTGAAGCTGGAGAAGGTGGTGAAACTATTCCAGGAGGACTCAGCTGCTCCTTCTGTTTTGGTGATCTGGGTCTCAGGCCTGTTATTGGGAATCTGTGCTTTACAAGTCTTTTTTTTAAAAAAAATTTATTTAATTTAATTTATTTATTTTTTGAGATAGGGTCTCTTCTGTAGTTTAGGATGGCCCTGAGCTCAGCCTTGAACTCACAGCAATCCTCCTGCCTCTGCCTCCCGAGTGCTGGGATTATAGGCCTGAGCCACCATGCCTGGCACTGTGGTATGTGGGATGTGGTATATGATATATGGTTCTGATTGCTGGTGGGCATGAGTCTCCACACCCAGCATTGCTGTAC
Organism: Petromus typicus; assembly: GCA_004026965.1. NCBI lineage: Eukaryota > Metazoa > Chordata > Mammalia > Rodentia > Petromuridae > Petromus > Petromus typicus. The sequence goes on from PVIR01000005.1 coordinate 111,066, forward strand.
ATGGTTAACCGGGATCAAACCCTGGTCCTTGCACTTGCAAGCCAGAGGCTGGAACCACTGAGCTAAATCCCTAGACCTGTACATGTCTTCTTAAAGTAACAAGACTCTCAGCAGAAAGCAGATCAGACATCAGAATCCTAGGCTCTGCCCTGGACTTCTTCAGTGAGAATCTGAATTTAATCTCTAAGACTCTCAGGCAACACTGAAGTTTGAGGTGCGTTGCTTCTCAGCAGGACTTCCTGGTGAAGAGAGGGTTTGCCAAAGTTGTTACCCATTGCTGGAGCTTCATTCCCGTGTGTAGAATGATTGGACAAAGAATGAACGAAGGGGCCCAATGGGAAAGCACACTACTGTGAACCATTCCAACCCCACCAGCTGTTAGCAAGCTCCTCAACAAATGGGCAATTAAGCCCAAATGGGCTGAAATGTGCTCTGCTAGAAATTAGGAGATTTATAAAATTCAGTTATACCTAGTTCCTGACTTCATTTATTGGGGTGATAAAATGGATAAACATAGACGTGTTATAGCTGTAGAATATTGCAGAAATTCACACATGAACTTGGCCACAGTAATTCTAAACGGCTGAGGTGACTGTGGAGGAGGGTGAATGTTTCTCCAGAAACATGAGGGGATGATGCTCATGCTTTGGCCCATATCAGAACCACTCGGAAGTCTTGTGAAAACATAGATGCTGGCCCTGTCCCTAGAGTTTTGGGTTCACTGGGGGAGACCTCGAGAATGAACATTTCTAACAAGTTCCCATGAAGTTGACGCTGCTGGCACACGAATCCCACTTTGGGAACCACTGGCCTCGGTCAGTGAGCCTGGTCCAAGTCCAGCCTCCGCCCCTGACTGGCTTCGTGTCCTTGGGCACATCGCTCGCCGCCTGCAGGCTGTGTCTCTGCACATGTTAAATGGGGATCCGATTCCCTTGCTTCCTGGCAGGGTTGTTGAGAAGATGAAATGAGACAACGTATGTGAAAGGTCTTTGAATAGATAAAAATGCTATATAAACATGAAGCATAATCATTATCGACCGGGGAACGCTTCTTGTAAGAGATCGGCTTTGAGTTGGCTGCAGAGATGTGAGTGATGAGAGGGCTGAAGACAGAGGACTGGCGGGTTTTCCAGGTTCGGGCAGAGAGGAGTGGGGAGCACTGCTCTCGGCAGGGCTGGGGGATTGCCTGGTGCTGCTCTCAAAGTCCAGCTGGCATCACCATCCCCACCCCCAAAGCTTTCGGCAGCACCCCGGGCAGGACCTGTGTATTTCCATTTCTGACAATGCCCAGGTGCTAGTCTTCGAGAACCAGTGATAAGGGCTTCAGACTGAAAGTCTGAGGCCCAGGGGTTGTGAGGCTATCAGAAGGAAAGCAGCGAGAACAGTGTGACAGGATCTGTGGTTAGAAATCAGTGTCATGTCATGTCATCCAGGGCAGCAGAGGGCTAGACGGCTGTCTGCTTCATTTCAGGCAAGTGGGACTTAGTTCCTGACTTTGCCAACCACTTACTGTGTGACCAGGGTCAAGTTACCTAATTGCTCAAAACCTTACTTTTCACATTTGTAAAGTGGGACCATGATAGCCTCTGCCTCACAGGGTGAAGATAAGGCTCATAAGATGAGGCCTGTAACACTTGGCACACAGCTTGCTGCTTGATTAGCTGGACAACATACATGTGTTTCCTTTTATACCTCAGTCCCGCCACCCAGCCTACCCTCTGGCTTTGGCATCTCCCTCCGAGTTCCTGGCCCCCACAGACTGCCAAGGTGGCTGGCCAGGGAAGGAAGGCAGTTCCTCCTCTGGGGGCCAACTGTCTGTGTAGGCTTCTCTCTAGTGCCTGGCGGGTTGGGAGATGGACTCTGGGGCTGAGCAGGAAGCAGGCAGCTTCGGAATGCCATCCACCGTGCCCTGGTGCCAGGTGTCTTTATTTTTATTTAAACTCCTTTGTCCTGCAGTTAAACGTGTGGGTGTGGAGATGACTGGTTAGGACAAAGAGTGCATCTCTCTGTGATTAAGCTTCATGCCTCTCCTTGTAGTTCTTGGGGAAGTTTCCCAGCTAATCCAGGTGAAGTTTGGTCCTGACCTAGGCAGTGGCCAACCAGGAGGTGAGTGGAAGAAGCTCCTCACCAGGACCAGGCCTGACGCTTCCAGCCCCCTACTCTACGCTCCTTCCAGAGCTGCCTCACATCCCCTCCCACGAGGCAGAAGTCCAGGTGGCACACATTCAGGTCAGGGCTAAATGCGGCTTCACAGCCCAGCTTGGCTTCTCCTCCCAGCACCAGCTTGTTAAGAAATAAATATTTATACCTGGCACCTGCTTTCTCCCAAGGCCTGGAGGCCCCTGCTGTGAAGATTCGCGCTGAATCCCCAGTCCCTTTGGCACCATCTCAATCTGAAGTGAGCCCCACCCTGCCCCATCCCAGAACAGAGGCCAGACCGAGGGAGCAGGGGAGCAGCTGGACCCCTGATGAAGTGAAGACTAAAGCCATGTAGGTGCCAGGGGAGCAGGTGACAGAGGGAATGACTTACCTCCACAGCAGGCCTTTGGCTCTAACTGGACCTGCTGGGACTCTAGCCCTGGGGGACCCTCCACCCCTAACATGGGGCAGATGACTGTAGCTAGATTTCCCATTCACTCTGGGCTGGCACCTCTGGGCCGGGGCACTAGCAGTACACAGGGCTGTTGATAGAATCATCGATGAAATAATGTTCTTGTGTGTTCAGAAAACTATGGCTGCCCTCATGAGTCCTCTGTTGCTCCATAAACATTTACAGAGGGCCCTGGCTTAGTGCCTGGCACATAGAAAGTATTTACTAAATGCTCACGTGAATGAGTAGCTCAAGATTTAGAGGTAGAGGATTCTGCTTCGTGTCCTAGCCATACCAATAATCTGTTCTGTGTCCCAGATAGACCATGCACCAAGCTGTGCCCTAGTCCCCTCCAGTGTCCAATGGACATGGTGCAGACATTCCTGGCCACCTCCTCACAGGTCCCTGATAGGACCATGCGGGAGAAAGGATGTGACAGGCACCTTGTAACTCATAATGCCAGTCTTAGTTTGGTGGTTAGCTACCATTCTGTTAGGGGATGTCAACCCGGCGGCCCCTCCTGGCTCATGTCACTTCGTAGCCTCCACTTCTTGCCAGACCCCTGCACTCACCGTTCTGTCCACACAGGCCACGGAGCGTCCAGCAAAGAGGCTGGCTACGCCACGGGCCACGTTGACCTCGTCACTCAGGATGTCTTCCCATCGGTTATTGCGGAACTTGAATAATTTGTCTGTGTATGTGGCCACCCCTGGAGAGAGAAGGAAAGAAAGGCTGGAACACAGTGGGCCAGGGCCTAGGTTCTGGAGTCTGGGATGTCCCCTCGCACCTTCCACAAGGTGGTTGAGAGGATGGGCCATCAGCAATAAGGAAGACCTGTTTGGGGGATTCAGAAGTTTCCTGTTGCAAACTTGACTGTCTGAGTGGTCCAGGGACAGCGGGGGACAGTGGTTACAAACTTGGGGTTTAGAACAAATAAGCGCAAGTACCAATCTCAGTTCCTCTCAGATTTACTTTCTCTACTCTAGACTCTGGGCAAGTTGCTTAGCATTTCTGAGCCTTAGTTTTCTTATCTGTAATGGGCATGACAACAATAACTACATTTGAGTCATCTGCAAGGAATAAATGAGATGACACACATTCATGGCTTGGTGCAGCGCTCCTCACACCAGTGGTGGCTTTGATTAGGCAGAAATGGTCGTTCCCACTCTGTAGATGAACTACTCTCCAAGGGCCTTCCTGTAGAGGCACCAGGTCTGTGTGCAGAGAAGGTCCACAGTTCCCGGGTGAGGAGTCTGAGGATCTGATAAGAGTCATGATTCTGTAGTGTGTGTGTGAGCGCAAGCGTGGAACTGTGTGAACACAGGAGTGAGTGTGCGGCTGAGGGTGGAAGGGGCAGTGCCTGAGGGGAATATGTGCAGGAGTGCAAGGGCAGGTGAGCAGCAGGCGAGCGGTGTGGGAGTGTCAGAGTATGTGTAGGACTGAGTGTGAGAAGGGAGGTGAGCACAAGTGTGTGCGTGAGAGCTCTGTGTATGCAAACAGCCCCGGGAGCCTCAGTCCAGGAAAGGATGAAAGCATTTGTCTCTGAGGGTTTCATCTGAGACTTCCTGAGGGTGAGGAACCCCTGGGGCCCCGGGAGGGAGGGAGGCACGGAGGCAGGGGGTGATGCAGTCTAGGCACAGGGAGCCGGTGCCGGCGTAGAGCCATCCTGCTTCTGCCTGACACACGGGGAGTGAGGCCCTGAGCTCCCATGGAGGGAAGGCCATCGACAAGACAGACCTGGAATCCTGTGGGGGTTTGGGTGGGAGGTTTCTGTGGAGTCACAGATACGGGTCTGTACAGAGCTACTGTGGCCAGAGAGGGACCCTCGGGGCAAATGGAGGTGCTGGCAAATGCTTCGTCTGCTTCCGGCCTTGGTCTTCTCATCTAGGAATTGTGGGTAATAGCTATCGCTGTGGGGATCACTTAGAAAGACACCTGGGACCACGGTCACAGATCTGGTTAGGCGAGAGGGTACAGTGGCAGCTTTGCGACACTGCAGGTCCACAGCCGCTCACTGAAATCCCGGGGGCCCACTGTGTTTAGAAATCCAGACTTTTCCTTTATGTTTTAGAAAGGTAGCACAGCACACACTATTGATTATATCACACCCCAGCAGGGACTGGGGGCGGCACCCCATAATTAAATGCTTTAATATTTCTGCAGTGAAACATGAATATTCACATTAGATAGGATAAGTAAAGCATATAAATAGCTCATATCAGCTCAGGACAAGTTTTGCTATCCACTGAATTTCCCACAGACTTCACAAAAAAGTACTTGAGGGTTCCCGAGAATTTTGGGTTCCAGCAGTGTAAGGAAGAGACTGGACTTGGGCATTTATCCTGGTGCTTCTGGGCAGAAGCTGGATTCTCATCACTCCCAGGTGCCCAGGGGCTGCTGAGCATGGCTCCTGCTGCCTCCTGGATCTCTAGCCTTTGCCAATAGCAAGCAGCCTTTGGCCACAGCCCTCAGTCCAGGGCCCTTTAGCCAGCTCGGTCCCTCCTGCCTGCCTCGGTTACACTCACTGCCAGGTGAGAGGCTGGCTGCCTGCCACTGGCTGCCATGCTCTGACGGGCACCTCTGGATTCAGTGGGAGAAATTTCTGAAGATCCCAAGCTCCAGTGTCAGCTGGAGAAGATGATAGTACAGGCAGGGCGGACTCGATACCCCTCCGTTTACTACATCATCCCCAATTCCTCTTGTCTAGCCAGGGCAGTGTTCCCAAGAGGGTGACCTGTGGGACTTGGTCTCTGTGAGCTGCCTAGAGAAAGGGTTCCATGTTCATATGAGTTTGGGAAAGACTTTGCACTTGCCCAGCTCTTGGAGATTCTCCATAGACCTCTTTTAAAACTGAAAAATCCTGCAATAAATGAGCTGCTTAACTTTATTGAGCCCAGCCTTTCCCTAACACACTTGGGCAGGGAACCCCATTTTGAAGACCACTTACTCATTCCCTGGAGAGCCAGCACTGTTCTTAGAAAGTCGCTGCTTCGGAGAGCTGGAGTCTGAGCAGGCGCCGGGCTGTGCTGTCAGAGGAGCCCGGGTGCCATGTGCTCTTGGCCTCACCCCTCGCCAGCCTCTTGCCTTCTGAGCTCACCAGGGATGCCCAGAAGAATAAACTAATTATGGTAAAATGTGCAACAGCGGTGCAGAGCCTTGTAGATCATAAATGGGAACAGCAAAATCAATGGCAGCCCTTCTGCAGGCAGAGGCCCGGAGGCCTGGGCGACAGGAGAGACGTGAGCCCGTGATTTAGGAAGAGCAAACGCGCTGGCAGCTGCAACCTGGGTAATTAGGTGTGTCAGGAAGACAGATAAACAACGAGCTGTGTGGGTCGATGGCACAGGCAATAAACTCCCAGTATTGGCCCCTGGCCCATGTCAGGGCAGCAGGCTGCCTGCGGGCCCATGTAGCTGCACTCAGTCCTGAGGTCCTTCACTACAGCGGGGGCAGCTGCCCGGGGAGGAGAGGCTGTTATACAGTGGGGAGGAGCTCCCTGGAGTCCCTGGGGGAGACCAAGAGGGTACAGGGCTTCGAGTGGCAAGTCTGGGAATTCCTACTCTCACCTGACCGTGGGGTCTTGGTATTCAGTGAGCCCTGCAGGTCCCTGAATCCCGTGGGACTGTCACCTGCTGTCATGGCCAGTGGGAAGGCTTGGTGGGTAGGGTTCAGATGTCACCACATACCACCAGGTGCTGTGTGCTGCCACAAAGCAGTGCCCACCGCCAGGACTCGGCATGCTTATGGTCTATCAGGAGCGTAGGAATGGTAGTAAAACCAGTAATCTTTAATACTTCTGTGCCGACCCCTTTTCTGTATTGTAAGTTGAACACAGGACCTTCACACTGAGCTACATCCCAGCCTTATTTAAAATTTAAAATTTTGGCCCAGGGATTTAGCTCAGTGGTTCTGGTGCCTGCTTTGCAAGTGCAAGGATTCCTGTTCGATCCCTGGTAACCATATACCACAATGCTGGGTGTGGTCACTCACACCCACCAGCAGTCAGTACCACATACCACAGTGCTGGGTGTGGTGGCTCATGCCTATAATCTCAGAATTTGCAAGGCAGAAGTAGGAGGATTGCTGTGAGTCTGAGGCTATCCTGGACTACATAGTGAGCTCAGGGCCAGCCTGAACTACAAAGTGAAACCCTGTCTCAAAAAAAAAAAAAAAAAAAAAAAAAAAAAAAATTAAAACTGTGAGGTACCGTCTTGCTAAGTTGCAGAGTTGCTCAGGTTGGGTTGGAACTTGTCACCTTCCTGCCTCAGACTCTCGTAGTTCTAGGATTACAGGTGTAATCTCACCCAGCACGTAGCACTATTTGTCCTGCACTTCACATATATATACTCCCCACCTCGTGACGTGGACATTTTACTACTCATTTTACAGATGAAGTTCCCAAGATATGAGACAAAGGAACTTGCCTAAAACTCCACAGAGCCCAGTGGGGCAAGACTAGATGATCCCCTAAGACAGTGATGGTGAACCTTTCAGAACTTTCAGTGACACAGACAGCCCGCTGTGGCCTGAGAGCTGCAGGTCTGCCGCCACTCCATTAGGAGCTATGAAATCAGCACGCCAGAGGACACTGCATACAGGGAGGGCTTTCTGAATGGGAAGCACGTGGATTGGGACTTCAAGGTCCTGAGTAACAACTCTTGGTATACAGCACTTGGGATGGGTGGGCTCTGCACGAAATACTTTGGTTTTTTTTTTTTTTTTAGGTTTTTTAAGACAAGGTCTCGCTTCGTAGTTCAGGCTGGCCCTGAGCTCAGCCTCCAACTCATAGCAATCCTCCTGCCTCTGCCTCCCGAGTGCTGGGATTACAGGCGTGAGCCACCACACCCGGCACTGTGGTATGTGGTACTGGTTGCTGCTGGGGTGAGTCTCCACACCCAGTATTGTTATGTGGTTACCGGGGATGAAACCGGGTCCTTGAGCTTGCAAGACAGGCACTGGAACCACTGAGCTATATCTCCAGCCCCATTAGGGTTTTTGTTTTGTTTTGTTTTTCCTC
>PVIR01000005.1:118771-362066 GCA_004026965.1 Petromus typicus
CAATCCTCCTGCCTCTGCCTCCCGAGTGCTGGGATTACAGGCGTGAGCCACCACGCCCGGCACTGTGGTATGTGGTACTGGTTGCTGCTGGGTGTGGGTCTCCACACCCAGTATTGGTATGTGGTTACCGGGGAATCGAACCCAGGCCCTTGCGCCTGCAAGACAGGCGCCGGAACCACTGAGCTAACTCCCCGGCCCTGTTTTTCCTCTTTTATTCCCTCTCTTCCTTCCTCTTCTTTTTTCAACAACCATACCATCTAAACTCCAGAATCCCATTTTACAGATGCAGAAACTGAGGAGTAGAGTTTGAGTCAGTTACTCAAGACAAGAGAGCAGATCAATGGAGACGGATTCACAGCCAGATCTTTGCGACTCCAAAGCTAGGACTGAGCACTGTGTCCTAAGCTTAGGGAAGGGAACAGTGAAAGGCAGGCAAGAAGGGGGTCCTGAGTCTGCCCAGAGGGTGTGTAGAGATGGAGGAAGAGAAATGGGGATGAGCAGGGAGACCCAGGAAGCCTAGGACTGAGATGAGGAGGATTGTGGCTTCTGTCTCAGGCATGTCAGGGAGGCCGTGTTTGCAGAAGTTGGCAGGAGGCTGAGCAGTGGTGTGTTGGCACAGGAGAAAATGTGCCAGGCAGCCTCTTCTGTAGGTGTCAGGCCTGATTTTCGTGGTGGTTGTGGGAGTGGGAGGAAGTCCGCACGCAAGAGGCTGGAGCAGAAAGGCGGGAGGCTGGCTGGGTACAGCGGTGGAGTGTTGTGCGGACAGTGACTCAAGCCAGGGTGTTGGGCCACTGAGTGCGTATGAGCCAGTGTGTGTATCTGGTGCTGGAGAGACATAGCTCGGCCTCAGATGACTTGCATTTGAGGTGGCTGTAAAGTGGTCAAGAATGTAAGTGTAAGAGGTCACTCACTGGTCACGAAGGGTGGCCGTTTGCAGAGCAGAGGCTGGGGCCGGGGAGAGGGAAGACCAGGCTATATCCTATGTCTCCTGAGCAGCTTCATTTAGGGGAGCAGAAAGAGGAGTCCTCAGACAAGGGAAAGGCCTTCTGCAAGCAGCATAGAGCCACAGTGCCAAATTAGGTAAACGGTGCTTGATTTACTCCAAGATCCCTCACACCCAGAGGGCACTCTGGAGCCCCTGTGTGCAAGAGGTAGGATCAGGAAGGACTGTTACAGCTGGTGGCTGTTTTGCCTCCTCCCCAGGCAGGGGCTGTCCTCACCTTGGGAGGTGACTTGGTTATGGACTGAGATGGGGAGCAGAGAAGAGTGAGCTGGTGTGTGTGAGGGGGCAGAGGCCTGAGCTCTGAACCTGATTCGGTGGCACAGAGATTACTACCAAACAGCATGGGGAAGGCGACTGGCAGCATCCCTTCCTGGTGCATCATGGGAGTGCCCTACACTTGCCTTTTTCTCATCTTTGAAGTAGGACAATGGGAGCGGCGCCTGTGAGTCAGGTTGTTAGGAGCTTTAAGTTGGTGCCTAGCATACACCACACGACAAGAACAACACCCTCCCCCACCTGCTTTTCCATCACGGAGCTTGACCAGGCAGGTCCTCAATGAGCCACATCCCAGGGGGCAACTTCAACATGAGGTTTAAAATGCTTTACAAGACCCGGCCAAGGGGAAGCCAGCTGAGCAGTGGTGGTCTCACGAGGAGACAGAGCTAGTTCAGGCAAAGCACCTTATCAAAAAGAACAAACCTGGGCTCCCCTGGTCTCTGACAAAGTGCTGAGCTCAGCCCTCCTGCTTCCATCCAAAGTGAAGAGGAAGCTCTTGCTCGCCCACTAGCTGGGCACAATCTTCATCACAGAGATAAAGCAGGGTTCAGAGGGTCACTGCCATGCCTGAGGCTACCCTGAGGCTATCAGTGGCAATGTTGAGCTTCCCGAAGTGGCGCAGCCCTGTGGAGCCCCCTTGGCCTCCGCCCATGGGAGAGCCTGGGTGTCAGGCAGCCCCAGGCCTCCAGGAGCCTCATGCTTTGCTTGGACCAAGGGAGTTCCTGGGGCTACACTCACTACTGTGTGGTTTGGCAACTTGCTTTGTCTTTGCTGCTCCTCAATTAGCCGCACACGGTAAGACACAGTGCAGGGGGCAGGTAGCCCCCACACTCAGCTGGCAACCGGGACCTGGCATCTATGTGAAACTGAGCTAGGGGCTCCTCAAAATGGGTGCAGGCCCAGGGCAGCCCATCTCAGACTCCTGGGCACAGGACTCTCCTGGAGATTCAAATGCAGACTCCGGCCAGTGGGTCTAGGCTGGGCCCTGAGGGCTGCCTTTCTTGAGCTTCCAGCAGACTCTGCCGAGGCCTGTCACACTTCTCACTTGGAGAGCAGCAAGGTGAGGAGCCCCTGGGTGTGGCTGGAGCCGGCCTGGGGGCAGAGCTGCCGGCCAAGTGCGCTTCTCCGGGAGCAGATGGTGTGTTTGGTGTGTGGGCAGCAGAGGCTGCGAATGCGACCTGCGTGCTCTCCTTTCTTCACTTTTCTGCACGGAAACCGACACTGCTTCTCATCCCCAGGAGGTTCAAATGCCCCACACAAGGCCTCCCTGGGTGTGACCTAGCCCAGGAGCCATACAAACTGAGTCATAAATCTAAATTCCTAAAACAGAAAGTTTTCCATATTACAAAACTCACACGAACAAAGATAAAAGAAAAATAACAAGGGAAAACCATGTGCAACTTGTATTTTAGACTGAGGGCTAATCTCTTTAATTTATAAAGAGGTGTTCCAGATCGGGGAAAAGACCAATAATCAATAGGAAAAAAAAATGGGCAAAAGCTATGAGCAGACAAGAAATTCAAATATATAAAAATATTATCAGCCTCACTCATTTAAGAAAAATGAAAATTAAAACTACATCTGGAAATCAATTCTTTCCTAACCGATTGGCAAATACTAAAAATAAAATAAAATAAAATAAAATGATGAAACACTGAGCTGTTAAGTGAGGAAGAGTGCTCGCTTGGGTACACGGCTGACAGGGCTATGCCGAGCGCTTGTCCTTACATATGCAGCTGTCAAACATAAGCTGTTTCTTTGGCACAGCCACTCTGCTTCTTATGTATACCCTTGCAACCCTGGAAAATGGCATATTGCACCAGCTTACTCTTTGTAAGGATCAGAGGACTGTAAACAATCTAAATGTTCACCCGTAGGACTGAAGATGAGTGTGTACAACGGAATACTATATCACCATGCAAAGGCTGAGAAAGCTTTCTGCACGCTGCCAAGAAATAATACAAAAAAATGTATTGAAAATGAGAAGGGCAGATGTGCGAGTAGAGTGCGTTTGTTAGTGTAGAAAAAAGGACATATATCCATTGTTAAAATGGCACGTTTCGTACACGAAGCAGATGCCCAATGGCCACTTCTAAAAAACTGGATGAATAAAATACACAGGGGTTCACAGTTCCCACCCACCCACGGGCTCGCTCCCCTCACTCCAGACCAGTCATGCGTTCGGGATTGCTCACGGCCAAAAGGAGAAGCCCTGCTGTGGGCTCAGACGGGACTCCAGGCGGGAGTCTCCCAGGTTCCTGCTGAGAAGGGCGGCACTGGAGGGAGCATGTCTCTTGTCTCCCTGCGCCCTGCACACACTCCTACCCACGTGGTGCGGAGTGTTGCTGTCTGCGACACCTGGCTGGTCTTTTCCAGGCCAGGGAGAGTACCAGCGGGTTTTGTAGTCTTGGGCTTCTGGGATGCTGGACAATCTTTCTCCTCTCCCTTTCTACTACCTTTGTATTCCTAACTTTTACTTCGTGCTCACTTGGTACCATTACCTGGCCAGTGGCTTTCTTTACACTTCACCTTCATTCTTTTTGCTCCTACGGTCTTTCCCATGGGCCAGGAAGAAGCCTTGTGACCCTCTGCCCCCAAAACTTCTAGAGGTTCTGGCTTTTTTCATGGCCACAGAGTTGTAACAGCTAGTCTTAGAGTAGTTATTAAGCCCTCCATAGCATAACAAATGCTTTCCATTCATTATTCCAGGTGTTCATTCAGACATACACATTTACTGCTTCCTACGTCACAGGCAGTTCTTTGGGTCTTAGAATAAAACAATGGACAAGACAAAGTCACTCTACACCTCCTAGAGTTAAGAGTCTGGTAGAGAAGATGGACAAGCCAGTATATATAGCACACTTTCTGGTAGGGGCAAGTGCCACAGAGGAAGATAAAGGCAGACAAGAATGCAGTGACTCTGACAGTGTGACTTTAGGTAAGGTGCTTTTATTTGAAGAGTAACCCTGCAAAAAATCAACAGGAAAGGCATTTCAGGAAAGGGGAACCACAAATATGAATCCTTCTGGTAGAAATTCTCTGAGTAAGAAAAAAGCAGATCAGAAAAGGTTGACAGGCAGGCAGGCAGGCAGGTCACATCAGGTGTGCTATCTGCCACAGTAAAGACTGCGTATTGTCTACACAGCCACGGGAAGGAGCTGAGCTGGGTTTTATTTTCGAATCGGGGACTGAACTGAGGCCTGATATTTTGCCAGGCAGGTGCTATGCCACTGAGCTACATCTCTGGCCTTGAAGCTGAGTTTATGAAGCGAGTATTTTCTCCTACCCTACAGATGGTAGAGTCACCAGAGAGGAAGGGGCAGACCTGAAGTTGGTGTGAACTGACCCGGAGGACGCTGCAGGGCCTCTGCTTTCTTCCGGGGACCCCAGGATTAACATTCTAACGGCAGGTTGGGGGAAGGGAGAGGACTGTCCTTCCCCAGCTCCCTCCAAAGCCCTGACAACCACGGGCATGCTCTTGGGACTCTCACAGTGGGCAGGGCCTGAGGGCTGGGCAGGCCTACCCCATGGTGGTCCTGAGAAGGTATGACAGTCCTGGCCACGAATCCTGTGCCCTGTTGTTAAATCAATTAAATCTCTGAGCTGAAAAATTAACTCAAATCTGCAGACACCCCTGAAGCTTAGAGAACATTAGGAAGTACATGTCTGGGCAGAGGCTCCTGGGCATCATGGTCCTTACCTCAGGCCTGGGGACTAGCACCAGCCCCTCCAGATAGGTATTTATGGTTTGTCTAGGGTCTCAGTGCAACTTCCCTTCCCCTGACATCCCTCAACTGGCGAATCTCCTTTCAGCCCAATGGCTTAGTCTTACCTGTTCTTCCTGGGACTTATCTAACCAATTTTATTGGCACTTTGAGGACAGTCAAGGTCTGGCTGGGCCTCTGTGGGTCACAATCTATGACTAACACAGGAACTTTTTCCTTAAAGAGCACAGAGCCCAGAGGGCTGGGAGTAGGAAGTTAGATGCTAGAGAAGTTTAAGGCCGTATTGGAGTAGAGTATAACCTGCAGGAGGATAGGATTTCTGTGGTTACCCACAGAGACATGCTCAATGCCCAGAATAGTTCCTGATACATAGTAGGTACTTAGTAAATATTTGTTCAGTGAATGAATACATTAATCGGGGACTGGAACATTAATCATTATTGAGATGAGCACAGGACTCATATGGTTCTGAGACACTGGCCTTTCTCTTAAGATGCAGGAATCAGAGAGAGCTTTGTAATTGGACAGCTGGACCCTACATTGAGCCTTCTCATGCCTCTAACTTAGCTGAGATTTTCAGAAACCCGCAGGAAGCTCTGCTGTGCAGCCAGGGCTGGGAGCCTCCACTCTACAGTCCTGGAGCACCGGGGGGGCTGCTGCTGCTGAGACATTGGGGTCTCACACGAGTGTGGGTGGGTGGCGGAGCAGGGAGGTGGTCTGTCCCTTCCTTTGGTATCCTGGTGCCAAATGGAGAGAGAACAGCCTTTCTGTAGCTGTCCTGTCCCCACTTCCTGGCCATCTAGAGTCTTCCTGGGGATTCGTTTCTTCTACAAGTGTCCCTGGACGCTGTTCCCTTCCTGACCTTGCTCCATATTAAAGAGTTGATCAGCCCATCAATTAATTGTGCCCTAATCCAATCTTGGCTTGGTTGGAAAGAGGGCAGTAAATCCAGCTGGGTAATCAGGCCCTGATATTTGTGTAGGGATAATTACCATCTCTCAGGCCTCACTTGGTGGCAAGATGAGATGAAAACCCATAAAACACCACTCAGGGCTGTGGTTCATTGTTTCTTGGCTGCATAGGGTTGGCTGCCAGCCAGCCAACACCGCCCACTGCTGCCCCTGGCACAGGTCCCAACCTCTTCCCCTCCATTCATGCAACTGGCAGAGCTCAACCCCAGGGGCAGTCTCGGGGCTGAACCCTGGGCTGGACCTGACAGTGGTATAGGCAGCTACAGCCCAGTGTGTATGTTTTGGGGAGGGGGTGGGGGGAGAGAACGCGATTCCCATGAACTGGCACTTGGTAACTTCTAGAATGCTGGAGGATCCAGGACAGTGTTTTCATTGTCAAAACCACGCAGTCTCATCCAGAGCCAGCCCTAATGCCCTCTGACAGGGTCCAGGGCATGTCCTACCTGCATCTCCCTGGGAATGCCTCAGCCCAGAGCTTCCCCACAGATGGTACAGCCCCACAGGAGTGGACTTGATTCTAGCCCTTGATCAAGCCTGAGAAAATACAGCGTCAAGGATGAGGAGCCACTTTGGTCTGCGGCCCCAAGAAGAGAGCCCCAAATTATGGAACACCAACTGTCCTCCACCCACCATGTTCCCTGCTTGCCTGAAGGACACAGGGTTGAGACAGTCATAGAGTGTCTGATTCAAAGGATGGGACGTGAATCCTTGGACTTACAGGGGTCTTGCTGGGGTCTTGGGCAGTTTGGGTGATGTTGTTTCTGCAACTTCAAGGTGGGACCACCAGTACCTTCTTGACTGAGCTATTGTGAGACTTAAGTGAGATTCAGTGTGGAGGTCAAGGACCGGACGTTGGTGCTCCTGCAGTGTTAGTTGTTATTGCTGTCACTGTTGCTGAGCTTTCTTGGCATCAGTTTCCCTCACCCTCTCCCCAGCACTAGCACCTTGCTACTCAGAGTGTGGCTGCTACACCCCGGCATCTCTCCCACCCCAGCATCTCTCTGGGCCAGAGGTTGTCGGAAAGGCAGGCTCTCGGGCTCTGCACACACCCCAGGTGACTTGGATACTCCCCGCAGCCTGAGGTCTAGAGAGAGCTTCACGGAATCACGGGCTGCCTTTGTGTGTGCCCTCATCACCTCCCTAGCAGGCAGCCCCTCTGCTTGGCATGGAGTGGGGGGGGGTGGGTAAGAATGTGTGGAAGGAATACATGAACTCAGCAACAAGCTGTTGGTGTTTAAGGATTTCCAAGCACCTGAGAAAGGCCAGCTAAAGCCATGTGGAGTGTGACTCCAGGAACATCTGTTGGCTCCAGCAGTGACTCAGGGGGAGCAGGGACAAAGATCATGAATCTGTCCATATCAGGATCAGTGGAATGGGCCAGAGAGGTGGGGGGGGGCATTCGTCAGATTGGGAGCACCGGAGAGGCCAGCCTAACGGACAGAACGGGCCCCTCCTGGTCATACCCTTCCACCTTGGCCCAGGCTCCCTCAGAAGACAAGATAGAGTCATCTGCTGAACATGGGCAGATCCGGGAGGAAGTGGGGATTGGACCAGGGACAGTAGCTTGAGAATGCACCAGGGCCCAAGGAGCCTCCCCTCAACTGTTTTTGGCAGGAGGAAGAGGAAAGCGGAAGCAGGAAGAGGCCTGAGGCCAAAATCCCTACCTGAGAAGGCGTTGTTGGTGTTGAGGAAGTAGATCTCCTCACGGCCGTCCCCGTCTATGTCGCAGGCCGTGACCCCGATGGCGTTGCCCTGCCGGTCCCGTAGTGCATAGTAGGGTGAGCTGCGCTCGTCTACAGCGATGTTCACCAGCCGCTTCTGGGCCTTGTTGTACTTCAGAACCAGGTTGGGGCCATTGTACCTGGAGGAGGACGGGGAGGGGACATTGGAGCTGGGCCCACCCTGTCCACCTGACAGACCGACTGATGGGCTGGAGTAGCCTCTTATATGCTGTAGAGCAATTTAGCTCCAGAGTGCTCCTGGGGAGCCTCTGGGGTCCATGGGTGTGTGGGTGTGTAATGAGTATCTTTAGATTAGACTTGGACCTGGCAAAGTGAGAGTCCATTGGACTCACACTGGACATATTATAAATTGGAAAGATGCCAGGGGAGTGGACAGCAGGGGCAACCCTCTCACTAAGAGCTTGCCTGAAGTAAACAAAGACCTCCCAGGCATATATCTTGGACATTTCAATGTAAACGTCATATTTACAGTTATGACCTTGTTAATTTAAAACTAACACCCATTAAGTGAGCTTGACCAGGAGGTGCTTATTAACCCATGTTCTAGATGAGGCCAGAGAGGAGCTTTATCAGGGAAACAGGAGCCCAGAAAAGTTGGGTGCTTTCCTCAAGGTAACACAGACAGCATTAGGTGCAGGGTCTGAACTGAGGCCTCTTCTGCTCCCTCGGAACCCCCGTGTGAGCCCTGGAGGGGCTGAGCTTCAGCACAGCAGGAAGACCGAGTATGTAAGTAGTTGTGTGGAGCTGGCATCTTGGGTGGGAGAATGTGCGAACAACTAAGATGACTAGACAGCCCTGCTGGGTCTTTTCCTAAGGAACTCGAGCATGAAACTGCTTGTCCCTTCTCATCTCCCCGCCAGCTCACCTTCTTTCTCCGTGACTGTACAGAAGCCCCAGGCATGGCTCTGCCTCGGGGACTTTGCACTTGCTATTCCTCCTCTGTCCAACATGCTGTTCCTCCAGCTGGCCACCACTGGCTCCCTTCCACCTCCTGCTCAGGTGCTCCTCCTCCTTAACTATATTTCCCAACCTGTGACTGCCCCCCGTGTTCTTTCTCCCTCCCCGATCTCCCTTGATCTCCCCACTGCTTTTGCCACTCTGTCTGCATGTACATCTCTTCCTTCTCTTTGATCTTGGGATGTCACTGCTTCAAGGACAGAACCTCCAGTCCACTTTGTTCACTACAAACGCACACAGTAGGTGCTCAACAAATACTTGTGGAGGGCGAAACCTCAGAGCTGTCGCCTGAGGGCCAAGGGTGCAGGCATTCCATGGCATATGGCTTCCCATCGCCTTTCCACCGGAGGAAGCAAGGGTCCAACGGCAGGGCAGGGTGCCCACGGTCACCCCCAGACAGCATAGCCGGGACTGTCTGGAAGCTCCCGCCTCCAGGGAGCGGCAGTCTTTGAAGAAAAGGACGCAGGTGCCCCCGCCTGCACAGCCCCTGGCCGCCTGCCTGTGCTTTGAGTTGAATGTGTCCATCCCGAGTGAAATTCAAGTGCTGGCTGAGGACACCTGGGGAGGTGAAAAGAGCCCTCCCAGGTCTTTGAAAGAATCACTTTCTTTCCTGAAAGACAGCAACCTGCCCCTCTCCTTTGTCACTGAGATGCATAGGCCAGGGAAGTTTGGGGGCTGTGGGGCAGCTGGCCAGGTGCTCCTGGTATCCATCGCATGGGGAGGAGAGATGGCGTTCCCTGGGGCTGAGTCAGCATGAGGTGATGGAAGTCGAGCCTCAGACACCTTGACAAAGTGTGTCTGACGACTGCGCATCAAGGGCGCACGTTACCTTTGCAGACGTGTCTAGGCTCGGGAGACAGAACACTAGGGTTCCAGCACCGTCAGCAGCTGGCTCAGCCTTCAGGCAGGAGGCTGAACTCTGGTCTTGAAAGCCTTGGGCCGTCTGTTTTTCCATCACTACTGTGCCTACCTCATAAGAGTTCTTGCTCTTCTTCAGAGTACTTTCATGTACTGTCTTACTTGAGCCCCCACACAACCCCAGAAACACAGTAGGTAAGACATTTTTCTAGAAAAGGAAACTGAGAGGTACAGTGAGGTTCAAGGTTATATGGTCTATGAGTGGCAGCCCTGGACCTCTGTCTCCAGGGTCCGAATCTATACTGTGTATAATTTCATCACTCTTTAGTCCTTTGCTTTTTTTTTTTTTTTCCTGGTAGCCTTCTCTAAAGTAGTGACTGAGAGAAATTCCTGAGAACTTAATGTAAATGGTGGAGATAATCTGACAATTTGATGGTACTTCACAGTTTACAAAGCACCTTCTAATCTTTTTGCTTCTTAAAGCTCTTTGAAGCTCTGTCAAAGATGAGGTTTGGTGGCCTTGGGCTGGTTATTTCCCCTCTCTAGGCTCCAGGTTTCTCTTCTGTAACACGAGAAAGTCGGACTAAATGAGAAAGTCCCAAAACACACAGCCAAGTGTGCGTGTGAGGGCGCGTCTCTGGGGCCCCCTGCCAGTTGCATGCAGACTATTTTTGTGTTGATGCATTTTATTTTATATACCATATTTCGCAGCACAGGGACAAGAGATTCCAGAGCTGAGGTGTAAAAGCTGTTGGCTGAGCAGCTGTATGGGTCTAAGCTCTGCTATCTTGCAAGATGGGCAGGGCAAGCAAGCATCCTCCTCACAGCCTGCACTACAGCACCCAGCATCGATTCCCTTTTCTGCCTCGACACCTCAGCCCCTGGAGCCAGCTTCTCCATGTTTTGAGGGCAAATCCTATTGCCTTGAATCTGGGTTGACTGGGGTACACACACAGGGTCCTTGCAGCCATGAAAGAGGCCTCAGGGAGAAGATAGCTGTGGAAGAATATGGGTGCTAGTTCTAGGGGTCCCTGTGGGGGGATCATAGGGTGAGACTGCTGGGATGGTCATATTCTCCAGTCTTTTACCAAGCGAGCATGTGCAGAGTCTCTGTGCACTTCCACAGTGGCCTAGAATGGAGACTGACGCTCCAGCCTCTTCTCTCCTCTCCCCCTGTATTGTCCCCTGGTGACAGCAGACACGAAGCCAGCCCAGCAGATCCAAGGCAGGGGTGTTGACCAGGCCCAGGGGAGGCCAGGGCACAGCGCTTGGAGTTGCCAGTCTCGCTTTGTAACCAGCTGGCCTCAGCCGGGTCTGCTGGCCCAGCGCCCAAAGCTGCTCACTATCTTCCCTCCACAGAACCGGCCTCATGCCTCCCTCCTCTCCAGGCAGCTGACCCTCCTCACTCTCCCCAGAGCAGGCGCTACCTTTCTGGGCTGTGCCTGTGTCCTGGTTCAGCTGCCCCCTTCACTGCCCTGGCCTCCTGCGAAGCCTGTGCGACATGACAGGGCGTGTCCTCCTCTCCTCTGGACACCCGCAGCGTCTGCACCTTGCTGGTTGGCTCTTGCCAGGGCATTGGTGTTTGTGTGCCAGCGTCTCCTCCCTCAATAACCATAGTTTCAGGTGCCTGAGAAGCAGGCAGGTGACTGTGTCTGTGGACACGCTGTGTTTAGAGCAACGCGAGGCAGGAGAAGGGGCTCTACAAATGTCAGGTGCCAGAGTGGGTGAGGGGAGGGAGCGAAGGAATCACGATAAGGAAGAGCAGCCTTCAGAGAGCAGTCCTAGGTGCCAGGCCCTGTGCACAAGACATTACACCTCAAGCTTGCTGGAGCCTCAGGGTAATCAATCCCTGGATGGCAGTCCGGCTAGGACGCCCATCTTGCCCACGTGTGGGTGCAGAGCTGAGATGCCTCATCCTCAGTCACTGGTGTCATTCCCCACCTGAGGAGCTGGGGAGTGGGATGAGGGCTATGCCTTTTCCCTGATACTGGCCAGAGACTGCAGGCACTACGGAAATCCGGGAGGCTTTGAAGCACAGTTAATGGGCCCGGAAGTAGAACAAGGTCCCATGTTCTTGAAAGGCAGCTTTGGCTTCTGATATCAAAGGATGGGCCAGCCGGGGCGGAGGGACCGAGGGAAGTCTGGACGGAGGCGGGCCTTGGCCCTGCCAGGTCCTGACCACCGTGAGCTTCGCACTTGGTATCTCTAATGTCAGCTTCCTTCTGTGAAACTCTGTAGCTCCAGGGCTACCACATACCTGACAGCATGGCTGTGAGGAGCAAGTGAGAGAGTGTGTGTGACAACACTTGGTAAACTGTGAAGAGTTACACAATTATAAGTCCTCATCATTCTTTAAAAAAAACGCAATAAACCTGAGGCATGGCCTCTCACTCTCTAGTGATCATTTTGTAAGTTTCCAAACATACTTTAGTATTTCTCATCCCTAAGTATCCCACCCTGAGCAGTTCATCCTGGAGAGGTATATTTTTCTTTAAAAATTTTTTTTGGCAGTAATGGAGCTTATAATCCAGGGGTAACTTACCATTGAGCTACATCCTAAGACTTTTTTATATTATTTTTTATTTATTTATTTTTTTTAGTTTTTTGGGACAGGTTCTCACTTATGTAGCTCAGGCTGGTCCTGAACTCAGCCTCGAACTCAGCAATCCTCCTGCCTCTATCTCCTGAGTGCTGAGATTACAGGTGTTAGCCACCATGCCTGGCACTATGATATGTGGTGCTGATTGCTGATGGGCGTGAGTCACCTTGCCTGGCATTGTTGTATGTGGTTACTGGGGATTGAACCCAGGACCTTGTACTTGCAAGGCAGGTGCTTGAATCACTGAGCTAAATCCCCAGCCCAAGCCCTTTTTATTTTGATACAGAGTCTTTCTAAGTTGTGCAGGCTGGCATCAGACTCATGATCCTCCTGCCTCTGCCTCCCAAGGAGCTAAGACTTACAAGTGTCTCAAAAAAAGTGGTCTTCATCAGCTGTCTGATTTCCCACCCCAATTCAGCTGCTGCCAACGCCCCCAAAGCCACTGTCACTCCTGCCACAGTGGCTCTGGTGTGGTAACAGCTATGGAGGCCTTGCTGTTCATCATCTTGGGCCAACCGTACGGGCACAGCCTCCAGCCTCCACTCCGCCCAAGACACTCCCTTCTGGACTCCATGGTGCCACCCATCTGGACTTCCTCCCCCTCTTCCTCTCCTTTTCCCTGGCTGCAGGTTCTTCTTCTTTTCTTCACCCTGTTAACGTCGGGGTTCCCAGGCCTAGCCCTGGGCCCTGTTCTCTTCCCCCTCTCCCTTTTCACTAGCTGATAATATCCATTCCCGTGACTGACAACCCCCAAATTTATAGCTCCAGCCCAAGCTCAGACTCATATTTTACCTGCCTCCCTGACATCTCCCCTCACGCGTCCCCCAGCCGTCTCTGATGGAACATGGCCAAAATGGAGCTATCGATTGCTCTGCCCCGTCTTCCCCCAAACGTGCAGCTGGGTGCTAAAGCCAGAGGCCTGGCGTCAGCCTGTGTGCTCCCTCCCCTTCGCCTTCACATCCAATTTATCAGTCCATCCTGTCACTTCTACCTCTAAAAATATTTCAGATCTTTTCTCTTCCCAGACTGCCACCCTCTCTGGGAACCTCCTTCCTCTGCTTTTGTATTTGCTCCACCAATATTCTCTCCCCACACCATAGCCGGAAGGACTTTTGCCTTGCGCAAGTCAGATGGTGCCCCCTTCCAGCTTTGATCACTTTGGTGTGTCTCACGGTGTTGGAATGCACCCTAGGCCCAGCAGCACTCAGTCTGGGTGCCTGGTGGGGTCCGATGTCCCCTCACCTACCTCCCAGCAGAGGGCTTCTTTGGACCCTAATGTTGCAGGAGGCATGTTCCCAAGCTGGTCTCTCCCTCAGGAGGGCTCTCTCTGCCCAGCACACTCTGCCTCCACTTCTTTCCTGGTTAGTTCCACAGCCGGTCCCTTCTCTTCTCTTAGGTGTCATCGAAAGAGGCACCTCCTTGGACAGATCTCCTTCTGGTTTTCCACTTCCCCACACTTCCCCAACAGCTCACGTTTTAGTGCCTGTCTCTCCCAGAAGTGCTGCGTAGATGTGGACAGAAGAGAAGAAGAGCACAAGGTGGGCTCTGGGTGGCCGACAAAAGGTGCACTGTGCTATCCTCTCCTGTGGGATCCTTGGTCCTCTAATATCTCTAATTCTCAAGGCAGACCAATGACAAAGAGGATGTAGAGTTGGTGTCCTGGGTAAGAGTGACAGAGAATAATCAAGTGTTTTATATATATATAAAGAAAGTCCACTTCTTTCTATTTAGAATAGTTGGTCCATGTAAAAAAATCAGTTAGGTTGTCCCATGGGAGGAAGCCAGATAAAGGATATGTACCTTGAGTAGCCACTATTTACCAGGTTCTGTGCTGTGTAATTTCCATATGATATCTCATTCGACATAAATAGAAGCTTGCTTTTAGATTTATAAGATGTATAACTTATAATATCTACTCTGAAAATTAAGAAGAAGAAATTTTTCATTGAGAAGAGAAAATAAAAAGTAGGTGTCAGCCTAATATTATAGTGAGAGGAGTGGGCCAGGGCAGAATTAGGAGATGGATGTATGAATGTGTAAAGAATGTGACACAGACACATGCTTAATATACAAAGATGGGAATAAGGGACAATGAGCCTTTAAACAGAGAAATACACACAGGGGGATCTGCAGACCCAGAGAGATCCATGGTACGACCCATGGAAAGACCCACAGTCACAACATGTCAGCAGAACTCTGAGTTATTATCACAGAAAAGCAATTCCAACACGGGCTTACTTTGGCCCTTTCCTCTAAGGCTTTTTAAAAAGCTTTTTTGCATTTTCATAACTATAAGCAAAATAAGGTATTTTATTCTTGGTCACATCAATATCCTCATTTTATAAATTATAGAAAAGCGAGTTTCAGAGAAAACCGACTTTCTGAAAGTCAAACAGATAAATATTAGGTAAGCTAAACTGAAAAATAAACTTATCCCTTGCTCTAAACCAAGAATCAGCAACTACGGCCTGAGAGCCAAAGCTGGCCGAGTGCTTATTTCTATAAATAAAGTTTTACGTGGACTCGCTCATTCACTTACAAATCATCTATAGCTATTTTGCTATAGATGACTTCAGTCACTGCAATGCAGACTGCCTGGCCCAAAGCTGAAAATACTAGCTGGTTGAAGATGCCAACCACTGGTCTGACGGGCTGTCAGCCTTACATTTTGAGTAATTATAAGTTTTAAATGATCTTTATCATAATAGAAAATTCAGTAAAAATGGATTTGGGTCAGTACTTGGGAATGTACTATTTCTTAAAAATGAATATTTCAGGGAGAGCAAAGGTTAAATGTAAAAAAGATATTGGTCTTAAGATGGAGACTGTGAATCAAAGTATCTTTTGGGAAAAGGAAAAAAAGAATGAAAAGCATTGCTGAAGATGAGGACAGTGGCCTGTACATGGCCTTTCTGGGGACCAGATGGCCATGTCTAAAACTAAGATGAGCAAGAGTATGAGCTCTTTAAGTTAATTAAGCGGTAAAAAGGATGTGGCAGGTGGTCACTAAAAGTGGCCAACATCACTTCCTTCTGTCTGCATCCACCAAGAAGTGATCTACTTTTCCTCCCCTTGAAACTTGGCTGGCTTTGTGACTTGGCCTGATTGGCAGCATGTGGTGGAACTGATGTTGGGCGACTTCTTGGCCTAACTTTATGAGGGCTCTCGGGGAAATCCGTCACAATGTAAGAAATAGAATTGCCTTGAGACAAGCGCACGTGGGGGTAGGCCAAGCTGGCCCTGTGGAAGGGCACCAAGGCATCACATATGGAAGCAAAGACCTCTTAGACCTTGCAGCTCAGCCCAGCCCAGCCGGCAGCACCTCACTGCAGCGGGGCCACCAGCTGACATCGCGCAGAGCAGAATAACTGCTCAGCTGGGCCCTGACCCACAGAACGCAAAGAATAATAAATTGTTTTACAATCACTATGTTTTTAGAAAAGAAAGCAGATAGTGAAGGGTTATCACCTCAGGCTTAAGGGGAAGAAATTTATCCCTGGAAAAGAGGGTAAAGGGTTATTTATCAATCAGTGGCTTCTCTAGGATAATAGTTTGAATTCAGAGGAGACACGTCTCCGCAGTGGGGGTCGGGAGCCAGTTGAGTTGGTGTCAGATCCCAGAATAGCAGAGGGTCCGTGCAGAGCCTGAGATGAAAGGGCAGAAAGAAATACGGGGATTGCAGACACACTTTCTTTGTTCCTCCTTTTTCTTTCCTTTTTATCCATATCTAGATGTTTCCCATTTTGAATGGATACCTATAAGTACAGATTATTTCTCTGAAAAATGTGTGTGATTTTTTCCCTTTCTACATATTTAATTATTTGAAAGATGATGAGGTTCAATAGGACTGGAAAACATATGGGAAGGCATTTAAACAAGACATTTCCAGATTGTATCCTAGATAGGAACTATCTGGAGGCCGGATATTTCCTTTAAAGGAGTGAAGCTTTGGTAATGGGAGGATTTCAAGTGTGATGGAGACTCTGGGAAGAGATCATCCAGAGGAGAAAAGTAGCTAAGGTTGAAAAGGGAACCACAGAAAAACAAAACCAAAAACAAAACACCCAAATACTAAAACCAAAAACCAGTCATCAGATTTGAACTTGATTTAGGAGCTGTCCAGGATGAGGAAGACCCAACACTGCACTGAAGAGAGCAACTTTAAGATGAAGGAGGAAAACCTTTTGTCCTGAGGGGTGGATGGTTTTTCAAGAAAGGGATGTTTGGTGCTAAAAGGTCAGAATAATCTGCAGTGATAAGTGTCTGTGTTCTGTAAAAACTCCACGCAGACTGATTGATTTATGCCTTGTTCTAAAAAAGATCTGTGCTCAGCATGTGCTCTGTGCCCTTGGAATTTCTTATGTTTTGATGAGCACAGAAGCACCCAGAAGGCAGAGACCATCCTAGGCCACTCCATCCCTCACCAGACCTAGGACAATGTCAGGAAAGTGCAGCTGCTCATTTGTATTTGGTGGTGGTGGTGATGATGATGATGGTAATGATGACAGTGACTGGGACTCAATGCATTTTTCCAGGGAAACAGAGATACAGGGAAGCAGGATTCCATAGACTGTCAAAGGGGGGATTCCAGGTACAGATGAACAAGTGACATTCAACTTGAACCAGTTGAGAAATTTTTTCTTGGCTCAGGTGTCCAAATGCAGGAATCACAAGGGTATGGCTAGGCTTTTGGGGTGCCTGGAATGAGAGTTCTCAGCCATCAAGCTGTCCTTTTCTTCTGTCTGTGGGCCTCATTCCTCACTCCATCCTTCACACAAGGCTTAAATAGTGGTAGCATTCCAGCCTTGTGCCTGAGCTCCAGCTTCATCATGAGTCAAAGGTGCTTAGTAATTCAGTTACAATGTGAAAAGCTCCCCAATAAGAACTCTGATTGGCCTAGTTTGGGTCACATGTCTAACCCAGAGCCAGGAGCTGGGAGCCTGTGGCTGACAGGCTTCAATTAGGAGTCATGTATCAAGATGAAGATACGTGTCTGAAAGGGTAAGGGATAAGTCTCTTGATGACAATGACACATTTAGTCCATATGTTCTGGAGACACACTCCCTAGGCTTCCTGACCAGTGCCCGTGTCTTTAGACATATCTCAAGCTCCCTGCATTCCTCTTAGAAGCTGAAGGAAAATGTAACAGCAAATGTGGGAAAACTGACTCACTGTAGGCTGGAAATATGCCTGGTTTTCAGTCTTATGCCTGTGTTCCAGGCAGCAGGGCTGCATTGGCCACCATAAGCCCAACAAATGGGTCAACTTGTTGTGGACTGGGGCAGATCATTGGCTGCTTGGTCGCAGAAAACTTAAATCTCCACTCACGTTTTCCTTCCAGCATCCTGTAACCACCGAGAAGCTGCCATCTGCAAAGATGCTGGCCTCTCAGGTGAGGACGTAAGCCAGCTGAGGGGCAGAATGGTGGGGCAGGTGGCCAAGGGATGAATCACTTTTCTTTAGGAGTATAAAAGATTAAGCCATTCACGGACTTCATGTCATCCTACTGTGATGCTACTCCTATGCATGGCGCACTGCTAGGTACTGTGACGATATATACAGCATATGATTTAATTCTTGGTTCCAAAATTCTCATCCTTGTGGGCAAAATAGGAATCTTCATCTCCCAAGGGCTCAAAAATAGAAGAGATCATGTTTAGTGGGCTACATCATCCAAGAAGATGGTCCATTTGATCTAGAAATTGAATGATTTTAATGAGATGTACTGGGTAGGCATTTACAAAAGAAATGATAGGACCTGGGGAACAGACTGGGGAATAGAAAAATATCTTTGGGGTGCAGATATGGCTAACTAACTAGACAACATAGATATGTGTCCTGGATAACAGTGGGGAATAATAGAAAGCAAACTGGAAAGTACCTGATATCTAACATTGTGGAAGACCTGGGATATAAAGTAAGATTTTAGGTGTTTTTTTTTTTTTTTTTTTTTTTTTGAGACAGGGTCTCGCTTTGTAGTTCAGGCTGGCCCTGAGCTCAGCCTCAAACTCACATCACAGCAATCCTCCTGCCTCTGGTTCCCGAGTGCTGGGATTACAGGCGTGAGCCACCACGCCCGGCACTGTGGTGTGTGGTACTGATTGCTGCTGGGCGTGAGTCTCCACACCCAGTATTGTATATGGTTTCTGGGGATCGAACCAGGCCCTTGCCCTTGCAAGACAAGCACCGGAACCACTTAGCTAAATCCCTGGCCCTAAGATTTTAGGTTTTATTTGGTAGGAGATGGGAGCAGTTAAAAGATTCTGATCAGGGTGTACCATTATATCAAAGTGCTGCTTTGGAGCACACTGTCTGATGACTGTGTCCATGCAGGATTAGCCAAGGGAGGGAACTGAAACATTAGTGTAGAATAATGAAAATTGGATTCCACAAGATTTTGCTAAGTTATTCCAAAGAGCTCTTCCAAGCTAACTTAGTAGTTTTCTGTAATTTACAGGCAAATGCCTTTTAAAGCAGAGTACAGTAGAGAAAGCATAGAAATCAGAAAGGTAAGCATTAAAATGAGAGGGGAAGCCAGTAGAGCCAAATGCTTCTGAAGACTGGGCACGCAGGTGTATTGGGCTATTTGGAAGCTACAGACGACCTTCAGGGAGACTGATTCCTTAGACAGTGCTTGGGCAGGAGTGCGAAGGACTCATCGTGGATAAAAAGGGCTCAGAAAGGCCTAGGGGATGTGGGTTAAATTAGTTTCACACGTTCTGCAGCCTGTGTGTGTATGTGGGCAAGAGGAAAAGACCTAGGTGATTCAGGAGCTAGGAGGGGCGGGAGAGTCCCAGGGTACCTGGGCAAAAGATGTGAAGGAGGAGGAAGAGGGGGACATCATGTCAAGTACCAGCCGATGGGCTTGGCCTGGAATTCACAAAGTAGCCAGCATGGGTGAAAGTGGAAGAAGGAACCTAGAAGGTGATGTCCAAAGTCTCCTCAGAGGTGATGGGTAAGGTTCTTCATTGAGAGGAGGGTGTGGGAGTCACAGTTTAAAGTTGGAATAGCAGCTGATGGGCATATCCATGGCCCAGCTGCTTCCTTTGGTGAACCTGGAGCCACTGGAGGAGTGGGGAGCTGCAGAGGATGCAGTGGGAAGCTGGTCCCACCGTGAAGACTGAAGGCGCTGGGAGGGGACAGTGGGGCCAAGCAGTCTACTTGGACATGAAGGCACAGGTGGAGATAGGACACATGAAAGATGCCTGAGGGAACCGACTGGGGAGAACAGCCCTGCAGGTCTGGCTAGGTCAAGGTGGCAAAGCCTCTGCTCTTCAGAGAGAGGTTGCAGGGTTCTGTGGGCACAGCAGAGAACAACAGAGAAAGTGCTGGACTGGGAGGTGGCAAAAGCGGGATGAGGTGAACGGCGTCATGCTGAGGCACTCACGGCAGAGGGGGAACATCGGGGCAGAGCCTGAGCTGCAGCTCCCGGGCTGCATGGGTGTTCTCAGACAAGTACCCTACCCACGCGAGCCTGTCTCCTTTGTATAGTGAGAGTGCCCACATCAGCTCCATATCATACCTGCAAGGTGGTTAATAGAATATTTTGCACAGAATAGCTGCTCAGTAAATATGAGTTAGCAAGTCTGTCTTCCTTCCCTGACACACTCAGTGTTTGATACATAGTAAGAACTCAATAATTTTTCTTTTTTTTTGAAACAGAGTGTCGCTGTTTTTGTAGTTCAGGCTGGTCCTGGGCTCAGCCTTGAACTCACAGCAATCTTCCTGCCCATGCCTCCTGAGTGCTGGGATTCCAGGCGTGAGCCACCATGCCCGGCACTGTGGTATGTGGTACTGATTGCTGGTGAGTGTGAGTCTCCACATCCAGCATTGTATGTGGTTACCAAGATCAAACCCTGGTCCTTGCGCTTGCAAGGCAGATGCTGGAACCACTGAGCTAAATCCCCGGCCCTCAATAAATGTTGAAATAAGTGAAAAAATGAATTCCTATTATTATCTGAGTAGCCTTGAGCATAGGAGACTCAGTCCAGTATTCTGGACTATATTTTATTCTTCTAGTTCAAACACAATGTCTGGTAAAGGAACCTGCTCATATTTACTAGGATTCAGTTTCTTCATCTATAAAGTGGGGCTAATAATATTTGCTATATCTCAAGGTCAAATGAAGTAACACGTGTGAACCATGGCATAGCTGTAGGGCTTGTGCACATGCACACACATGCATATGTGGCTATTGTCTGCAGCAGAGGGAGCTGTCTGGGCCTTCTGGGGAACCCCACCTCTTCTGCCCAGTTTGACAGCTGAATGATAGCCCTCTGAGCCCCAGGGATGCCCTGCTAAAGGGAGACAGTGTTAAGTTGTTGAAGGCCTGGTCAGCGGGCAGTGGTGGTTTCTCCAGTAGAAAGGAAGTCCGGAGCTCAGCTTTGGCTAGAGATGTACAGAAGGCAGCTGTAAGGCAGCCTGGTCTGATGTCTGCCTTGGACAAGCAAGGAGACACAGGTTGCTAGGCACAAGTGACAGATTCTGAGGGGCAGATGGCAGATAGGACTTGACTCACAAAGGTCAAGGCCAGTGTGTAAAAACAAGTATGAGGTGAGTTCAGGCTGGTTTCACCTCAGTGGAGAATGGAGACAGCTGTCTTCAGACCAGAAAAGGCCACCCTGCCGGCCCAGGCTCTGTCCAACTAAGGTTCTGGAACAGATTCCAGCTAGTGTCCAAGCCCTCTTCATGATAATGAAATTCCCCCATGATTACTATTTGCTTGGAATTCGTAATATAAGTTGTTCAAGTTCTCTATTCCTGTCAAGACACAAGGGCTGCACTGTGTTGGACTCTGTCTCCTTCACCAGCATCTTCACACAGGCCGCTTGTAGCTGGGGACAAACTGTTTGGCCTGTTGGACTTCACTTTCTGCTCTCCCTGGCTCTTTCATCCTCAGGAGGAAATCAAATTTCTTCTAGAATTTTCTCTCATGCTGCTGCTAATGGGGTACGCCTGGATGTGTTTTGAGAAATAATGGCTGGAGGAAGCAAGAAAAGCCTTCTAGTTGCTATGGAGTGTTAACTGATGAATTCAACTCTTTATTTTGATTGGAAGGAAATAGTTCTAGAAGAGACTCTTGCTGCCAACTATGAAAAGCATTCATTCAGAAGGGTCTTTGCTGCCAAGCAAGCTTCAATTCCCTCAGCCATGATTTAACACTAATCAGAATGTGGCTGCAGGAGCAAATGTGCATTAAAGTTTAGGGACAGAAAATGCTGTGTATTAAGTATTACTGAGAAAGTACCCAATTGGACCTAGACATTTATTTAAGTGCTTGCTGCATAAAAATCACCTACCTGACAGCAGTTAAGATAAACAGTTATGTTAATTACAAATGGACATGACTATAATTTAAGGTATCAGGTCAGCAGACACATTTGGTGGTTTGAATCATGTGTGTAGAGTGAAGCCCTTGCTAGAGCTAGCCCGTTCCAGCTGTAGGAAGAGCAGTGAGTGAATTCTTGTTATAGTGTCAAGGGGGAGCTGGTGGTGTCAGCATAATTCAGGAGCAGGAAAAAATGCAAAATTTTAGGTCCCATCCAGACTTCTGAAGCAGAATCTCCATTTTCAAGTTGCTCAGAGGACTCATGTACACATCAGAGCTTCCCAGGCACCAAAAGAGCATTTTATAGGCCAACTCCACCCAAAATTCCTGGGGAGCTGGTTACAACTTCAAGCCCCCAGGACCACGCTGCCTACTGGATCGCAGTTCCGAAGTGGGCATTCCAGACGAGCTTGAAGGTGATGCTCACATTCATCACGGTGTGAGAGTCATCCCTCGTCCTTCCCAGCTCACGGCCCACGCAGGACCAGTTAACATGTGCTGTTCCAAGCCAATCTGAAAAGACTTGGATGAAGCTTGTCTCTGTCACATGGGGGTTTATAATAACATCGGTACAGTCAAACATGTTGAGAACAAACTGTGGTACGAATACCCTATGAGGATATTATTGATTAATTCACAATACGTTTAATTCTCCCTTCCACGCTATGAATATATGTCTTTCCTGAGGGCAGAGGACAATGAACCTGTTGTCCTCACACTTCCTGATTTTCCTATTGATAGAGATTTCCATTCCTAAGGGATTCTGTTCTTGTGAGCCACTAGGCAGAGCCCAGCTCAGGCTCAGCCATGCTGCTTTGCTCTGAACAGACAGGGGCCTAGCACTCATTTCTTGAGCTTTTCCTAGAAATCTTTTCCCTTTCCTGAGGTGCCCACCATCCTTTCCAAGGATAGCCAGGCTGTCCCTTCTGCAGCTCTGCCCAAGTTTAGCTCCCAGAGCACGGGTCAGAAGAGGCTAATCAAGCCTCAGCACCAGCAAGTCCTCAGTCCTTTGGGATGGCAGAGCAAGCATTCTTTTTTTAAAAAAAATAATGTGTGTATTTAGTTTCTTTAGCAAGAGCCAGACTTAAGCCAAAGCACTCTCCTGGAGATAAGAGAAGCTAGTGAGCATCTTTTGAAATTCAATGCACATCAAGCTGAGATGGGACAGCGTATGACAGGAGTTGGGCTGGAGGTCTCTTGATCTGGGGCCTAGACAAACAGACCCAAGGCAGCAGACCCCCAATAATGGCTCTTTAATGGAACAGTGTCTGTGTTGGGCTAGCTGGCCTTGACCTCAGGATTCAAGACACAGTCAAATAAGCAGAGAGTGGTCCCTTCCACCTTTATGGCCTTGCGGTCCTCACAGTACTGCGTGCTTTACCTGCACTCTTGGCCTAATCCTCCAGCCATCCGGTAAGATCATTATTTATCTCCCCCAACTTAAATGAGAAACAAAGGCCAATGGCCAGTCGTGTGCCCAAGTCACACAACTGGAAAGCAACAAGGCTGAGCCCTGAATCTGGGGCCTCAGATAGAATTTCTAATTCTCCCTGCCCCACACCATACTGCCTTCTTCTCCTACTCATCAGCCAACATATTACTTTAACTAGACCAGGGATTCCTGTTGGCACAGCTTCCTCCAAATTACACTAGTGGGTGCAGAACGAGCATGTGACGACGCCCTCTCAGCAAGTGCAATGGCCGAAAAACAGCGACTGTCTCTTCATAATGTTCCTCTGGCCAATTCTCTGGGGGTGGAGCTGAACAGATCAGAGCCAGATGGCTGTCTTGAGAAGTCTCTAAGGCTCGGTGGCAGTGCAGTTGTCCTGGGAGGGGCATCTTTGCTGCTGAGGAACACAGAAGGATATATTGGACCCAGGACCTTGAGAGCCTCTTGGTCGCTTTGTGGCAGCACAGACTCAGCTCAGCTCCTCCCACCCAGAAATGGCTGATACTGAAGCAAAGCTTGGGGAGAGGACATGGCAAGCCAGTCAGTGTCTAGGAGGGATTATTGCTCGTCTGTAGAGTCCCCTCCAGGCCTGGATGCGGATGGTGATAAAGGGGAATGTGACAGCACAAATAAGGCTCCTGTCCGTACGATCATTAGACTCAACAGATAAATGTGGACCTGTTGTCAGAAATGACAATCTGGCTGTTACAAATAACTGACTCTCTGTTGTGACTGCTGGAGCTGTGATTTAGTAGGAAAGTGAAAACTTGGGCAGTAACCAAGCTTTTGCCCTCTGAAGGGTCTCTAAATAGCAGAGATTCCTGTTAGCGCCTGGGAGCCTGGTTGCAGGAACGAGGTGGGCACATCATGCATTATTCGAAGGGTCATGGCACTCGCCCAAAACCTTTCTCTGTGTGCAGGCAAGTCCCATACACAGCATGAGGGCTTGGGCCACACTGAGGCCAAGACCTGCCTCAGCCTCTTGGCTGCCATCACAAAGTACTGTGTGGCCCAACAAATGTGCCTTCCAGGAGTTGTGGAGGCCAGAAATCAGAAAGGTTACTGTGCTCCCTCCCGAGGCACTCTGGAGGAAGTGCTATTGCATTTCTGGTCTGGTGGTTGTAGGAGTTCTCAGCCACGGTCATGTCACTTCAAGATAAATTCTTCACAAGCTCTCCAACTTCCTTACATCTTTTGCCGTATATGGTAATGTGGACAGGGTGATGGCCTGGGGCATGCATATAGCTTTTGAGGCCCACTGACCACTAGACATTGCTCTGGAGGAACACTTATTTTTCTGGAAAACATATGAGTTAGGTTTAAAATGATGGTAGCTGGGGAGGGTATTAAATGCTTCACGTGCGTCAACTCATTTAATCTTCCCAACAACCCTGACAAGGCTGCGTTTGTGTTCCCTTTCACAGGAAAAACAGAACCATTCTGAATTTCTGGACTATGTCCAGGGGAGCCCAATGGTCCTAGAAGTTCCCCAGGGACCTTGAGGGAAAGAGAGGGAAGACAAGAAGCTCCCAGTCCCCTCAACCACGGCAGCCTCCACCGCAGTTTGATTTCTATGTGAGGGTGCACCAGAAGATTTACATGTTGTTCTAAAGGGTTATCCCGGTATTGTCTGGGCAAGAGCCTCATCTCTGGAGTCAGACACAGCTGGCATCAAATTTCTTCGTTAGGCTGTTCTTGGGCAAATTGCCTAGACTCTGTGAGCATCATGGTTCTCACCTGTGCAACAGAAATATTAACAGTACCCACCTCCAAGGGCTCTTGTGGGAACTGAATAGGTTAACGCACCCTCATGCTTATAATGTGCTCAGGAAAGAGTGGTTATTTTCATTGGCTTGGCCATCTTGTACTGCTCAGTTCCCCTGGTATTCAGCACAGGGCTTCTGGAAGATGAAAATGTTTACCCAGAACAGGTGGGTCCAGTTGTTTTTCTCAATGCAGCTTCCAGAGGAGACATCGGCAGCTTAGAGCAATGACATGCAATGTTGCTCTCCTTGGCTCACCTGTGAGGGCACTGTCATCCGTGTGGTGCCCATTGCATTCATGCTACACACATGGGTACACCAGAGATGCATTGAGGTGCAGCCATTGCCTCAGATAGGATTCCAAAAAGACTGTGATGATGGGTTTCACAGGAGATGCAGGGCTTGCTCAATATCTTTGTATAGGGATGTATTTGCCCATTCTTTTTTTTTTTTTGAGGCAGTGTCTTACTGTGTAGTTGTGTACTCACTATGTAGCTCAGGTTGGCCTCAAACTCAAAGTCATCTCCCTGCCTCAGCCTCCTGAGGGCTGGGATTACAGGCATGCGCCAGCCCACTTGGCCTCACTTACCCATTCTGTGGATTTCTATACAACCTTGAAGAAGGCAACTGGAGCCCTAGTGGCTGAGCACAGCTCACTGAAAGAAGCCACCTACCGGAAGTGGCAAAAGGAATGGGCCTTCTGTTAAAGGCCCACGATTACCCATGCTTTTGAAATGAATGCAATGCATGAGCTCCGGGAGGCTGACTGACACCAAACTCTTCCATATATTCCCAAACAGCTGCTTTGCGTACAGACACTGATTGAATTTTAGAATGCATCATAATGACAGTTTAGTGTGTATTCACTGCTTACTGCCTGCCAGGCACTGGGCTAAGGACTTTCTATGCCTGTTCTCATGTTCCCCCAAATGAACCTATTATCCATTTTTACAGATGAGGTGTAGGAGCTCAAGCATCTTCTCAAAAGTCATTTAGCTCTGGAGCGACAGTGCATGGCTCGGAGTGGATCCACATGCTCTCTCGAGGTGGCACTCTCCATCCAGTGTGTGATCGAGCCCTGGGGCACGGTTCTCGAGAGGAATTCACACTGCCTGCCAGTGAGTATCTTTATTATTGATAGGGCCCTTACCATTAAAAACAAGTGTTATATACCGCAATAGTGGTAATTAAGCAAAATAAAAATTTTAGCACAAAGAAAAAAAGAAAAGAATTCATTTGGACCCGATTCTTCTCTATATCACAAAAGACTGCAACTATGGTCCTCAAAGGGATGAATCTTAAAAGGACGGGACTCCAGGTGCCTAGGGGTGGCAGTGACCTCTCTCGGAAGAGCCAGGAGCAGGGACAACTCTGGGAAGTGCACACTGAGAAGCAGGGCACTTCTTTATCTCTTTGGAGGAGAGAAGCCAGGGCTCCCAGAGACTCTGGGGCCAGGGTGTGTCTGCCACTGGTGGTCCTGGGGATGTGACAGACACATTAAAACAAGCCGAGAGAGATAAGAGAATGAGGAGGGGAGGGGGATGACACTAAAAGGAGTATGCTTCTGCTGTGGCCCCAAGAAGATGGGTTTGGTCCTAAGAGCAGCAACAACAGCCCCAGCAATGTCACCAACTGCAGCAGCAGTGGCTGATATTTGGTGAGAGCTTCTGTGAACCTTACGCCTTTCAGCATAAGGTTTTCATCTCTAATCCTCAGGCTCTGCAAGGTCAAAAAAACCTTTACTTGGGGCTGCGGATTTAGCTCAGTGGTTCCAGTGCCTGCCTTGCAAGTGCAAGGGCCCGGGTTCGATCCTCAGTAACTACATACAACAATGCTGGGCATGGAGACTCACACCCACCAGCAATCAGAACCATATACCACAGTGCCGGGTGGCTCATGCCTGTAATCCCAGCAATTGGAAAGGAGAGGCAGGAGGATTGCTGTGAGTTCAAGGCTGAGCTCAGGGCCTGCCTGAACTATAAAAGCGAGACTCTGTCTCAAAAAAACCCAAAAAAATCCCTCTTACTTGAGGTTTTGATGAAGAAAGGGGGCAATTTCCCTTTATCGATGAAGAAACAAATGCTCAGCAAAATTAAGTGATTCATCTGAGGTTGTATAGCTAAAAAGCAGCAAAGCCCAGTTTGAATCTTGGCCGATGGGATCCTAGAGCTCATGTTTGTGACCATTTTCTTCTTGTCTTTCCTATCACCTGGCTGTCTCTACAGCCTTCTGAAGGTGCATTTTTGATACTGTGGGGACTATTCCCTGACATTGTCTGTATCTGTAATATCGGGATGCAATAGAACGGTCACCCCTAACAGTCTGAGTTTAAGGGGTAGGGATGTCAAAGACAACTGAGTTTGTAGGGGAACATGAGATGGGGAGGCTTAGAAATCGGAAGTAGCAATGACATTTGTTAACACGAATTGCAACTTCCGGTCAAACTGGTGGGTTTGAATTTGGGCAACTGGAGCAGGTCCTCTGAGGCCCTCACCCTGTCCTGTATCACCCTCACCAAGACTGAGAAAAGATTCTATTCTCAATTTTATTTTTGAGACATTGTCTCGCTTTTTTGTAGTTCAGGTGAGCCTCGAACTCATAGCAATCCTCTTGCCTCTGCCTCCCGACTGCTAGGATTATAGGAATAAGCCACCATACCTGGCACTGTGGTAGCTGGTACTGATTGCTGGTGGGCATGAATCATCATGCCTGGCATTGTTGTATGCAGTTACCAGGGATAGAACTCAGGACCTTGCACTTGTAAGGCAAGCGCCGGAACCACTGAGCTAAATTCCCGGCTCCAGAAGATTCTACTCTTTCTTTGCTTCCTCCATCCCTTGCTTGGTGCTGTTGTAGCTGTACTGGGAGAGTGGGTTCACTGGATACCCCCGAAAGGGCCATTTCACAATAAGCATCCGGCTTCCTCAGCCTCAGGGCTTCTAAGGTGAAGGATGCAGTTTCAGTAGAGAACTGGGTGTTCTGTACCTTCTCCGGCTGAGAAGATGAGCCCATCACATGCCAGTTGGCAAAAGAAAGGGGACAATTTCTTCCCGCTCAAAGACATCTCAGCGCATTTAATGGAGAAAGCAGTGGAGGAATGCTGGAAATTAGTCTTTTAAGACTTGCTAGTCTAATCTATACCTTAAACCATACTTGGAGGGCTAGAGTGTATCCTTTTTAAAAAATTAATAGACATTAGTTTTTAAGAGCATTTTTAGCAAAACTGAGCAGGAAGGACAGAAATTTCCAGATGCCCCACTCCCTGCCTCACACACACCACAGAGGGGCACACATGTGATGCTGAGCCTACACTGACACGTCACACCACCCAAGGACTAAGTCACATCGGGGTTCACTTTTGGTGTTGCATATTGGTGGTTTTGGAGCAGTCCATTCTTATCTGACAAGCAAGGTCATGGCCAACCCATATGTCTTGACCTTGGGTAGCCCATGCCTTCTCCGCCAGAAAATACAATCACTTGTCTTGCAAGAGGCAGATAACAAGAAAGAGAGGCAGAGTGGAGCCACTGAGAGGAAATAACAGGAAGAAAGTCCCTGAAAAATAGGAATCACTGTGCACCTGCCACTTTGGGTGGTGTGCTTAGTGCCTTATTCTCATCCCAGAGGACACTGAGGTGAATGAGCCTGGGGGACTCTGGAACCCCGAGCTCAGCACGACTCTCCACTCAGGTGGTGGAGCCTACATTAGTGTAAAGATCCGGAAGCCACTGCAAGAGCCTTTGAAGTAGAGTCATAAGTGCAAAAGGACCACAAGAAACATATGACATAACGAGTCTCAAATGCCTGTGGCTCAGGGGGCCCCAAGACAACCTGCAGGCCCAATGATTCATCTGAGGCCACATAAGCCTCCGCATGCAATTATACACACAGCTAAAGCTTGTGGCAATGACAAGATCCAAGTGAAATTAGCATAGGGTAGAGGGACATGGGTGAAGCCTGGTTGGCCAGGTGCAAGCTTGCGAGAGTGAATTCTGTCCCAATGGAACACAGAGACAGCACTTAATTTCCCCAGCAACACATTGTGACAACATGTGTGACATGTTGTCTATCAGGAAGGCTTGTTAGAGACCCAATGTCCAGGGTTTTTAGAGGGCTGGTCCCACACGTACCTTCTGCCCAGCATGCACTGAGATTCTGGGCTCCAAGAAGGGAAGCAGATGTTAAACATAAACCACATCATCTGCATTCACTGCTTAGGTACAGAGAACTAACTGTATCCATTCTGGGGATGGTGGGAGCTGTTCTGAAGCCCACGTTCCCAGATAACAGCTGCCGCCAGCCTTGCACGCAGGCCTTTCTAAGGAGAAGTCTCAGGCTTCTTGTAACTCTGCTATGCACCGCCTGCTTCATTTGTTTGGCACATAACAAATGTTCAATAGATTGCAGCCCTTATTGTCATCAGTCTTGCATATTTGTATCTTTCCCGCAGAAAGGAAAGACCATCATATCACCACTAGATTCCTGCAAGTCCAATGGGGAACCCACTTGGAAATGAACAGCAAGCTGGTGCACTTCCATGATGGCCTGTCTGTGTACACAGTGTGCATCTAAGATAAAGGAACTGCTCTTAATAAACCTTTCCTTTCCAAATGATGAAGCCTTATTTTTCCATCTCTGGTTTTAGTTTGTCCTTTACAATACAGTTCTGACTAGTATCCCTTCCAAGTGTTTAGCTGAGTCATTGATGAAAAAAAGAATGGGTTCAGTGAGGCAGGACTTGGACAGCGCTTACCCACAGGCTCTTGATTTAACCTTTGAGATGTGATCCTAGCTAAGAAAATGATCTTTGAGCGATAGGTTGCAGTAGTCAGCTTTTTGTCACGGGGACACAATACCTGACTCTCACACTCTAAGGAGGAGAGGTTCTATTTGGTTCACTGTTTTGGGGAGTTCAGTCCATAGTTGACTCTGAGGCAGGAACCTCATGGTGATGGGCACGGCAGAGGGAAGCTGATCAGTTGGTGGCTGCTGGGAAGCAGAGCAGGGCAAGCACCAGTGAGGAAAGGCCAGGGGTTACATACGGCATCCAAGGTCATGCCTCCGGGACCTAACCTGATATACTCAAAGTGTACTTTTTCAAAAAAATTTTTAATTTAAATTAAAAAAAAGTTTTATTTTCTATTTTCTTTGAAAAGGGTCTTGTTTTGTAGTTTAGGATGGCTCTGAACTCAGTCGCAAACTTACATCATAGCAATCCTCCCGCCTCTGCCTCCTGAGTGCTGGGATTACAGGAGTGAGCGACCATGCCCGGCACTGTGGTATGTGGTTCTGATTGCTGGTGGGCATGAGTTTCCACGCCCAGTATTGTTGTATGTGGTTACTGAGGATTGAGGATCAAACCTGGGCTCTTGTACTTGCAAGATAGGTGCTGGAACCACTGAGCTAAATCCCCAGCCCCTAAATTTTTATTTTTTAAAGTGTGCTTTATTAACACCCTCAGTGGCTCCCAATTAATCAAGTTAACAACTAAACCTAACTGTCACATAGGTTAATCTAGTCTGTACAACTAAGTATGGGGGACACTGTTAACTGCTTCACTAAGGTAAAAATAAATGATATCTACAGCATTCTGCCAACACATCAGCCAAATGTTTCCTTGTGAGGAAACAGGGCGGTTGTACATAGACTATTCTTGGTCAGCCAGTGCTAGCTCCTGGCGATCATCACAGGGTGCCCTCAAATTCTTCAAGCTATTTATTTGTTTGAAGCCACTGTTTTTTAATTTCCAAATTCGAAATAATTTGCATTTTGTTTTCTCTGACTGCCCCACTTTCTAGATCAACTCAGACAGCTGCACTTTGTCTTGTAATTGTATTTCAGGCAACCACAAGGGCAACTCACCTGCCTTGGACTGTGTTCTCCTTTGTAGATGTTGGTTTTGTCTAGATAGGTTCTTGTGGAGAAGATGGAGGTCAGTGGAAGGTGTAACTTTTACCTTCTTTCTTTCACTTGCAACTTCTACCTCCAAACCTCTTTCTCATCCTTTGTAACCTCAAACAAGTTCAAATCCAGCCTAGGCAATTTACAGGGCCTAGGTTCAATTCTGTGGTAACCACATACAATAGTGGGTGTGAAGACTCACGCCCAGCAGCAATCAGTACCACATACCACAGTGCCGGGCGTGGTGGCTCATGCTTGTAATCCTAGCACTCCGGAGGCAGAGGCAGTAGAATCGCTGTGATGTGAGTTTGAGGCTGAGCTCAGGGTCAGTCTGAACTACAAAGTGAGACCCTGTCTCAAAAAAAAAAAAAAAGTTTGGCTGGGGATTTAGCTCAGTGGTTCCAGTGTCTGCCTTGCAAGTTCAAGGTCCCAACTTTGATTCCCAGTAACCGCATACCACAATTTCAGGTGTAGTGACTCAAGTCCATCAGCAGTCAGTACTTCATACCACAATGTCAAGCGTCGTAACTCATGCCTGTAATCCTAGCACTCGAGAGGCAGAGGCAGGAGGATTGCTGTGAGTTTGAGGCTAGCCTGGACTATAGTGAGCTCACGGACAGCCAGCCTAAACTACAAAAGCAAGACCCTGTCTTTAAAAAAAAAATGTTGAGGGATGTAGCTCAGTGTTAGGGCCCTGGATTCAATTCCTGGTTAAAAATAAAAGGAAAGAAAAAAAAAAGAGGGAGAGAATGAAAGATGGAGGGAAGGAAAGAAATAAAGATGAAGAGAGAGGGAGAGACAGACAGAGAGAGTAAGAAAGAGGAAAAAAGAAAAAAACCAAGAAGATTGCATTTCAAGATGTCAGTAGTTAGGAAAAATGTTATTAAAAGTCTACCAAAATTACAGGGGGTTCATGATACTATTTGGCCAATTTGTACATATTTAAACTTTTTCAACACTTTTTTTTTTTTTAAATCAAGAAGAATAATGTCAATAGTACTAGAAAACCTAAATGGTCAGTCAAGAGCTTGATTTGGAGGTATAGGAAGTAGACCAAATAAGACAAAAGATCTCACAGAAATTAACTGCTATAGGGCCTTACGATACTAAACCAAAGGCAAAGTGAATTTCTTGTTCTTCTCCTGAGGGGCTGATCGCTAAAGAAGAGAATCCTGACTTTGTGCAGACACCCTTGCTCCAGGCATTGACCTCACCCTTTCCTGTGGGATAAACACAGGCCACAGTCTGATTTTAAAGACAACTGGTTCATTTCCACCTCTACTTACTGTTTGAGTCTTCTTTACATCTACTCTTTTTGGAGGTGTCTTTTTTCGAACCTAAGATCCCAGAACACAGTTTTTATCTTGAACTATTTTTAGAAAGCTGTGGAACATCACTGCTCAGGTACTGAGCAAAGCCTTATCCTTGGACATGTAACACGCCAACTGTCAATTTCCTTCTCCACCTGTGTCCATCTGCACATGGAGCTCAGGTCGCAGGGGTCAGGGCTGTATCTTGCTACCTTCTGTGTCAACAATCCAGGCAAAAGCCAGGGAAGAGCAGGTGAGTGGATCTGAAAACAGTCTTCTGGAGCAAGATGAAGACTGGCTCACTTCCTGGGAGAAGTTTCTGATCCAAAGAAAACAGGACACTGCCTCAGTAGGAAACGCCCACAACCATTTTTCAAAACTAGCAGCCACAACAGAATTAAACATAGATCACTGTTCACTGCACACGCAGACTCATTTCTCCCTCAAACAGCTCCACAGTCATCATTAAGGGACACATTTCAGTGTATAATATTATTAGGCTATTGATCGTTGTTTGTTTCGATGTTTAATTCAGTAACAACTTGGGTTGTGGAGAGTTGAACTCAAATGGATGCTCTGAAGACTCACACAAATATTCCAGTTTTCCACTGGGTTTCACGGAGATTTGGCAATGCCACGGGGACCAGGGTATCCCGGTGCCCCAAGGTTCTTACAAGCAAGGAGTCTGGGAACGAGCTACTGGGCAAGGCTCTGCATTTTGCTCTACAGGAAACAGGAAAGGGAGAGAGTTTTACAGGAATCCAAACAACATCCGCTTTCTCTGTCACCATGCATTAAATGATCAGGGACCGAAATTCAATACACACCTCGGGCGCTCTTGCGGAACGGTACCTGTGCATCTCACATCTCAGCAACATCAACCACGCAGGAGGACTAATGGGGCACAAGGGAAGAAAAGAGAAAAGCAGCTGCTCCCCTGGACAAGTGTAAGGATTAAAGAGACCATCTTGGGAGGCCAGGCCCAGCTGGAAGCCAGAACCAACTAATAGTCAGGACCACTGGCCACACCCCTTGACGCTGTTGGTTGGTAGGACTCTGATGGTGTAGGATATCCAAGGACAACTCCAAGGTCAGACTGAGAGATGGTGAGGCCCCAGTGTCCCTAGTGCCTTGTTGTCATTAGTCCTTGTCCACTGTACCCCCAAAGTCTGGCTTAGCACCAGCACCCCACCACTCCTAGTTGGCATTTGTGCCTAGATTGTGCCTTCTGCCACCTGGACCAGCGGTTCTCAAAGTGTGGCCCCTAACCAGCCATCCTGGCAGAACTTGGCAGTTCGTTAAATATGTGCATTTGTCAAATTCTGTCCCAGACTTTTGAATTTAGAAACCCTGAGGCTGAAGCCCAGCAATCTGTCCAGGTGTTGGCATGGGGACTGAGAAATGGCCACTTTTAACCAAGTGAGTCTGATGAACGTTTAACCCTAAGAACTCTTAACACGGACTGCTGTAACAGCTCCTAATATTCTCCTGCCTGTAATTCAGACTCTGACCTGCCACCAGAGCTGCTTTTGTAACACTCCGTCAGCTTTGGGGCCTGGCAGAGCCCAGCACATAGTAGGTGTGCAATAAATATTTATGAAGTAACTAAATAAGAGTGCTGCTTTAACAGTGTTGATGGCTGTAAAAATGAAATGAAAGCCTTTCAGTACAATAGAATGTTTTATTTGTTATTTATTATTCGCACTATTTTTATTAGTACCTGTCATTTGCAAAGCATCTGTACCACTCCGGGCACTTTGGTAAACCCCAGGTATTGATTTTTTTAAAAATTTCCTCAGTCTTGAGAGGTACAGGTAGGTGTTTGCCCTTTCCAGATGAAGAAATTGAGTCTCAGAGAGGCGGTGAGTCGCCTAAGGATATACAGTTAGCAAGTGATGAGTGGGTTCAGGTCTATGTTTGCATGTCCTGAGACTCACACCTTCACTGCTCACCCTTTCAGAATCAGAGGTGAACATCCTCGCCACGTGCTTTTATGTCCATGCTCTCTTGGGACTCCACAGGTTGGCCTGACCTGGTCCCTCTTTCTGGCACACCATTCCTACCTTCTACCTGGAGAATTGATAGTCATCAAAAGCCTCCTTCTCATCTTTGTTCAAGACAGGCAGGGGTATGGATTGTACTGACGATCAGGTGCTTAGGGACCTACAGGCCTTTACTATGACCATCTGCATCTGATCATCTGCTCATCCAGCAGGGAGAAGGCGGGAGCTCCAGCCCATGCACTCTCAGTGCCCCTCCCCCATTCAAACCGTGTAGATGGAGAGCGGCCAGAAAGGCCTCTCTGCCCGGCATCCTGCTTCTAGTGAAGAGGCTGCACAAGTCTGTGTGAGGACCACTGCCTGTGCTGTGCATGAGTCTTGCTCACGTGGGCCACCAGCAGCAAACTCAGGGGGCGGGGCTGCTGCCTGACAGGCCATCACACAATGAATGAAGGAGCCCTTTTCTCTGAAAAGGACTGAGGTGGGATGGGGAATCCCATAAAATACTCCTGGCAGAAAAGAAGTTACAGCAGAAACAGCCTCTCCAGATGTGGAACCAGCTGCTGGCATGCAAGAAACAAGCCGAAGTTTGAATAGAAGACACATGTTTTCAGCCACAAAAACTTGATGTATCGACTTTGGCAAGGCCTGCCGACCATGCGATGGTGATAATGTTATTAACGCTGAATGTATTTGCCTGACCTTATCAGGCTGTGTAAAGAGCACAGGTGTCTAATTAAGTTCAGATGCCAGCACCTCTAACTTCTTTTTCGATAGCTACTGAGCCCATCATTTACCCCGATGCTCCTGAAATGACTGGTCTTTAAAGCCAAAGGAAGTTGGTCATTAGCATTTGTGAGGCGCTTGTCATGATTTGTGGTAAGAGGAATCTGGTGCCCAGAGATGGAGGGTATTTCATTCTGCCTGGCACGCCACCAGCCCAGCTGGTAGGGGACCCAGCCTTATCACCCTATCACACTAGCCTCTGTCTATTCAGTATTCACAAAGATGACTTGGGAGGGACGTTGATGGGCTCACCGATCAAATAAGCAAATGACAGTCAGGAGAGGGAGCACCCGTGGGCGTCCGAGCTGAGATGCAGAAGACACTCATGCATCAGAGGTGATTTACCAGCAGCTGTGCAAGGTCTTCTGTGTGGCCTTTCTCCTGCCCTTAGAGCAATATTAGAATAATAGCAAACAACAGTAAACACTTATGGAGTATATACTGTGTGCCTGTGATGTGGTCCAAGAACCTTTACATACATTAACTACTTTAATTCCCAACACCCTTGGAGATAGGTTCTATTATCATCCTCATCTTAAACATGAGGAAATTGGGCTGGGGATTTAGCTTATTGGTTCTGGTGCAAGGTCCAGAGTTCAATCCCTGGTAACCACATACAACAATTCTGGACGTGGAGACTCACACCCACCAGCAATCAGTACCACATACCACAGTGCCTGGTGTGGTGTTCATGCCTGTAATCCCAGCACTCAAGAGGCAGAGGCAGGAGGACTGCTTTGAGTTTGAGGCTCGCCTGGAGAACATAGTGAGCTCAGGAGCAGCCTGAACTACAAAGCAAGACCCTGTCTCAAAAAAACAAAACAACAACAACAAAAACCCATAAGGAAACTGAAGCAATTAGGGTTAAATAACTTATCCGTGGGACAGAATACATTATTGGACTCAACTTCCTTTTCCAGTTCCAGTCATCAAATAGTTTCTCTCTCTGTAGCTGTCAGGCACACTTAAATAGTAGCAGTGCTGGAATACTCACGATTCCCAGAAGCCCATTTCTTCTATCCTTCCTTCTTTTCTGTGTGGGGGAATAAGCTTTAACTTTGCAGAAACATATCCCTTATGATGATGATAGTGTAGCTGCTTAGAAAGATACTGGATAACTGAACCGGAGGTACTAAGTGTGAGATAGCTCTCTCCCACCCAAAGTTACTGACATCACTGTGGACATCAGAGGTAGGAGTAAGTGACCTCAAAGAGGTGACAGGTCTCTTCTTTCCTGAGCTGGTAACCTCAGTCAAAGTTCCCGACATTTCAATAAACTTGATCAGGCAACTGTCAAAGTGGTTTGGCCTCGTGGCAGGTCGTTGAGTCCTGGGGGGTGACCTCGAGGAAATCATGGGACCCTGTCTACTTCCTCACTCTGCTTTCCCTCCTGACCCTGAGGTGAGAGGTTTTGTCCCACCCTGTGCTCCTGACATGCTATGCTGCCCCCGCAAGCCAAAAGCGATGGAACCAATCACCTTCCACTAGAACCTCCAAAACTGTGATCCAAATAAACCTCATCATCTCGTTAAAGGTTGATTATTTCAAATATTTGTTACATTGATGGAAAGTAGACAAATACAACTGTTTTAGGTCATTTCTGAGCTGTTTCAGGCTGATGACAGAGCCAAGACCAGTA
This sequence comes from Petromus typicus, assembly GCA_004026965.1. NCBI lineage: Eukaryota > Metazoa > Chordata > Mammalia > Rodentia > Petromuridae > Petromus > Petromus typicus. The sequence goes on from PVIR01000005.1 coordinate 155,080, forward strand.
CAAGAAAGACTAACTTTAATTTTTTTTAAATAAACTTTTTAGTTCAAGATGGTCTTACAATTAATTCATAGCAAACTGCACACATAGTACAGAAGGTTGTCACACAGGCTATATCCACTTTCCCTGATTACTAATATCCCATGTGTTGCATTTGCTATAATTGCTGAACCATTATCAATTCACGATTGTTAATTAACATCTATACTTATTCAGATTTCCTTAGTATTTACCTGTCATCTTTTTTCTGTTTCACTTCCCACCCAGAACAGCACATGGCCTTCACGTGCCATGTCTCCTTAGCCCCTATTGGCTGCCACAATTTCTTTTTCCTTTGCTTTAATGACCTGGGTGGGCAGATTTGAGAGGAAGTGAGAAAGTACTGTGCAGGATGTCCTCCAGTTGAGGTTTGTTGGATGTTTTCCTCATGGTTTGACTGGGGTTAGTGTGCTCTGGGGAGGATGACTACAGAGTTAATGTCTCCTTTTCATCACGTGACCTACCCCGTTTACATCAACCTCGATCACAAGCACAGTTGTCAGGCTTCTCCTCTGTGCAGTTACTATGTTCCCCTCCTTTCGCATACTGCACTCCCAGGAAGGAAGTTACTATGCAGACCCACACCTCAGGAGTCAGGAGTTATATTTCACCTCTCTAAGGATAAAGTATCCCCATCAATTATCTAGAGTTCTTCTACATGGGAGATTTATCTATTCTCCTTCATATATTTATTTATGCAATCACTTATTTATATCAGTAGATATTCACGGATATTTATGTTATACTTTGGGTTGTAATCCAATACTACTTCACTTGCGTTGCTGCTCGCAGATCTCTGGCTTTTGCTATCGGGGGCTCTTTGTCTCTCTTTGGCACCTGTGACTCTTTGACATACGCCAGTGTTGTGGCTTTTTTTTGAATCCTTCCCTAGTCTAGCACTTCCAGATGCTCCAGGTTTGTCTTGCACATTTCCTGCTTCTGTCGTAAGGTCGGGCATTTCTGTAAGGAGTCCTGGCTCCTTTTATTGGAGAATGGGATTAGAAACCAACATCTGGTGGCTGGTTGTACCCATTGCTCCTGGGCTATCAGTTGCTTTTAGGGTCTATAAGGTGGCAGAATAGGGAAATACATATGTGTGTACACCGTATTTAAATATTTCTCTAGGTAATCATCTGTGTCTAGAGTCAACTAAATGTGAGGTCACATTGATGTCTCCAACTCTATGTGATCATTCTACCCTATGGAAGTTGACTTGTGATTTTTATTTTTATTCGTACATGTTTGTGTATGTCATGATTCCAGTCACTGTGGGGAGATGATATTATATATAACACATTTTAATTCTTTTTCCATACTTTGCCCCGGAGGCTGATTTTTAAAGAATTCTGCACAGTTGGAACTGGTTCCCTTTGGAGGTAGTAAATAAATCCTTTGTCACTAAGAAGAGTCAAGCAGAATGAGTGTCTATAAAGAATAGAAAGATATAAGATACGGTGAGTAGAATTGGAACAGTAAGTTCAGTTTAGCTAGGTTCCAAGTCCCTTCCAGCTCTGTGACTATAGACAGAGAAGTGTCATGGAGGAAAGGTGCGGATAAGGACAGATGGCTCTCTGAGGGCATCATTGTCTTCTAAGATTCAGAAGTCCAGGATCTGGGCAAAGAGAAACAGGTGGCATTTAGGACAAATAAAGGGAACACTATTCAACAGGTAGGGATTTATGACACCTGCAATCCATGGAAGAGAAAATAGGCTTAAAATATAAATGAAGCTCAAAAGGATTTTAACTTCATAGAGGACAGAGCCAGAGGATAATGAGAGGAGGGAGAGTGATGCTGATCTGTAAGAGGGACACTAGCTGGGCCATGAGCATCTAAGGACTTAGCCCGCCTGTCCCTTTAAGAGTCCTGGGTATGCACACTCTGAGGGACAATTCTTTGTGTTGACTGCATGAGTCCTGAGTCTAATGCAAAAGGGAAAAGAGAGGCAGCAGAGGGTCTAAGAAACAGAAACGAGTAATTAACTATCCTGAACACATGGTGAGTTTCCCAGAAGGCAGTGCGGCCCTCACTTCAGGATGTTTTAGAAACATGTTGGCCACTCTGCATGAAAGACAGCCCCTCCTTCACCAGCAAGCAGTTCTTCCTTTCTGCAAAAGCCTTGCCCCCAAAGACCAGGTTTCACCTCTCAAGGAAAGAATAGAGATGATAGGAGAAAGCCAAACCTCCTACACTAGCGGCTGCTCACTAAAAACATGCAGACTGTGGGTCCCATCCCCAAGGATGTTGAGCCATCTGGAGATGAGCTCAGAGATTTATTTTTTAGATTGTCTCCTTAGGTGATGTTGATGGTGGAATTTCTCAACCACATGTGGAGCTGCACTGGTAATGTTAATACTGGTATTTGCCTAGGACAGTCCCAAATTATGCTTGTTGTCCAGGGTAGTGATTAGAAGGACCCTTTTCCTCACCGTGTCAAAAAGTGTCCTGGTTTTGATGAAAATTATATGGTCATTTTTGCCAACACTGATATGTCCCTGAGCAGCAGATAAAAAGTCATGTATTGGTCCTTTCTGGCTCAACATGGCTATTTTACCTCAGCTGCAATCTGAGAGTACATGCACCACTGAAAGTGAATGCTCCCAACTGAGACAGAAGGTTCTAGAATTTCTTGGGCTCAGGAGTCTTGGGGGCCAGGTAAAAATATAGCTGGACAGAGCACCCCAGGTGTTTGGGTGTGCCTCTCCCTCCAAGCTCCTTAACAATCACTGCTTAAAAGAAGGAGCAGGCAGGTAGGGAGGAGGCTGCCATTGCAGTCCCCAGCCTCCCTTTGTCCCTCTTGCCTTTCCTTTCTCTTTATCCTCTTTCCTTTCTCCTGTGCCTGCATTTTCCCCTGCCAATATCAAAGGGCTGCCAATGTGCTTCACCCTGTTGATGATGAGTCTTGAGATTAAAGAGTTAGCTGATCTTTGGTCAAATGTAACCATGGAAATCTGAGGTATTAACTATTGCCTGCTGGGGAACTCTGATGGGAACCTCTCAGATTCTCTCTGCTCAGGAGAGATGGGATAAAACACGCAGGACCCTGCTGGGCCATTGATCTGAAACACAGATCTCACCACATCTTTCCCTCCTCACCCATGCCCACTCTCAGCCTGGTACCCCTGGCAAGAGGCCTAAATCTTTCCTGTGTTGGTGGGAGCAGGCTCGTTCATTGGGCATCTCTGTTCTCCCCCATCCGTTTCTCTCACTCATTTCTTGGTGACCTCACACAGTATCAGGGCTTTAAATACCATATGTACGCTGACAACTTCCAAATTTATATCTCTACCCGAGACCTCTTCCCTGAACTCCAGGCTCATATATCCAACTGCCTATTCGACGTTGCTCTTGAATGTTTAATAGACATTTCAAACTTAACTTGTCAAAAACAGAGCTCCCAATTGCCCAGCTAAGATCTATTCCTGCTGTCTTTCCTTTCTTCGCTTCTGACTTCTTGGTGCTCAGGCCAAAACCTTGAAGTCTTACTTGACTCCTCTCACTCCCCCAGGGCTTACAAAACACACAAAACCTGGTTATTTCTCACATGCCTACTGACCTGGGGTCTGAACCCCACCATCTTCCATTTGGATGACTGCAAGAACCTCCCAATAGTTCTCTTGACTTTTTTTCCTCTATTCTTTAACCTGAAAAATCAGGGCAATGCTTTTAAAGTGTGAATCACAACAGGTCCCCTCTTGGCTCAAATTCCTCTCCTAAAACATGGACTTTTTTGCATGCAAAGAAAGAAGCCAAAGTCTGAGCAACTGGCCTGCCCTGTTTTGAACACGGTTGCTCCTTGCTGACATTCATGCTGAGATGTGATGGTATTTATGGCAGTGCTGTGAGGTGGGCCCAGAAAAGGTGATTAGGCCTTTACATGGGCTGAATATCTTTCTTAAGGGCCTGGATTATTTACCGAGAGAGCAGGTGTTATAAAGTCTGCCCCTCATGTTTTGTCTCTTCTGCATGTTGCTCTCTTGCCCTTCTACTGTCTGTCATATAACACAGTGTGAAGCCCATATTCTCTGACTTGGGGCTCCTAGGCCTCCACAACTATGAAACAAAATGAACCTTGTGTCTAATAAATTACTTAGCTTTAGGTATTTTGTGATAGTAGCAGAAAACGGACTAAGACGTAGCCCTCACAGCCAGTACAGTCTGTGGCCCTGGTCACACTGAAACCTTATTCTCCTTCTTTCTCCTTCCTCAGCCTGCTTTAGCCAACATCAGTCCTTGTGCCTGCCTTGGGCCTGGGTTCGGGTTCGACCTTTGCCTGAAACAGAAGCTGCGGTCTCTCTCCCTCCTTCCGATTCCTCAGAGCTTGGCTCCTCCTTCCTCCTGAGGCTTTCCCTGACAACAACCCAACACTTTTCCCTTCCCTATTTTAACTTTTCTCCTAAGCACTTACACCATCTAATACACTGCATATGTTGTTTAACATCTCTCTTCCTCACAAGGATGTAAACTCTGCGAGGGTGGGGATTTTGTCTGATGGTTCCCATCAGTATTACTTTTGCCCAGACAGTGCCTGACATAAGGCAGGAGACTCTACAAGAACACTGGTGATTGTCTGAAGAATTCATTCATCTATAAGGAGGGCATACAAAGTAATAAGTAAAACACTACATCTTTTATAGGAAAATGATCAGAGGACATAAAAAAACAATTTACAAAGAGGAAACACACTCAGGCTAATGAAGTTACATAAAAAAAAGTTCACCTTCATTAGGAATGCTCAAAGAAATACATATTAAAGTAGTGACATGCTATATTTCTAGTATCAAAAATAACAAAAATCAAACAAATAATCATGCCCAACATGACATGCACCCTTATACACTGATAGAGGAAGTGTAAAAAATATTTTTCAAAAACAATTTACCAATATGTCTAGAAAATCTAAAGGTTTTTTTCCTACCAATGAAAACACTGGAGCAATGGATTCTAGAGAGATTAAAATTTGGACAGAAGTTTATGGGGACTAACAGGTGAATGGATAAACAAAATATGGTGTATATATACAATGGATCGTTATCCTGACATTAAAAGGGAATGGAATTCTCACACATTCCTCAATACGGATGAACCTAGACAACATTATGCAAAGTGCAATAACGTGGTCACAAAAGGACAAATACTGCAAGGGCTGGAGATTTAGCTCAGTGGGTTTGGCACCTGCCTTGCCAGTGCAAAGGCCCAATTCCAACCCCCGGAAACCACATACAACAATGCCAGGCGTAGAGACTAATGCCCACCAGCAATCAGAACCACATACCACAGTGCTCACACCTGTAATCCCAGCACTTGGGAGGCAGAGGCAGGAGGACTGCTATGAGTTCAAGGCTAAGCTCAGGGCCAGCCTGAACTACAGAAAAGCGAAACCCTGTCTCAAAATATATATATATAAATAATAAAAATAAATTTAAAAATAAAAATAAATTAAAAATTTAAAAATGACAAATACTGCCTGAGTCCACCCGCTTAAATGAGGAATATGAGTAGTGACATTTGGTGAGACCCAAAGTAGAGCGGTGGCTGCCAGGAGTTAGGAGAAGGGGTGTATTGAATTAATGATGACTGGGTACGGAGTTTCAGTTTGCAAAGACAAAACAGCTTTGTGGGTGAATGGTGGTGACGCTGCACAACAATGCGAACGTACTTAATGACCCTGGACTGCGTACTTACTAATGGTCAGGAAGGTAAATTTTATGAGATGTATTTCACCACAATTTTAAAAAGCTATAGGATCGACCACGGAGCTGCAGTTACGTTCACCAACAGTTTATATAGGTTGGAGAGAAAGTATAACATATGTTTTTCAAAAGTAAGTGAACATACCATATCAATGCTTTGCTGGTGATATAATTTATCTCTGAGTAAAATATTATAAACCAAAGCTTATGTGTGCCATTTTCACTGAGGTACTATGCACAACAGTGAAAAATCAGTACAGTACCTATAGATAGGAAAGGGGTTGTGTAGATCACAGAATGGCAGTGCCATGGAATATTATGTGGCTATTAAAACTGTTTTGGAGAATCCTGCTGTGACCTGGGGAATTATTGATATAATTTGTGATAAAGCTCTGAACAAAGAATTAAAATACTAAATTTGAAATACAATGAGAACTCAACTTTGAGAGGAACTTCCTAATCTTATCAGTTCCAATTGGTATTTCGGTGGCTGTCAATCCCAACGCAGACTCTTATTTTCACCTGTCTGAAATGGGATGAGCGTCTTTCTCTCTGATGAGAAGTCTTGTGTCAAGTGTAATCACCTGCACATTCCGAGTGGCGCAAAAAGTAATGGTGCACTCCCAGATGAGGATGTCTCGGTATACAGAGAAAAAGACTAAAAGAAGTAATAAATACACCAAAATGTTAATAGTAATTATGAATTTGTATTTCTTTATGCTCTTCTACACTTCACGAGATTTCTCTAATGAGCTTGTATTACTTTTAGAATCGCAAAAACTCCCAGTATGTTAGAAATCTCTCTGCAGTGGCTGCTCATTGCTCCTCAGCCCTGCGCCTCAGGCTCTTGTATCACTTTGCAGTGTCATCTCACTCCCACAAGTGCTGTTCTCCTCACGAATTATTCTGGGCCTCCAAACGTGGTATGGTCTCCTGTCTTTCCTTCTCTTGAAAACGCTCTTCTCCTTGCCTGAAATGTCCTCCCCTTTTCTGCCTGTTGAACTGCCATTTTTCAATGACCCATGTCTAAAATGGACTCATTTATGAACATTTCCTGTTTTCTTCCCACCCACCAAAGGGCAGCTTCATCCTTTACCGCTACTTCCCCATCTGGCCTGAGATTTTGAAGGGGGCCCTAGACTTCCTGTTCCTTCTAGCCTTCATCTTGAAAAAATCTGACTTCCTTCTGTCTCCCCACTGAAATCCCGCACCCCCCATCACCACCACTCAATGATTTCTAATTCTAATAAACATTCCTTATATTTTCTAAGCCGCTGAGACATCCGATGGACAGCACTTCCTCCATGCTGAGCCCCCTTTCTGCTTGCTGCCTTAATGACAACTTTTCTAGAACGTTCTCTATCTAATGTCTCCTTGACCACCGCCACCAACTCTTCCTTTGGGTAGTTACTGAAATGCCAATGTTCCCGGCTTCTTTCCTTGGCCTGCTGGTTGTCATTTAGAGGTCGGCAGGTCTGTGAATAGGCCCGCAGAGCTGCTGATCCTCCTCTCACTGTTTTAGAGCTCTACAGTTATCAGAGAATGTGCACTGCCTGGCAAGACAGCCACAGCACTCTTGTTTCAGAAGAGATCCTGTGACCAAGAAAAAAAACAGGATTAAAAATGACTGCTCTATACTTTCTTCACTGACCTTATCTACTTTTGATTTTAAGATAAAATATAAAAGATCGTTTATATTTTTAATCCTCCATCAAAGAACTTCTAAACCACGGGTGCGGCATGCTTTGTGTGGGAGATGTTCTTGGATGGGGAGGAGGTGTTTCTCGAAGTCACAATGCAGCCAGCTCTGCCTACACGGAGGAGGAAGGGAAGAAGCCTGAGACGCCCAGGAAGCATGTGCTGATGTGTGGCAGGAAGGTTTGGATGAGGAAACTACGACCTAAGAGCATCGCTGGCACCTCCCTGCTGTATAACAGGAAGTCTAACTTTGCTGTACATTTCTGATTACCACCCTCAAGACTGGCATTTCCCGGGGCCTCGCACTTCCGGGTACTGCTCAGGTCGCAAGATCATCTGCCTATAACTCAGAACAAATTCTGACAGCACCTGCTAGAGCGTCTGAATGTGTCTAGGACCGGCAAGTCGACCTCTTTCAACACTTTCCAATTTCCTCAAAATAAAGAAAAAAAATACTAATCGAACGGGGGAGAAATCACTTTGGTAGAAATTGTTTTCTTCTTAGAATCTCCAGATCCGTTTAACTCCTTGAAAATAAAAAATGGATTTCATCTCTAATACCTTGGGCTTGGCCACCCCACCCTGCCGCCCCCCTGCCCCTCCTCTAGAAATCCCGGCCTCAGGGCAGCGGTGGGGGGGCCGCGGCCGCCCCCTGTGCGGAAGTGCAGAATCCAGGAGGACTAGGATCCCAAGGCCGGCATTTATGCTCCCTGCTCAGAGATGGGAAAAAAGACCCTTTTCTTCTGCTTGATATATTTAGTAACGACCTTAAAGAGTCTGCGAGGCTGAATGAATTGGTGCATCTCGCTGCATTGGAAGCAGCTGCCACGGCGCAGACAGGAGGAGGGAGAGACTGGAGGGGAAGAGGGGAAGGCGGGCAGGCGGGCGGGAGACGCTGGGGGAAAGGAGCGGGAGGCCGGCGGGGAGAGGGAGGGCGCAGACGGCAGAGGGAGCCAGGAGCAGGCCGAGGGAGCCAGGAGCAGGCCGAGGGAGCCAGGAGCAGGCCGGACCCGGGCGGTCGGGGCAGCAGGCGGGATTGATCGGGGGACAGGAGGGGCAGCCCGGAGGGGCAGTGGCCTGGCCGGAATCTACCCTTAAATCTGGCCAAATAGCGGCACTTAAGGGCCTGCGAAGGAATCTAATTTGCTCGTCTACAAATTTCTATGTCGCCATTTAACACAAACAGCGCCTGGCCCGATCCTGAGGGCTGAGAGGGGACCTCGGCCAGGCTGGGAGATGCCTCGGTGGGCTCCTGTCTGGACCCCCCTCCCAGGAGCTGTGCACTGACGGTCACAGATGTGGGCGGTGTGGGGATGGGACGGCGGTCGAGCCCTTTCGCTTCCTTGTCTTTGGGGGACAGAGGAATGGCTGAGATCCGACGTCACTTGGCATCTTGGAGGAGGAAGAGGATTCGCTTTGTGAGTACTCTGCCCCGCTCAGGACTAGGACGGAGCCCCAGTGCCTCTTCTTTAATTCAGGCCACAGAGTTGTTGCCACACCGCCTCCGTTAAGGGATACTGCCAGCCACGTCTCCTTGGCGTAGTCCTGGCAAGGATACAGGGACACAGCCTCACGGAGGGCAGGACTAGGGAACAGTGTAGCGCCATGTTACATGGAACATGGAACTGGAACATGTTTCCAGTTCCCTTTTGAAGTGCTCTCCTCTCTTCTCACCGAGAGAGGGAGCGAGGGAAGCGCGGCCCAGCCTACATCAGGCCCGCAGCTTAGGCGCCTGAGCGCCGCCTCTTGGAAGCAGGTGAGAAAAAAGCAGCATCTTTTCCCCTGGACCCCACTCACGCTGGGGCTTCTAAAGGGAGCCCCAGACCCAGAGGAAGACAGAAACGCTCAGCTGGCCTTTGAGGACTGAGAAGCCTCTCCAGGGCGATGAGGGGCAGCTGAAGAGCCTGTCCTTGGCTTCCTAGAGCTCAGGGAGATGGGCGGCTGCAGCTTCCTCTCATCCAGAGCTTAGTTGATCAGGTGGCTCAAAAGCTCATCGTGAGAAATAAACAAACATCTTTAGTGGGTCCTTAGTGCTTACTCTTCTAACAAAGCTCAACAGAGTTGATTACCAATTTTGACATGAGGGTAATAAAAAGGAAAACCAAACAACTTATGCACAGAAGTAAAAGAGTTTTTAGATGATAGCTGGGGCACTGGATCCAGCCTGCTGCGCTTCAAATCTCAGGCTCCCATGAACTACTAGAATTCATCCTGGCCTTGCTAGGCTAGGCATCTTTCTCAGCTGTACTATGGGGATGAGAATTTTAGCCCTCACCTAACTAGACAAAGAAACAACCAGGTGAACTAACACAAGTAGAGCACCTGATCCATGGGTAGAGCTTAAGACAAGCCAACAACGCTCAGCACTTGGCTGAAATTTTCTCTGTTCTGCAGACAAGCCAGATCCACAGTCACCCTTCCAGGAGATTGTTCCCGAGTTCTCCAGCTAGAATTAATCTCTTCTCCCACTCATCTCCCAGCCACACTTCCATCCTGCCTCTAATCGAGTTATTGCTTCTGTTCTGTGTACCAGATATCTGTGCACATGTCTGTGGGCTCCACTATAACAGAACAACATCCTCACAGCCACAGGATGGCACTGTACACACCTTTGTTCCTCCCTGAGTGATTGACAAAGTTCCTCCCTACAGCTCAGTGCTTGTTGAGGTGAATAAACTATAGACACAGGCCAGCATAGTCAGTTTTGTTAATTTAGGCTCAGGGATCATCGTGTTGAAAGATACAAGGTAGATGTTCCCTCAGTGCCTTGAGTCTCTGCTAGACCCTTAAGATGCCACAGCAAAAGTGTGACTATTGGCAGGTGTTTCTATGCAGTTGGTATTTATTTGCCAGTTACGGCCAAATAAGACTTAGCTTTGCCTGGAATATATGGGTACATTCTCAGCAGCCAGACCAGGTGACCCCCTGACAGTTAAGAGGGACCAGCGTAATTTGTCAGGGGCTCCACTCACGCGTCTTCAGTGACAGGTCTCTGAGTCCTCTGGCCAGTGGCTCATGATCAACACAGAAGCTGCGCGGTGACGCTTGGCTTGGTAGAACAGCACTTCCTGGTACACTGTCTGGTGCACGAGTGAGGAGGGGGCGAGACCAGGGGAGAGCTGTGATTGCATCTCCATGGGTGCCTTTTAGGACTGGCTCTGCTCACCCAATGGGGCAGAGCATTGTGAAAGGTTTCCCTTAAATCAAGCCTTGCCAGTCTTTTCCCTCCTTGGGTAAGGCCAGTGGCTGGTGCACTAACATTCCTGCTGTTAGAAAGAAAGCCAGTTGTTTACAGTCTAGGCTGATTTTTTTTCCATAGGATAATCTTAATGGCCACTCTCCTGGGTTCCAATCCAAACCTGAGCCCAGAGAAGCAGTGTGGGGAGGCATAGTCAGCTCTGAGACCCTGAGGTGAATACCATCGGGTTAGTAAGGAATTTGAAGCAGCTATGGCATCTTTAGAGACACAATGGAAAAGAGAAACACTGGCTTTATGGAGTTGGTTTTTGCTATCAAAACTGAAACCTAAAATAACTCAACAAGTCCCTGTTGGAATTGATGAGCACCTCCCGAGCGTAAATCAGAGTGGCAGGAACCAATATGCTGTGATCATCAGTATGTACGGCCTGACCCGAGGCTGCGCCTAAGACAGAGGAGGGATTTTACAGCAGCTGGGCCTTTCTGTTCTTGAGGGGAAGGGGGGGCCCTGCAGCCTCCTTCCTGGGTTGTTTTTCAGCGTCTTAATGGACTTAACCTCTGATGCTGGATCACTGGGCACAGTTAGAAGAGGTTAATTCCAAGCATATATTCCGCATGGTCAGAGTTTGAACTAATCCTCACCACAATCCACATCTCAACCAACAGCCATGGTCGACATCCATGATGACCTATGACCTTGCTGCTCCAAGTAAGGCAGGAGGGACATCATTTGGAGCTCAGCCAAAATTCAGACTCTCAGATCCTGCCCCAAGGCAGACTCTGCCTTTTAACTGGGCACCTGGTGGTGTGTGGGCATGCAAACCGGGGAAGCCTCCCTGCTTCCCAGCCATGTTCCTTTGGGACTGTCTCCTTACCCCTCTCCACCCTGGATTTTTTTCATACAAAGACTCAGCATCTTCTCAGCTATCTGATCCCTAAAGGCAAATGCATCACTACAGGAGCTCTGCAACTCGGTGGGAAGTTTGATTGGATGAGAAGTTTGATTGGATGGGAAGTTTGATTGGGTAAAGAAGACTCACAGTTACTCATGATACAAACTGTGGATGAATATCCTCTTTCCTCTTTTCACATCCTGAGGCTCCAGTGAGATAAGGGATACAGAGAAGTTTGTCATGGCAGGAAGGACACGTGATCCTTGTGCCATCTGGGCCTCAGCTTGCTGTCTCTTCTCACACGCCAAGCTCATTCCTGCCTCAAGAATTTTGGTGCAAGCTGCTCACTCTGCCCCATGACACTGGTCACTTCTTCGATGCTCTTATTATTCTTAAGAACCACATGTGACCCAGCATGGTGGCACACACCTGGACCACCAGCACTCTGAGAGGCTGGGGCAGGAGAATCACAAGTTCTAACCCTGCCTGGGTAATTTAGCAATTTAGAGAGATTTTGTCTCAAAAAATAAAACAGGGCTAGGGGAAATCCTGGGTTCAGTTCCCAGCATAAAAACAAAACCAACCAACCAACCAAACAAACAAACAGAAAAACAACCCCACCAGTTGCAACAGAACCCATTGAGGGGTTCTTGTCCTAGGTCCTTGGAGGACCAGCTCCTCGTGCCTCAGTTCCTGTCTTCTTTTCAGAAAGGCTTTCCTGCTCCTCCCATTCTAAAGCTCTGTTCTCTGTTGCCCGCCCTGGTTTGCTCTCTTTGTATTGTTTACCACTCTGAAATTGCTGTGGCTGTATTTGTGCTTGTTGGCTCCCTACTGGAGCGTCATGAGGGTAAAAGTCAGGTCTTACTTATCCCTTTTCCAACCAGTGGAACCCTGGCCTGGCCCTGCTACACATCATACTTTGCTGAAGAATCTAATGAATTAGCACTGGGTCTGGAGGTGTGTGTAACCCACAAAGAAGGAGGAGGCAGAGGTGGGGCTGGCCCTTTTCATTTGTGTGGATGCCTTAGTGACCTCTCTTGCAAACACTGAGGTCGGAGAGTCTCATACTCAACCAAAAACTGCCTCAGAACCTTGTCTTCCAAAGCAGTCAAAATGTAAAAGTCTTAGTGGTCTCTTGACCAGGCCTTATAAAAAACCATAGAGCTAGAGTCCTGGCGTCTGTTCTAACACCTCTCTGTGTGACACACCCAGTAGCGTGAAGAACGAGAGAACTCCCTTCTCTGAGCGAGCTCTCGTCTCTGCAGCACCTTAGGGGCGTCAGGTTGGGGTTCACCCAGGAGTGGGACAGTGAGTGGGCGAAAGGATTGCTGTCACACCCTGTTGGCTATTTGGCTTCTCTTCAGCCCCTCCAAACCACTGTCTGTTTGCAGGGCTGGAAGTGGGAACACCCGGCCGGCACCAGGTGACTCTTCTTTTACTAGTGTTTTTTTAGCGTGAGTCAGGCTGATTTAATTTTAATCAGTGGAGCCATCAGAGCGGCGGTTCTCAGCCCTGGCTGCCCTTTAGAATCACCTGGAAGATAGTGAAGCCTGGGTCCCACCGCAGTCTGATTAAAGCAGAACATCCTGAACGTGGAGCTGGGAACCAGTAGGTTTGAGATGCTTCCCAGATAATCCTAACTTGGAGTCAGGGCAGAGAGCCACTGCAGGACTCAGATACCCCCCCTCCCACAGTGGCCTCATGCTGAAAATCACCAGGGGTTTTATTAAAATGACCAGTTCACCAAGACAGACAGGCTGCCAGGCCTGGGGGCTGTCCCTTTAGCAAACATCCAGTCAGGTCATTCTTCCAACCAAGCTGGGGACACACTGGTCCAATAGCCTATAGGAGTCCTGGGATTAAATTCTAGCTTTGCAAGTTCAAGCAAGCTCAGAAGTTGCTTAAGCCTCTTTTTCTTCATCTGTATGATGGAAGAAATAATATTACCAATAGTAGAAGGTCGCTGAGGGTCAGATTAATGGATACGCCGAGCGCTGTGCCAGGCACTTCATACAAGGTGGTTTCTGGGAAACTGTCTCCACCAAACACACTTGCTTTTATTTCAGTTTTGGACAGGTGTTGGGTGCTGCCTCTTTAAATCTGAGACCAGGTCTACTATTTGCTTTGTTGCCTCCAGAGCTCCCAGTACTGTGTGCTCCAGGGGTTTTAGATCTACAGATGAGGTTTAACTCACTATCAGTAATGCCGAAGGGGAAGACCTCGAATTGATCTACAAAACATTCATTTTGGGGTTTGTGGAGTGGTACCGGGAATGAATCCAGAACCTTCACTCTTTATCCCTAGACCTTTTCCAATTTTTTAAAATTTTGAGGCAGGGTCTCATTAAATTGTTCAGGTTAGGCTTGTACTTTTGATACTCTTGCCTCAGCCTCCTAGAGTTCTGGGATTACAGGTATGCACTTCCAACTGAGTTAGCCCACACCTGTAATCCCAGCATTTGAGAGATTGAGGCAGGAGGATCATCATGAGTTCAAGGCCAGCCTGAAACTGTATAGTGAGATGATTGTATCAAAAAAACAAAAAACAAACAAACAAACAAACAAACAAAAAACAAACCCAGAAAGACTGAGAAGATAAGAAATGGTATAGAAGCAAATTGGCTGGAATTGATGGCACCTTAGATGACACTGCTACTTTCCTCATACCACAGTTAGGAAGGAGAAGGCTTTTAATTGCCAGCGCATGACACCAATTTGGAGAGAAACTGAGGCGTCTATATACCAGGGCAGAATCTCAAAGAACTCTATCAAAAGGAGCTAGAGAATGGATCCCATGAAGGTGCCCGCTGCTCCATCAATATTTTAAGATGCATATACATTTAAGTACCACAGCTACATGGCATAGTCACCAGCTCCCTTGTTATTCCTAGATGAAGAGCTGCTAAATAAGAATGAATCTTTCACTAAGCTGTGGAAGGATCTTTTCAGAAACCTTCTCAGTTAAGACAATTATTGAGGAACACATTTTTCAGCTCTGGCCCACAGAATCAGAAAAAAGAACCTGTAGAATCCCTCTGATTTTTGACAAGGTGCAGAAAATCATCAAGCAGCTGGAAAAAAACAAGGCGTCTGAAGCCAACAGAATTTCAGCTCAAACTTTCTAAATTAGGTGACGAGAAACACATAATTGTTCTCTGTTCTCATCCTCAGGGTCTGAAATGCTGGAAAGAAATTCTTGGGTGACCCTTTGGATGCTATGATTATGGACATTAAAAAATTTCTCCTTGGGCTGGGGATTTGGCTCAGTGGTTCCAGCGCCTGTCTTGCAAGCGCAAAGACCCGGGTTCGATCTCTGGTTAACCATATACAATAGTGGGTGTGGAGACTCACACCCAGCAGCAATCAGTACCATATACCACAGTGCCGGGCATGGTGGCTCATGCTTGTAATCCCGGCATTCGGAAGACTCAGGGCCAGCCTGAACTACAAAGGGAGACCCTGTCTCAAAAAAAAAAAAAAGTTTCTCCTCATTATAGAAAAATGTACTTGGTAAAGCTGTTATAAAAACTGAAAAAAAAAAGAAAGAAAAATGAAACTGGAAAAGCATAAATAAGAAAATAAACTTACCTATAAATCAGAATCACATTTTAATGCTTTGGTGTATTTCCTTCTGGTTGTTTTTTTTCTGTGCAAGTTTAAATGTTTCACAAAGTTGGAACTATACCAGATGAAGCTTAGATTGTACTTCTTTCCCTTAATTATGATATCATAATACTTCCTTCATGCCTGTAAATATTCCTTGAAGAGAATTTTTAATGGCCAATACTATTTCATCATGCTGGTGTTCCATAACTTACTTAACCATTTTGTTATTAATGGATCTTTAAGTTGCTTCTCATTTTTTACTCTTATAAAATAGTGCAACAAATAGCCTTGCATATAAATTTTGACCATATATTTCTCTCTAGGACAGATTACAGAATTATAGAATGAAAAGATTTGTGTATTTTAAGGCGTCTAGTACTTTTTCATAATTTGCTGTCCAGACTTTTGAACTTTCCTTAATAGTTCATGAAAATATCCATCTTTGCATGCCTTTCCCAATGTTGAGTAGTACATTTGTTTAATGTTTTGCCAATTTTCTTAGTGAAAACTAGGGTCTGACTTTATGTCATATCTTTAAAATTGTTAAAGTTGTATATCTGGCCATTCACATCTCTTCTCTTGTGTATTATTGGTTGTAATTACTTTAAGAATATCTATGTAGAGTGAAATTACACATATCACGTTAAAGGAAATCCCACATGTGAGCTGCCTCCTTCTCGGCTAGATTTCGTGGCCTCAAGTCATCTAGATTTAGCTTCCTAACTGGTTACTTTCGCCTCTTGCCAATGGCAAGAAAAACTCAAAAACAATAATCCTATCTTTTCTTACCTTATCTGATTTCACAAAAGCTTCTGACTCACCCAAATGATAGCTACTGTTGGAGGACCCTCATCAATACAAATACCTACCAAAATGTGTCAACATTTATTTTCTCAGTGGTCCTTTACAGCCGGAAATCTTTGATAATATATACATTTGCAGACCCTTCAAGGTCAACATAAAAGCCACACAAGGTTGGGTTTAGTTCTGATACTCCCTGACATTTCTTTTTCTGATGGTAAGTTATGTCACTAACCATCTTTCAGCGAGAAGTTAAATCAGTCGATGGACAGTAAATCTCTGCTGACTCTGAGGGAGAAGTAAAACCCACTCTGATCTAATCAAATCTAATCATCAAGCTCAAAAATGCTGCTGCGGCGGCTTTAATTTCAGTAACAGATCTTCACACAACTGTCAACATCATTACGAAAACACATCAGAAAATTGGATGAAAGTGCACCACGTAGACAATCATAATCCCCCATCATCAATCTCTGATGGTTCCCAGTTGACAATTCAGATTAGGAGGTGAATCTGTAGGGGACACACTATGTAAATCAACGTCACAAAAAGGTAAGATTAACCCCGGAAGTGCCTCGTGGTATGAACTCAGGCTGACTGAGAATCAGGAGTTAAAGATTGCCACAACATTTGAACAAAGTTTATGACCTAGCTTATTTGCTAAAGGGTGACACGACAGGAAGGAAATGGGGAAGCTGCTGCCCATGGAAATTTGTTCTAATATACAGAGTAAATTAAGAAGCAACTTTTAACACACAAAAGTCAAAACCATTGAATGATGGTCAGTTGAGAGTCATGATGCTGGGTAAACCTTGGGGACCTTCAATTCTAGACTTTTGAGAAGAATCTTATCTACTAAGGTGGTAACTGAACATGTTCAGGAACTGGCAGAACAATATCTTTGAGAGTAAGTATCAAGGGAATTTGAAACACGCCAAGAGCAAATGGTGATGTTCTACAAGGGAAGAAGCCCAATGCTGGACTTGCTTCTGTTACCAGGGAAGTTACAGGGAGTTAGGGTTGGGAGGATCTTAGGAACCATCACACCCTCTGACACATACTGAGCACCTATCTGTGTCAGGTGCTGTACTTACACTCAAGAAAACAGGTTCAGAGAGGTTAAATAATTTGTCCAAGGTCAGACTGATAGTTAAAGCCAAGACATCCACTGAGAAACTAGCATTTGAATTTTTTATGACAAGATATAGAAAAAGAATGTTTGACAGAAATGAGTTACAGAACAAATAAATAATCCAAGACTGCCTTGGAGCCTGCCAAAAGTAGAGATTCTCCCCCTACTTCTCCAGTTGAGCTGTGATCTTTTGATCATGAGGAGATGAAAATTGCAAGACACCAAGAAACAGAAGCAAATTCTGAAAGCTTCACTTTTCCTTTGTCTCCCTATCAAAAGACACAGCAAGGATGACCAGTTTCTTCTGCCTCCTGTCTGAAAGTGGGAGTTTCAATTGTTAGAACGGTCCAGAACCTTGTACCTGGCAATGACATGAAAGGGAATATCAGAGACATACCCATTCCTTTTTCCAGACTGGGCAAAGCCATGTTGAGATGCTGGTGTTCCCCCTAATCGAATGTTTGAATTTATGACATCAAAACATACATGTGCCCAGGCTGGGGATATAACTCAGTGGCACCACACCTGCCTGGCAAGCACAAGGTTCTAAGTTTGATCCCTGATACCACAAAAAAACAAAAGAAAGCAAAAATCCCCAAAATATACACATGCCCCCTCTCTTTTGGGAAATCTAATGACAAGATTTTTCCCAGTCAAGAGAACCTAAAATAGCAAGGAAAACCCACACTACGGACTTTAAAGTAAACGTTTGCTGATGGATGCTATGTGTTCTCTTAATTTAGATGTTCCTTGGGCAGACGTCATGCATCCTGCATGACGACTATTGCTTGTTAAGCCACATCAGCATGCTATATGAAGAGAAAAATCCTTTTATGTGGCCATGTCTGGGAATGAGGAGGGTTCTCAGGCTGTCTGTAGGAAATTTTAAGTTTAATTCTTAATCTGGGGACATGGCTCCACTCGAATATGACTTTTAGATAATAAAATGAATGCTTCAATAAATTTATGAGAATATGCCATCCAAACAAACATCCCTCCCTTTTCTGAGCAGTCATCAGAGATGCCACATATTTGTCCCAAGGCCAGTACCATTGTTCCAGACACTTTGGGGGCTCCCTTGAGAATTTTCTTCAAATCGATACCACATTATTTGGAATAAGCACAATGGTAGCAGATCCTCATCCTGTGAAGCTGTATTTTATTTTTGGAAACAGTCAAGAGGCTTTTTGGCATTTGTAGCCAAGCCTGGTGAATAACCAGCTGATTGAGCTGGTAATGTTGTTCTGGGCCCAAATTAAAGCATGATTATTGTGTGGTATGGAAACAAGCTCCCAAGGTTATTTCAAACTGGGAGGGATGGCGGTCCCACAGGACCAAGGACATGACCTTTCAGTAGTCCTCTCCGGAGAAAAGAGCACTACTTTGCTCTCTGTTTGGGTGGCTGATGTGCAGCAGGGCTTTTGGGTTGTAAGCAACAGAAACTGATCCTAACATAAGTGAAAAAGAAACTAACTGGAAGGCTATGGGGGAGCTCTCTGGTACAAAGGAGAGGTCAGAGGACCAGGCTTGGAGGAGGCAGCTCCAGAAAGAGCCTGAACCCCTTGATGGCCTAGCTCAGGTGCTGCAGCTAAGATAGCTAAATTCCAGACAACTCTTCCATCCTTGCCTTACTCTCTCCAGATATGGAAGACCTGGGGGAGCTTCTATTTAGATATGCTTAAAATTTGTGCCCACTTCTTGTGCTCTACCCTATGGCATCTGAGAGAGGAAATTCCAGGAATTTTTTTGACTTGTAGAGAGTAAGGGCAGTACTCCTAGACTTGCCATTTCTCTAGAATGGTCCACATAAGGGAGAAGGTAAAAAGAAGGTGTTTTTAGGAAGAGGTAGTAAATATAAGACACCAAAGAATGACAGAAAGGAACCAAAGTTAAGTCCTGTTATTATTTTTACCACACTGTATAATGCTTTATACATTATACTTTGCTCTTTATCAACATTTTTCTCCTGTTGGGAGTTACACTGGCCTCATTAGCCGTCTCCAGTTCCATGATGGAATCTTTGCCCTTTATCTTACACTTCCTCAAAAACACATGGCTGTGGAGTGTGTTCCATCTTGTCCAGGGGCACCAAGCAGTGTCTCTATCCTTCAGCGTATTCATGAGTCCAGATACCCAGCCCAGTTCGCCCTGTTTGTGGGTATGTCTATCACAGCCACATCTGGCAGCGGCACTGAGGCCATGCTGTGCGGCTGCCAATGTGGATGAAGTGAATGAACTGGGATGAGAGTAACAAGAGCCGTGGTCAGCGCAGAGGTGCACTTGGTTCTGAAACGGCAAAGGCCCCACTCCCATATGTACCGAATGTGGATGCTCTTAAGAAAACTGCCACCAGCCGTCCAGAGGAAAGGCATCCTATAGGCACTATGCAAAAGAAAAGCCATGTGACAAAGGCCTTGAGGTAGTTGCTGGCCCTAGCCTGCCTGTTATTGAAATAAGAGATCTTTTGGTGAACTGCCAAGAGCTCTAGGAAACCCATTTGATCTCAGTGTCCCTGGCCAGTAAGAAACCAAGAAAAGAAAAAAAAGCATGGAGTTCGTAGTCTCCCTACTGGGCTCTCCAGGAAGTCCATCTAAGTCACAGCACTGAAGGACACAAAAGCTGACCCCAGCCCCCAACCTCCATTTCTGGAGGCTCTGCGAGCCATCAGGGCCACAGTGCAGGGGTAGGATTGAGCTCTGTGAAAGAGGAAGTGGGAAGAGAAGATGAAGCTGAGGAAAGGGAAGAGCTAATACTCACGGTGGTTCTTTATAAGCAACAGAAGTGGACTCTGCTAACGGACATGAAAAGGAACTTGGCTGGCCAGCGATGGAGGAGCTGGCTGGCTCAAAGGGCCTGAGAAGTGATGCCTGGGGTGAAATGCACTGAGCGCAGGGAGACTCACGGGGATTCAGGGCGAATTGGCGTTCTACCATCACACACGGGGTGCTGCCGGTATAGGGCTTGGTCTCTGGAGCCTCTGCAAGGACTGTCATGTCCTGAAGCCTCAGTTTCCTAATCTGTACAACCAAGGCAGTACTTTCCTTTCATGCTGTGATCTACCAGAGGTAACGTGTGGAAACCATCCAACCGGCCCGCTCATGGCCGACACCCAATCAAGGGCAGCTCCTCCTATTTGAGATGCCAACATTATGTACAGCAGTGTATTCCAGACTTTGAAATTTCATGGCACAGTCAATTTTCAAAACATGAACTTCCAAGCCCACGCACAGCATTGCCAATATTTTATTTGGCCAACTAAGGACAGTAACAACAGAAACCCACCTACAATATAACCATACGAATATTTTTTAACATAAAAAAGTAAGGACCAAATCTTCAAAGTTTAAAAATGTCCGTCTTTCAGTTGTAATGCTTTTACCTTTACAACTTCATTTCAGATTGGACCAGATCAAGAATAGGTGTTTGAGAACCAAGGGTATAGAGGAAAGATTTGGGCTATGAAGTCAGACAAGCCAGGTCACCTCCCAGCTCTGCCTCTTATTAACTGCGTAACCTTCAGCAATGACCTGCTCTCCAGGTTTCTCTTTCTTCCTTTATAAACCAGAAACAATAGCAACCCCTCCATGAACGAGGATTCCTGTGAAGGGCAAAGCGTAGGTGCTCATTAAGCGTGAATGCCAGAGCTCCTCACAGTTTGAGTGAGGACTGGGTTATTTCCAGGTTTTGAGACTATCAGGATAGACACTCCTCAGTTTAAAATGGGGTAACATTTCAGGAAACCCACTGTAAAGTGAAGAACTAACAATGTAAACCACTGTTAAGTCAGGGACAGTCTGTATACTAAAAATGGAGGCATGCCAAGAGAGAGTTGCCAAAATAATTCACATAGTTTCAAATATTCACATTGGAAAGAAACACTCCCATATCCAAATACAATGTACAAAATGTCACATTTTTGAGTGCAAAGTTGGAGTCCAACAGCCCCTCGGTCCCAGGGCTGGGTCCCCACTGACTCCCTTCCAACACTGTTCTCATGAACAACACACTCTGAGACACTGATTCCATTTGTCCTTCTTCTCCATTGTTCTTTTTTGCCTACTGGGGCTCATGTGGAACATTGCTCCAGGTTCTCCCACTTTAAGTTCTTCATTCTGAGTGTGCAAATCTTCTTAGAAGTCTAGTTGGTGTCTTTTTTGCATCACTGGATCTCAATAGGTTTCAAGAGGACTACAATTGAGTATTAGGAGAGAAGATAAATGGGCGCTGTGGTGGGTGATTTAGCCAGGGCATCCTAAGCAATCGAGAAAGGTTAGGGACTGTGCTGGAGGCTCTGGGGGTGGGAACGAAGGCATGCCAGCACAAGGTTCTTTGAGATTTTTCTGGACATGAAGCATTTCTGTGTTCACCTGTGTGTGCAAATGGATGCATCTGTTTCTACAGAACTTCAAATCTCCTGCTTCTTTGTTTGTTGTTGTTTCCCCATTAGAATGGTAGCACCAGGAGGTCAGGAAACTGTGTATGTCAGACATCTCGGTGTCTCTGGTGGTTGAGCAGACCATATGTGCCCAGTGACTCTGTGCTGAATGAGTGTGTCATGATGGAGAATCTGCTCAACTCTTCTTCTTGGATCTAGGAACAGAACAGCTTACACTTGGGGCCAATCCTTTCTCCTTCCCAGCCATCCAGTTCCTGAGGTACAGGGATATGAATATGGGCACCAAGAATCCTCTTCTTGTAATTGGAACTTTCTGTCTGGTAGTCAGATTTACGCCTAGGACTTCTGGTGGTGTTGGTGCCAGACTCACAGAGAAAGATGCTCTAAAATAATTAAGCTGACAGGCCACGACATAGACACAAGGATGAGAGGCAGGAACACAGAAAGAGCGATCCTGGCCGTGTTTGGTCCCTGGCTCCTGTCAGTCCTGGCTCCTGATGTCCCCCTGCTGCCTGTGCTTTCTTGAGGCTTGGTGGATCAGGTCTTCAGGTATACTAGCTGTCCCTGGATACCTCCACTACATCTTCTTTTTTCTTGGTAATAAAGGGGAATAACAAGAGGTTAGTTTCTATTGCATCAAAAGTTCTGGCTAATCCAGTTTATTAAAGAGGAGATGGATCAGGTATCTGCTGACAGGTAAGTCTGCAAGATCTCATGGTAAATGCAAGATAGGACAGCAAGAAAGGGTGGTGGTGGTGCCCGAGTTAGCTAGTATTAGAGTATTTTCCCACACGCCAGACAAAGAACAACCATTCTGTGCATCATTTTAACTGCTGTGATGGTTAATTTTGCATGTCACCTTGACAAAGGGCCACTGGGTGCCTCGATTAAGTACTGTACCTGGGTGTGTCTATGAAGATGCTTCCAAATGGGATCAGCCTCTGAATCTGTGGGCTCAGTGAAGTCCATTGCCCTCGCAATGGGATTTTGTACCACCCAATCCATAATGGCAAAATGTAGGGGCAGGAGTAATCTACCCCTTATTTCCTGCTTCACTGCTGAACTGAGACATCTGATTTCATCTCTCGCCCTTGAACTGGGGTTTACTGGCACCCAGGCCCTCAGACTTAGCAAACTAAATCACTGGCTTTCCTGTTTCCCCACTTTAGAGAGAGGGGGGTGGGAAGATTGGGAGACTTTTCAATGTCCCTAACCTCTCTCTCTCTCTCTCACACACACACACACACACACACACACACACACACACACCCACACACACACACAATTAGTTCTTTTCTGCTGTTGGTGAACTGTACTTGAGCTGCTGCCCTAGTGAGGCAGGTTATTTGTTATTTTTGTCTCTACTTTATATATTAGTGAACCAAAACTCAAAGAAGTTAGGCAACTTATTCTAAAGTCCCATGGCTAGGAAGAGGAGTTAAGAGTTTCAATAGATTTAGGCTAGTGCCCTAATTTCCCTCCTAGATTTCGTGTACATTTCTTATCTCTTTTGCTTTCACTCTTTCCCCATTTCTCTTTCTTCTCCTCTTTTACATCTTGCCTGAAGTCTCATGTTCTTCTCCTTTCTATGTTTCTTCTTTTTAATTCCATTTTCGGAGAAATCTACAAGCATATATTTTAAGACCATGGTTTCCAACTCTTTTCAAGTATGAAGATCTTTTTAATGTTAAAAGAAATCTCCATATAATGGTAGCTGGACTTTTATTGCTAAAATGCTCATGGATTCTCAGATGCCTTGTAATAACTCTGACCTGTAGGCTGGCATTCACTACTTTATAATATATGGGAGAATCTACATAGCCATCCCTCTTACTGCTATCTGCTTGGTTTGTTACAATATAGAAAAAGTTTATAAATGCTATTTCAGAGCTCTATTTTGCTCACCATCTGCCTTAAGGCTACTAATTTCTTTTGAAATGTGGTCTTTTTTGTCCCTTCTTTAATATGTTTAATTATTCAAGAAGGCATGAACTAAGATACTTACATTTTATATATCACCTCTTGATTATTCAGGGGCTGATTAATTCATGGACTGCCCAACTCCTGTCCTTCTCCTTTCTACCCTCATTTTGTTTTATCATTCCATTTCTTATTAGCATTTCTTAGTAAGAATGGATAGTGGGAATGAGAAATGATTCTGGTTACAAATTATGAATTCTGATGAAAGATTTGGTTGGAAGAAGGTGAAATTATTTCCCAAAGTAAGAACTTCTTTAATCCATCAGGCATATTGATTCTCCCTGAGCTCTGTGAAGGCAGGAGCTGCTCTCATTCACCACTAACCTCCAGGGCTCAGCAAGGTGCCTGGCACAAGGTAGCTTAATAAAAAATAATTGTAAAATGAATGAATAAGGGCCGACTACATAATAGGGGTAAATATACTTTCTCCTAGGTGGGACATTGATTTATAGGAGACTAAGTAAAATATAGGAGAACTTATTTTAGGATTGTATGTCTGCAAACAACACAGAATAATAGTGAAATGAGTATGTTAAAATCTAACAACTGAGGGCATACACTTCTAATTAAAAACCAAAATAGTATACAATACCATGTTATTCCATTGAAGGAAGGAAAGAAAGAGAGATGCTCAGGTCTCTAAGATAAGGTCGGTTCAGGCAGACTCCTTCTGTTATAATATGCATTAAATAAATATAGCACTCTCAACACACTAACAGTGGAGCATTTAGTATGTGTTAGGTGCTGTGCTAAGCAATTTGTGTGCTTTATCTCATTTGTCTTCACCACAACTTAGGAAGTACTATTATCTGATAGCTATCAGAAAGTTACCAGAGTTCCTTGAAAATTTTTTTTAGCTCTCTGGCTTTTTGAACCAAGAAGGAACTTGTCTTTTTTTTTTTCTACCTAGCTTTTAAATTAAAGATTTATTTTCCCATGAAATGTGAGATGTGTTTGAAAGATTGACTTAGATTTTAGATATGCCTGGGAATCTTTCAGATATCTGTTATTTCACTAGCTCTTGGCTTTTGACATTAATGAATAGCCTGGAAAGGAAACTTTTATAATGAGACTTGTCATACTTTTCAAAGTCTTTCTAACTTGTGGAAACAAAATGGTTTACTTGAGGGGATGCAGCCAGGGAAGGACAAGAGGCTGGGAGCTGTTCCAGGGCCCACTTGGTGCTGTCCAGGACACTGGTGCTGAAATGGCTTGACAGAGCCCTTCCCAGGCCAGCCACAAGAGCAGTAGCTGATGGAGTTGAAGGTGTGATGTTTGCACCATGGGCTGGTACCACTACCATTTCCTAGAGTAAGGGGGCAACTTCAGAAGATCTGGGAGGAAGTAGAATTATAGTGCATCCTATTGGAAGGGGGTTGAGGGAAATGCTTGGAAGGAAGCACAGGCACAACAGGTTACTGATAGAAAGATAGATGTTCAAAAAAATACAGGGCTAATTATGAAAGAATATGGAAGTTCTTCAAAAAATTAAAAATAGAACTACCATATGATCCAGCAATCCTACTACTGGGTATATATCCAAAGGAAATGAAATCAGTATGTTAAAAAAAAGTCTGTATTCCTGTGTTCACTGGAGCATTATTCACAATAGTCAAGATACAGAATCAACCTAAGTGTTCACCAATGGGTAAGTAAAGAAAATGTGAAATATACACAGGATGAAATATTATTCAGCCTTAATAACAAAGAAAATCTTGTAATTTGTGACAACATGGGTGAACCTGGCAGGCATTATGGTAAGTGAAAAAAGCCACACCTTGAGAAAAATGCCACACAATCTCATCCACATGGGGAATCTGAAAACACTGAACTTAGGAAAGGCAGGGAGCAGAATGGTGGTTATTTGTGCTGGGGATGGCAGGGAGATGATGGTCAAAGGATACAAAAGTTCAGTTAGAGGAGAGGAATAAGTTCAAGAGTTTTAATGCATACCATGGTATCTCCAGTTAATAATGATGTATTTATTTTTGAAAATCTCCCAGATATAAATGCTGTCGTCAGGAAAAATAGTCATGT
Source organism: Petromus typicus (assembly GCA_004026965.1). Taxonomy (NCBI): domain Eukaryota; kingdom Metazoa; phylum Chordata; class Mammalia; order Rodentia; family Petromuridae; genus Petromus; species Petromus typicus. The sequence goes on from PVIR01000005.1 coordinate 180,549, forward strand.
GAGGTACTGCACATGTTAATTAGCTCGACTTAGACATTCCACAATGCGTATGTATTTCAAAACACCCTACTGTACATAGTAAACACGTGCGATTTTTATTTTCCAATGAAAACAAAAACCAAAATAAGGTTGTCTTTTGTACACCCAGTTAGAAGTACAGCTCGGAGAACTGCACTACCTCTCTGAGTTGTAGACAGGAATAGGGAAGAACTAGGACTGTAGGCTCTATGTCAGTCCTGTGGGACCACTCAGTCAACAAATAATTACTGTGCTTTAATGAAAGGGAAATGAATACAGGGACCCCGGCTGCAACTGTAAAAGATCCAACCTGAGACATCATAGAGAAATTCCACAGAGGGAAGAAAAAGCCATATTACTACAACTTCAGATGAAATTCACTGTTTATAAGAAGCTGGAATATTCACTGGGGATGCGAACCTGATAAGTGTACTGAACACGAATGAGTGTTTCCTCTCTAGCACATATAACATTTTGCTCTGATATTTCCATATCTGCCTTATCTCTCTTCTAAATGAGGGGACTTGGAGGAAAGGACCATATTCTTGTATCTGCTAAAGCACTGAGCACCCAGCTATGCACACTGTAGAAAGGCACATAGGATTTGTTCACTGAGTTGATGGATGTTGCTCTCAGGGCTAAGTTCCTTGAATCAATCACTTCTCAGTGTAGCTAATGTTTTTACTTTCATTAGTTCTCTTACCTAAGAGCCTTTATCCTTCCATAAGACCCCTGTCTATTTTATTCCACGGAACACCAACTATATGGTAAGCACTGTAGGTACAAAGATGAAAAAGATAAAGCTCCTACTTTTAGGAGTCTATGATCTAATGTGAAAAAGACAGCTGGAAAAGAATTAGTTTATTTTAATAACATGGTGAATTTTTTGGTTTGTGTTTCTTTTTAAATCTAATTCAGCAGGAAAAAACTCTTTCAGAAACGTAAGTTAATATTGATCACAGATTTTCAATTTTATATATATATTCAATTATATATATATATAAAATTGAAATATATATATTATATATATTTTTCAATTTATATATATATTTTTTATTTATATATATGTATATATTTAAGACTCTTCTCTCCAACTGAATAGTTATAACAGCTTCTCTGAGACTAGGAATGGTTACGTCCTAATTTGTAGCACAGCACCACATAAGAGGCTTGCTCTGACTTGCAAAGGGATGATCTCTGTCTGATTTACAAGCTGTAAGTTTTGGTAACAGATGAGGAAAGTGATTAGAAAAAGGAAAGTCAGGATTTATTGGAGGTACCAGGGTATTTCAAATCTGAAGGGGAGCTGCAGGCAACCTGTAGGTATGAGGACCTCGGGGACAGGAACCATAGGCTTGACTGGCCCCAGGATCCTCTGTGCGTCATCTTCATTCTTTAAATTCCTCCTAGAGTCAGGGGACAGGGCAAATGGTAGCTGTGCTATATCTTTAGAACTCAGGATCTAAGAGAAAAGAAGAGATTTACTTCTTACATTTGAGACAGATAATCAGATCAAGACACTGGGCAGTCTCGGGTCACAGGAAACCTTATAATGCATGCAGACACGTTTTTCCTTGGTTGGCAAAGTCAGCACTGGTGACATTGGCTTGTATAATCTATACTGGCAATAGTCTTTGATCCTGACATTCTGTGCTCTTTCAGAAAGGTTTATTTCTGAAAATAGAAGATCTAGTCTGACTACTTGAGTAAACAAGGCTTAATATTCATGCTCCTTTATACATTCATGTGCATACATGCACACATGTGCCACACACACACACACAAAGCGTGTGTGCACACATGATCTTCACTTCATGCCCAAGTCTCCTATGTTGTACAGTTCTTTCAGTTTTGTGAGAAGCAAATTGAAGCATATCTGAGCAGATGAGAAAGGAGATCTCTTAGGTAGTACTTGTTTCAGCTGCATATACTTCTCATGTCTTCTTGAAAATAGAAGGGACATAATGCTTTGGGCTTCCTTAGTCTGTTGATAGCTCCAGCTTTCTATTCCTATTTAAATCTTACCACTACAGAACATGTGACTCTCATAAAAAACCTTATTTTTAATGTATTACTGAGTTCATAAATTTAAGAAACACACTATTGCAAGAATAATCGTATGCCATAGAAAAGTGAACTGAAATTATATCTTGCAGCAGTGAAAATTTAGAAAGGGGGGCAAGGGCACTATGAAGAATGTTACTAACTCCTGGGCTGGCAGCAAGGTAGGGATGTTGAACCCTAGAATCTTACATTAAGCCCTTGGCAAAAGCTAGAATGTTTCAAGTCAGGAACATTGAGAACTGATGGTCCTCAATAGTGGTAACTGCAAGTCCTCCCTAGTAAAAAGTATTTTCCTGTTTTATAGAGTTTCCACATTTTAAAATCAAGCAAATAACTGAGGATTTAACTCAAGTACCACATCTACATTGGAAGCACACGGGCCCAAGTTCAATCCTCAGTACCGCCAAAATAAATAAATAAATAAAATAAAAGCAAGCAAATATAAGAACGCAAGCTATTCCGATTAAGCTGCCATGGAAAATATATCTGACCCCCAAATACTGAAGATATTAGAACTATAAAAATATGCATAAAATGTTTAGAGGAAGAGACATGACATCACAAAAATAAACAAGCAATAAGACACTAAAAGAAATTATTAAGAGGCTCTGAAAAAGAATCATGAAGACTATAGTTTCAAGGATCATTTCTGTAACACATGAGAAACAACTACATGAAACTGTTAGAAATGAAAAAAGCTTTGAAATAAAGTCAATATTTTAGATACAGTTGAAGAAAGAATTAGTGAACTGGAAGATGTACCTAGAAAATCACCCAGTGTGCACTATCACACAGAGAAAAGAGATAAGATAATAAGAGAAAGATTAGCAGATTTGAAAGCCAGAATGAAAAAAACCTGACAAATCTGAGTGGAACCCTAAAAGGACCAAGAAAAGACAAGGAAGGATTCCCCCCCCCAAAAAAAATGGTGGCTGAGAATTATTCTGAATTGATGATCAGAAATATAAATACTCAGATTCAGGAAGTAGAAGCAGGGTTAATGAAAAGAGAGATCCTTAAGTTTACAAATGCAAAGGATGAAAAATAGGGAGAGGAGACAGATCACTTACGAGGAACATAAAAATAAAATAGGCATGTCAAGGTAGGCTGGCAGAAGACAATGGAATAATAGCTGTCAACCTAATGAACGATCTTTCCAGAACAGAAATACAATAAAGAATGTTTAGATTAAACAAAAACTGAGAGTTTACCAGCATTCAGGAAAAGCACATCTAGAGGTAAATCAAGAAGAAAAAGAATTACCACAGGTCTTTATAAGATACAAGAGAGAAAGATGAGCAAATAAAATAGTAAAAGTTGATATAAATATAAAGCATGATCTTTACATAATAGCAATAACCAGAACACCAACCACTGCTAGGTTAAGGAAGGATAAGACTAAAATAGTATCGTATGTCATGAAAGCACATGCGGAGCTCAAGTGTAGTAAAGGCCTTGTGTTATTTTATAAAGAAATTCAGATAATTTTAGAGTTTGTAAAGTTAAAGCTGCCATACAACTTCAAAGTAAGTGGCAGAGAGAACAGAAGTAGAGGGTATAAGCCCGGCCCAATGGAATGGGTTATCATCCCAGCTACCCTAGAGGCTGGGCAACTGAGTGAGCTCTTGCCAGGAAATCAAAAAAGGGCAAAGGGTGGGGATACTTTGGCTGAATTTAACCCCTCATACTCTCCCTGTCTAGCCACCTTCCTCACCCCGAGACACAACACCCGACATCTGCACCTCAAAGGAGGAGAAATATACTGGCGCATGGGTGCCGCTCACAGACGGCCAGCTCCAGGGCAGGGACTATGTGGGAGAGGTGCACAGAGGAGGAAAGCTGCTCATATTATGGCAAAAAGGAATCAGAAGGAGAAGCAGGGAACAGGGTAGGGAGGGGACATACCTGCCCACGGCGGCCCGCCCGTCCGCCCAAGCCCCACCTTCCAACAGCGCACTCCACCAATGAACTCATTGGCAGCTCAGCTCCTCTGCTGATGATTACAGGGCCCCGGGCCCATTCACTTCCCACAAGTCCCCTCTAGGAGCACATGAGGCTTTGGGGGGACATTTTCCATTTACACCACAACACCCTGACCTATGCACAAAGTAGAGGAAATAAACACCAGATCAATGAAGACAAATAAATGAGATCTAGGAAACATGAACTTTTCCCCATCCTCCATTGAAGAAGCCATTCAATTAATTTTTTCAAAAAGGAAACAATTTTTTTAGAAAGAAACAAAGAAAAGAAAAGCAACCTTGAAAACATGAAAAATAAAAAAGTAAGATGGCAGAAACAAGTGAAACCTGTCGATGTTTGTAATAAATGGAAGTAGACTGATCACATCAGCACAAGGAAAGACATCAAACGGCTGAAAATACTCATGCCGCATAAAGGAACACACATAAAAACCTAAGTTATTGAAAAGTTCAAAGTAAAACTATAGGAGAAGATATGCCTGGCTTGTCACTCCATCTTCCATCACAATAATAGATATCTGAGATAATTAGTTTACAAGAGGAAAGGTCATTTAGGCTTGTGCTGGACAGTGTCAATCCCTGATGGGTTAGCCCATTGCCTTAGGGCCTGTGGCTTCCAGCACAGAGTGAGACAGTGTGGCCAAGCACCTGCCCCCTCTCCAGGACAAGATGAAGGGAGAGGAGGAGGCAGCTGGGTCCCTTCGAGGGCACACACTTGATGAGCAGAAGACCACGGAACCCCGCTTCCTACAGCACCCACTATTTCCCACAGTGCCGAGCTGAGGACCAGCCGATAACATGGTAACATGGCCTTTAGGAGATGGTTCAGGTCCCATAGATGGCACCTGGCAAACACTAACCAAAAGCAAGCGAGGTAACTAAGGAAATACTAGAGCAAAAGCATAATTAAGGATGGACGAGGTAACCTCATAACAATAATGGGTCCACGCACTAGGAAAACACACAAATTCTCAAGCCACATTTAATAAATAAGTCTCAAAATACATAATACAAAAATTGACAAAATCATAGAAAGAATTGCATCACCACAGGAGGATACTACAAAGCAGTCTGGTTATTAATAAGCCCAGCAGGAAAAATTTGTGATTTGAATGACACAGTAACAAACTTAACTTAATGGGCTTATGCAAACTAGTATTTCCAATTATGATCTCCATGACTCTGCAGATCTCTGAGCCTTGGTTTCCTCATCTACAAAGTAGGGACAGCACCACGTGCAGTGTTATCCCCCAATCTAAGGTATCACCAGCAATAAAACCACCATTATTTGATGTATTTCTAGGAAAGGAAAAACTGCCATTTCAGTGCAAGCTGCCAGTGGAAAGCCACATCTCAATGCTGGAGACAGTACAAAGTAAAAAAAAAACTTTGTAGTTTAGAGTCAGTGCAACCTGCTTCTCACGTGCACTGCTGTGATGACAAAGAGACGATGTCATAAAGTAGCACAGACGTGTCGCTTCTGCTCCCCACTCCTCCCACACCTGCTCTGCCGGGAAGTCTGGGGAGATCCTGGGAAAATATGGCAGTGGGAAAGTTCGCTCTTAGTGTCTTCGCATCTTCTTGTGGTTTTATTGACACTTGCCCCTCCAAAGGAACCTCTTCCTCAGAGGGAAGACTAGGCCAGAGCCTCAGCGTCCTTACGAAAGCAATAAAATCACCTACTCCTCAGGTCGGTGGGACTGCAGAGGAGAGCATGCAGGGTAATTCCAGCAGGGGAGCAGAGGTCACAGCCTGTCCCCCAGAGCTCATGTGCCCAACTGCAGGGCAGGACGGCAGCGGCCGCGTGGGGAGGTGGTGGGGAGCCTGAGAGCCGCCTGCCGAAGCCCAGTTTGCAGCCTGTGGTGGGGCCCGCGGCCCTGAGCAGGTCTCTGTCAGCCATCACTGTAACAAATGGGAGGAGAGAGGCTCGGGGAAGGGATGAGAGACGGCCGCACAACGACTTTCTGAATGGATGAAAAATTCGCATTACTAAAAGTAGTGCTGCCATTTTCAGCAGAGGCAATTTTAGTGTCTTAATTATATTACTATTTTTGAGTGGCTTTTTATAAAAGAGAAACTTCACTTCTTTGTGAAAATAAGGGTGTTTTTTTTCATTGTTAAAATATCTTTTAAAACATACATCTAAAAGCAAACAAATGACAACAAATAAGCCTAATACTGTCTTTGACCTGGAGAAGTCTTTGGCCCCTTGTTAAACAGACCCCAGGGCTACCTGTCCTCCTGAGGCAGCCCGAATGCCCCTCCCAGGCCGCCACGAGTCCCCGTGGAAGTGGTGTGGACGAACTCTGGCCTGCAGGAACCCCTGCATCGTGTGCATGGTCACTTAGGAGCTCATCCAGTTTGAGTCTGTTTGTCTCACAAGCATTGGGACTTTTAAAGGCTCTGAATTCCCTCTGCCCACCTCCAGCCACCTTAGTGTTGGGTGTAAAACAGTGACAGACTGGGTGAATTCATTTGGATGGTCACAGAAACAAAGTATTTTTCAGGAGTTATTTTTGAAATTGTTTCTATGACAGGGTATTGATATTGATTTTTTAAAAAAAAATACACTTGTTGATGAAATGTATTTTATTGTTTGAAATTATAAAAATAATACAGTTAAAATGCTCTGGCCATCACTTCTCTGAAAAATGACATCAAGCCCTTTACCTTTTATGTATTTGTTTCCTATGGCTGCTATGGCAAATGACCACAAACCTAAAGGTTTAGAACAATACATATGAGTATCTTAGGGTTCTGTATGTCAGAAGGCTGACCTTGGACTCTCTGGGCAGAAATGAAGGTGCTGGTAGAGGGCTACTTTCCCTTCTGTGGGTTCTAGGGTTAGCGCTGCTCACCTTTTTTGGCTTTAAGAGCTACCACAGTGTTTGGTTCTGGGTCCTTCTAGAACTATCAATGCCAAGAAGGGAGGGTAGGGGCTCATTTCACCTGGAATCACTTTCCCTTGCTCTTTGCTTCCCTTCTTCCACAATGAGAACACTGAATCCTGTGATTACACCTGGCGACACAGATGACCCAGAATAATCCCTTGTCTTGAGGTCCTTAACTTGATCATGAAGGCAAAATCTTTTGTTATGTAAGAAACCACATGGGTAGGAGTTTGAGATTATCATCCAGGGGAAGATGTTATTCTGTCACACCTACTGACACCCATGCTGTGTGTATGTCCGTGGTAAAGAGACATTGAAACCTTAGACCTCTGAGGTGATCAGGAGAGTGTGTAATGCAGGTGGGGAAGCATTTCTGCCCCTGGTTTACGGCTCCCAGGCTGGGGAGAAAGAGGTATGCTGTAGCAGTGAGACAGCTCTGTAAGCCATCCACTGCTGAGTGACCTTTTTAGGGACGTGTTAAGAATGGGTTAAAAAGCCTGGCTCCTGCTCCAACTTGTGTCTTGTTAGTATTCAAAATCAGGAGGAGTCCGTGCTGAACCACAGTGGAGGAGCTGGTACCTGCAATCTTTCTTCCATGATACTGATGACAATGAGTCTCAGGGTTAAGGGTGACCCATTTAAAAATATATTTTTTCAGAGGCGGCTTTAGGAGAAGTCATTTTTTGCAGTTTGAATGAGAACATATTGAAGATTTTTACCAGCACCAGCTTCTTTTGCAGAGAAAGAATAGCTCCCCTTTTTCTTCCTTCTTAGAGCTGTTAAATCTAAATTGATAAAGTTCAGACCCCGGAACATATGGGGCCATATACATAGTAGGTGCTCAAATAGCTATTGAACTGAATAATCTCAGGCTTCCCATATATTTTTAGCTATGAATACATAGAAAAAGATTGAAACTGGAAGCAATTTGGTGGTATCTATTAAGATAGAAAACATACATATCCTTGATCCAACATTTCCACTTTTTGGCATGTAGTCTAGAGAAAACTTCATGTGACTGTGTGGGAAACTGTGTGCAATACTGCAGTATTTTCAACGGTCAAGATCTGAAACAGTGTATGTGTGACTTGAGGAATGGCAACATGCATACGGTACATTCACACCAAGCAACTCTTTAAAATTCTAGGTCTAGGGGCCAGGATCTACCTTGGTAGATCCTAGGTGCTACGTCTACCTTGCAAGTGCAAGGCCATAAGTTCGATCCCTGGTACTATGGAAAACAAAAAAGAGAGCTAGATCTACATATTTGAGCATATTGTACAGTGAAAAACAAGTATGTATCAGTGTGATTCCTCCAAAAATTGTTAGATGCATATAGATCATAGAAATTTATGTAACAGAATCTTTCTATATATCTCTAAATCTTCCTGCCTATCTGTCTATAATATAGAGATTTCTAGAAGCATAAATATTCGGAAAGGGGATCGGGATGGGTTTGGGAGTAGGGAAAGGTGGATTTTTACCACCAACTCTGTTGTATAATTTTTTCTATTGCAGCAAAACATATTTAAATCTAACAAAAGGTAAAATATATTTTAAGTTTAAAAAGAAAGAAAAACTGAATGAAACTAACATTTTAGGATACTGTCAAAACTGACGATCAAATCTATTAAAATATTACATTTTACAAAGCAACAGGACAGAAAGCTAAAAAAATTTATGCTTATTTTGTTAAATTATGTGTATATATGTGTGTAAGTACATATATTTAAATATGTATAGTATTACCTATGTACATACAATATCTATCTACTATACTTACTTATATGTATTGTATATGTTGTATACTACATGTATCCATCTATATTTATGATAACAAGTAGAAATGCTGTTGCTTTGGTTAAATCATAGATAAATGCCCCATTCTTTATCATTGTTTTTATTACATTCAATGGCAAAAGTATCTTCTCTATGATCATGATTAATCTGGTAATGGAATGCAGTTTGCCTTTTAAATAATTCAATTAACTTCAGTAAATTAAAAAAGTTTCCTGACATACTTGCTAAATTAAGAAAAAAAATAAAATACCCCTTCCCAACATGTAGCATCCCTCTAAATGAAACCCTCCCAAGGGTGAAGAATGCATTTAGGTTTCATCAAATGAATGCACTGGGTGCAGAAAAACTGATCTAAATCGGGATTTAAACTTTACCACCAGTACGATCTCTCCGTTTGAGCAAACAGTTGGAAACTAGAGGGCAGGGGGGTTATCTCAGACTTCTGGGGATATCCCAAGAAACAGAAGCTGCTCTGAAGGAATTGTACAGGACCGTCATCAACAGGCATTCCTTTCCACACTCCGTGAGACAGCAGACGGGGTGTTTAGTTGCACTGAGAAAAGGGGAAGCCACTGGGCTTTCCATTTACCCAGGGAGCCAGTCCTGAAGATTCTCAATGGTTTGTGCGTGCGCAGCCGTCTCCGAGGGTGATCAAATCCTCCCCTCAGCCTGCGGGGAGGCGGTGGTAAGCAGACCGCAATCATGCACCTGCCGGTTAACAGATAAGCCCTCCACTTGCGGAGGCACTCGCCCAGCTGTGCCTGAGGAGCCGCGCCGGCCAGTTCCCTCCCCCATCGGCGCAGAACAAAGGGCGGTCATTTTCGGCTCCTCCCAGAGTCAGAGGCACGCACACGCCTTCCATCACAATTAACTCAAGAATCCGAAACACAACACGAACCCACCCGCGACATGCTCAAAATCAATGCTGTCAATATCCAGAACAAGGATACCAAAAAGCAAAACAAAACAAACCTATTCAAAGAGTAAATACTCAAAGCAACAAGCCTGGAATCAGACACTACAAGGTCAACAAATGCAAGGCAAGTTCAAGTACTGGAAGCCTTATAAAGAGCTGGTCATTATCCCAGGGGTAGCAAAAGTAAATGCCTTCAGGGGCCAGATAATGGAAAGATCTATAAGATAATAGAGAGAGGGCCTGTCCAGAGCTGGACCGCAGGTGCCCCGGGTAAAGGCATTCAAATTCAATTTTTAAGAATTTCAACTCCTGCTACATGATTCTTAAGCAGACAGTCTACAATGAGAGAAGGAAACAGAGTTAAATATGGATGTAGGGTGGATGAAACAGAATACCAGTCAAAATCAGAACTGTTGACAGAAGTCCATGTGGGATGAAAGGCAGGATAGTGATCCTAGCTGTCATTATTTGAAGAGATGGTGACCACATGCTGTTGCTTCAAAGGCGAGAGCAAAACAAAAGCGAGAAGAAAGGACCGATTAAACTCTAATATCAAGGATTTGGATTAGCAAAATTGGCTTGACATAAGTAACCACAGTCCTGGGTTGCAAAATGATCACACACATTTCTTGGGATGGCTCTTCCTAGGAAATGGAGCTTCCAAGTACTACAGGTGAGGCCTTATTGGAAGGCAAGAAGTGAATCAAATGACCTCCCACCATTCTGATTTAAATATGTCTGTACAGTCAACTCTTGGTTATCTGGTCCAAAGGAGAAGACAGTGATAAATCATCCTATGCTGAAGATGATAAAAAGTTATATTTGCCTTTGGAATGTATTTTGGTACTTAAATTAGAATGTCTCTTTCTGATGCTCTATGAAATCACAATACCTTACAACAACCACAAAGAAACCGTGGCCCGGAGCTGGGAGGCTGCCCAATTTTGCCATACTGTCCTCTGTGTATCTCATCCTTTGCTGGAGGAGAGCAACAAATACATCTTTCAAAATAGCACACAGGATCCCAAGTGTTCTCAGACAGAGGCTGCCTGACACAACCGTTTCCTGGAGAAGAGACAGGGGTTCTTCTGAATGGCCGATCCAGGATCAAGACCTTGGATGGCTGAGTTGTGGTTTCTAGACGTCAACTCCAGTGTCCCACAGGACCAATAGTGAGCAGCTAGCTAGTCAAGGTTTGGACATCATTGTAAGCTGACGTAAATAATGGTCTAGCGTCTCTATCACAGAGGATACAAAAACAAATTTCTTAGCAGAGAAAGAGAAAGTCTTCATGGCAGAGAAAGATGAAATGCATGCCCGGTGCTTTGAAAGGAAGAAGCTGTAGGCTCAGGGAACGCAGGTACAAACAAAGCCCTGCACAGGGAAGGATGAGTGAGAAGGTGACAGGGGATGTCAGACACCTTCAGATTAGGGTTCTGGGACCTGACCTCAGTGATGGACCTATCTAAAGCATTGCCAGTAAAGGCAGCAAAGACTTCTACATATGGAGAAACGTTTAACATTGCTGGTCATTGGAGAGATGCAGATGAAAACAACACTAAGATTCCATCTCACTCCACAAAGAATGGCTGCCATCACAAAGTAAACAAATGCTGGTGGGGCTGTGGGAGGAAGGGAGTCCTTCCCCACTGTTGCTGGGAATGTAGCCCGGTGCAACCACTGTGGAGATTCTTTAAAAAACTAGGACTTGAGGTCCCATTTGACCTAGCTATTTCCCTGCTGGGTATATACACAAAAAAATTAAAAGAATCCTACCACAGTGATATATATGCACCCATGTTTATAACAGCTCAGTTTGTGAGTGCTAAATATTGGAAACAGCCCAAATGCCCATCAGTAGGGGACTGAATAAAGAAGATGTGGTTTTTCTGTAAAATGAAGTATTACTCAGCCATAAAGAATGATAAACGTGAGCCATCTATACTCAAGTGTATGTACCTCGAGGACACACTCATAAGTGAAATAAATAGGACATAGATGTGTGAGTGCCATATCCTTTCCCTAGTATGAAAAACTGAAAGTGTAAATAAGTGTCAAAATGTATGATAGGTAGTGTGAAATAGGAAGAAAATATGCAAAAAGAAAAGGGAAAAGGTGGGTAGGGGAAAGTAAAGAAGGAGAAAAAAAAACATGATAGTAAAAAAAAGGAAACAAAGCTTATCTATATAGTGAGTGGGCGCTGTTGGGAGGACAGGGGAAAGGGGAAATGAGAGCAAGATGTGTCATGTACAGGTACAAGTTTTCGATGTTAAATGTGATCATACTGTATGTATAAAATGTACCAATAAAATCAGTTTAAAAAAATAAAAGCATTCCTTTTGACCTGAAATAGAAAATTCTGCCACCAAATGGTTCTGCTTGTTCCCAGATCAGAACCAGCCAAAGGACAAGAATTTCTTTGTTAGCTGGTTTCTTTTCCACTAGGATGGACAGTGAGAGGGGTGGTGCAGCCCTTAACTACTGTTTCTGGGTGTCTTGGAGAGCAATGACGTAGAGCCAGAATAATGAGAAGAATCACAAGTATCACATGAATAACCCTAAGCTGTGAGCATTTCTGTGTCTTCCTGAGGGAGTGAACTGTGCTCTCCATACCCCTTCTTTACCCCCTCTGGAGCCCCGGAGAAAGGTGAGCCCCAGAGCAGGAGAAAACCAAAAGTCTCCTAAGTGACAGGGCGGGGTGAAGGTGCTCAGCTGTGTGAACCTGAGCTAGTGTCTAGCGCGGTGTGTGGAAGCTGCTGAGACCAGAGATGCCTTTACTGTGGGCCAGTGAGACTCTGAGTACTGGGCCTGGAGACTCCACGATGAAGAGACTTTTTGTTCACATTTTAGGTCTTAATTTTTCTACGTTAATTCTGGATATACAAGATTATATCATCACCTGAGAAGAAAGAAGAGCATTCTGGGAGGAACTGAGAGTAGGCGGGATGAGGGAAGCATGACTGCCTCGACTGTTCTCTGTCCCCAGCTTCTACCAAGGGAAGCTAGGGTCAACCAGCAGGAGGTGAGGCCAGCCAGAACATTTCAGAAGTCATCAGAGTTCTCTAACGAGAGAGTCTGGCAGGGTGGCACATGGCTCTAGGAGTCAGGCTAGGCATGGACTCTTCCCAGATGTGGAGAAGCCTGGGCAGCCACAGAGCTGAACTCAGGCCAGCAGCTATCTGCAGCACTTCTTAGCTCCTGTGGGTAGAAAGACTGCTATAGTCATTCCTATTTCCCTTTTCTCTGTCATAGTCTTCTCTTTGGTTTTTCCTTCTAAAAGCCCAAATGGAACTGTCCAATGTAAATGTGGCTATTTAATTAAGATTAGATCAAATTAAAAATTTAGTGCCTTGCTCAAACTAGCCACATTTCAAATGCACAATAGCTATATGTGGCTAATGGATTCCACCAACATGGAATATATTTGTCATCACAGAAAGTTCTGCTGGATGGCACTCTAATCCTGGTCTTCTTGGATGTCTAGAATCTAGTACTGCTCTTCTTCACACAGTATAAGAAATGGATAATGAGACCGGGGATTTAGCTCAATGGTTCTGCCTTATAAGCACAAGGTCCCAAGTTCAATCCCCGGTAACCACATACCACAATGCTGGGTGTGGTGACTCAGACCACCAGCAATCTGTATCACACACTACAATGCCAGACATGGTGGCTCACGCCAGTAATCCCAGCATTTAGGAGGCACAGGCAGGAGGGTTGCTATGAGTTCAAGGTTTGCCTGGGCTACATAGTGATTTCAGGGCCAGCCTGAACTACAAGAGAGTGATCCTGTCTCAAAAACAAAACAAAAAAACGGATAATGAAAGAAGAAAAGCATTTTATGAAGTATCTTTTCAAAACATCATTGCCACAGACCCTCACAACGACCCTGTGAGGCAGGCATAGCAAATTTGAGTATACCTATTTATAGATGAGGAAAGTTGGTCTGTTAAGTTAAATGACTTGCACAACGTCCACAGCTATTGGGTTGGTATGGTTAAGTTCACACCTACATTTTCTAGTTCCAAGGTGAATGCTTTTTTACTGTGACACGGAACTGCTACAAGTATTACCTGTCTGGTGCTTTATTTGAGCTACTATAAAAGCTTAGACCTCCCAGAAGATGAATAAGCCCCTATTGCATTTTTAGTGACTGAGGGAGTTTGAAGAGAGCAGCCTTGAGGTTCAAATCCTGACTCAAACACTTATTATTATTATTAATTTTTTTGCCAGAAAACAAGCTGCTTATTTTCTCTAGACCTCCATTTCCTTCTCTCTAAGTGGGGATGATGCATTATAGGAGGATGACATAAGATGATGCTCATGAAATATGTTGCTATACAGGGCCTGGTGCATATTAATGCTTACTAAATAATAAGTATCAATGGTGACTGGTAGAATTTACAATGTTCCGTTGGAGGTGATAGCCTATTGAAACTCTGGAACAAGTCATTACCACATATGAAAAAAGCTATCCCCTTCTAATATGGTATAACTGAATCTCAGAGAGCAAAGAACTGGGAAGTTGTAGTTGTCCACCTAGGCATGAAGTCAGGCCACGTAAATCCCAACATGATGCTTTTCTTCCTTTTTCAGGAGAGAAGGAAGCAGGGGTACCAAGGAATAGTTACAGGAGGTTTAGCCAACCCCCTTGACTCCCACCTTCCCCTCTTCTTTGAAATGGGCAATTAATACCTTCTTAGTCTCATATAAAGTGCTGTGCAAAGGCTGCATCGAGCATCTCCCACCACCATTATCACCTTTAAGCCCCTTTTTATGTAGAGATCCTAGAGCGCCACTGGGAAAAAAGTAATACCACACAGCCAAGGAGGCTTAAATGTGACAAGAGAGAAAGTCCATGGATCAAACAATCTTTTTCCAAACTGCCCTCGTTCCCACTTCCTGCTGTGGCAAAGAACAACACATAGCACCTGGAACCCTGGCCAAGGTGGCCAAGACCAGCTGTGTATGACTGAGCTACGGCTAAGAGCAGGTACTGTTACAGGTCAGAGAGGTTTGGAGTTACTTGTTGCATAACCATGTTACAAAAAGCTGATTGATCAATCTGTCCAACTGAAGGCTGGGAGGCACTTACCCGGCCACAATGATCTCGAAGTCCCCATCATGGTCCACGTCAGTAACTGCCACGCCATAGTTGAGCTGAGTCGGGTTGCTGTCATAGTCGGGAGGCAAGACGGAGTTGGTGATGGCGATGAACATGGGTTCAGACTGCTGGGACCCCTCAGCCGGAAGCAGAAACCACAAGAGCAGCAGAAACAGTAACATCCTCAACATCTGAAACCAAAAGTTACAAACATCACTGAAAGATCCTGTAGCTAAAGCAGCCAGAAATATGCAGTTCCAGCCAGGCCCAGAAGTCCCTTTGTCCCTTGGCAAACCTCAGGCTGCCCCGACCACCCTCGTTAAAACTGCGACCTGCCCCACCGCAGTAGGCCACTTGTATTCTGCTCTCCGATTTTGATCGTGCCCAACACTGTGTAACATACAACACGATTTACTTATATTTTTTTACACTTTTTTTACTGTCATCTTCCTTCACTAGGATATAAATGCCATTTGAGCAAGGAGCTTTGTCTATTTACACCAAGCCGAAGGCAGGGTACATAACAGGTACTCAATATATATGGAAGGACAGAGGAAAAATGTAAAGGACGGAAGGGAGGGAGGGAAGAAGTAAAGGCAGGAGGGAGGAAAGAGAAGAAAGACAGGATAGTCTACCAAGACAGGCATCTTCCATACCATGGGAGAAAGTTTGGAAAATGCAAACAGAGAGGTATACAGAGAGGATGACGAGACCCACCATGAGTCTCCATGGAACTGCTATGGAACTGGCCACCGGTTGTCCTCCTGTGGAACATACCCCAGAGGGAGCCCTGGGGAAAATCTGCTGTGACTTGGCAGGTTCCCCAAGCAAGATCCCTCCCTGAGGCAGCTGGCCATTGCCTCCAGACCCAGAAACAGTCAGGGGATACATTCCAGCAAGGGCTGGCAAGTGGTGCATCATTCACTCGGAGAAATTAAACCATTGCTTGCGTGTTTTATTATAAATTAATTATGTATAATGCATTGTATAATTCATTATTATATCTGTAACATAACTCAGGGTGTTGCCAAGCAGCCTGGGGCTGCAGGAGCCATGGCACTCACCCAGGAGACAGTTGAGAATGGCCACGGAGGTGGCAGGACTTGGTGCCCTGACTGTGAATAAAGGAAACTCTTAGAATGCTGTAGGTGGCGCCACCCCGAGGCTGCTCTCCCGAACTAGTGGAGGAGAATCAGCCCCCCCGTGGAGGGTTCTGAACATTCATTGTCCATCAAAGCCTGTGCAGGTCCAGTCTTGTATCTAAAACAGCCAAGAAAATCCAGTCTCGGCTGGATCCAGAGGTTCCTTTCTCCCCTGTCATGGGGCTTGGCAATCCTCAGGCTGCCCTGACCACTCTCTTTAAAACTGCAGTCCTTGCAGCCACAAGGCACCTTCCTGCCTTCAGCAGCATCAAACCTCTTCCTGATGGAACTTTGGCTGTTGTCTTGCTAGTGCATCCGGCAGCCAAGAGCAGGGATGAGTGAGTGAGGCTGATGTCTTAATGTGGAAGTGAAAAGAAGACCTGAAGACTGTCTAGCGTATAGAGACAGATACTCCAGCCAGCAAATGAGCTGGCTCCAGGTCAAGAGCCCAGAGACCACACTGAAGGGCCCAGGTGCTGCTTTCAGTTTCCCGGGAGCAGAAGCCTCCCTGATGCCTTGCTGGACAGGCTGGTGAGGGGTGCAGGGGCAGGAATGCACATGCAGGGCGGAAACTACCTGGGTGATCCGTCTTGGTAAGGAGAGGCCTGCAGTGTGTCCACAGGGCTCATGTTGTGAGTTGTACTAGCAGACTAAGGTTATTCCAAATTACAGAGACATTGGGATGAGACAGTATCTTCTCTCTGACTGTCTAATCACTAAAGACAAATGCATCACTCTAGGAGCTCTGCAATGTGGCAGAAGTTTGATAGGATCAAGGAAACTCATAATTGGATAATAAGCAGCTGCAGTGGGGGTAGGAAGATAAAGAGCATTTAATAACCATTGTAGACATGATGAAATATAGTGCAGATCTGAAGATCGCTGGACTTCTCAAGGTATGACCTCTATTGAAGGGACAGCGAATGAGTTTAACTTGAAAGCCAAATCCAATTGATTGGCAGTGGCTGGAAAGAGTGATCAGCTTACAACATCTGCAATGGGTATGGAAGAGAAAGCGGCACTGAGCATGCCTTCCAGAAGCTAGTTAGTTCCTTCCAGGCATCTTACCTGCAACTTGAGTCACCGCCCCCCAGGGATGGGGTCCCATTAGGGTAATATGAGCCTGCATGGTACAGATCTTCGAAGGGAGGTCACAAAGGACAAGAATGGTGATCCAGCCTCCTGATTTTCACCTTTTCTCTGAAATAAAACTTTTAATTAAAGGAAGCAAGTGTGAGAAAACAGGAAGCTATTCTGTGTTCCCATTTCCAGGTGAATACCCTAAATCAAGATTTAGGAAAAAAACTCTAAGTATTTGTGAACAGAGTTCTACTTTCCGTGATGATCTTGAGTAAGTCACAGCCAGTTTAGATCCCAGCCTTTGCCTCCAAAATTAAAATTTGGGAGGAGATCTCTAGAAGTTTTTTCTGACTCTAAAATTTTATGTTGGATTTGAGAAGCAGACTTTTAGGAGTCTCTCCCTACCTCCATACTGGCTTCTTCTATAAATTTCAGGCAAACTTTATGGTTTTCCTTTCTGAGCATATTAAGTATGTTGAACAAAATAGCTTTCCAGGAAAGTCCTACACTACAGCAGGACCCTTAAAGGGACCAAGGCTGGAGAGAAACAAGTCAACATTTGTGTGGTTCCTGAATTCACTCGGCATGGGTAGACAGTGAATGGCGTCCTCTGGGCAAGTGGGCAGGGGGGATGTGTCCCTTCCATCTCTTTCCTCTACCATGCCAGATGTACCCCATGCGACCATCAAGGCTGCCTGGCTCAGTGGAAAGTTAGAGGGTAAATGGTGGGTTTCTTGATGTGACTTGGGAATCAGTTATAGTGAGGAAGCTTAGGAGGAGATCCAATAAATATCTGTCCTCTAAAGATTCAAATAGAAGATGTCATTAAAATGTTCCTCCACACCCTGGTGACACAGAGTGGTCCGTAGGCCAGCAACATTAGCATCATTTAGGAGTCTGTTAGAAATGTAGAAACTTGGGTCCTACTCCAGAACTAACAAATCAGAGTATGTATTGGAACAAGATTTCAGGTGATTTGAATGCACATTAAAATTGAGAAACATTGCTTAATCTTGGCTGTACACTGGAATCACTTAGAGAGCTTTAAAAAATCCTCATGCCTGACAATGATTTCTTCGATAAGACGCCAAAAGCACAGGCAATGAAAGAAAAAGATGAAATGGGATACATCAAAATTAAAAACATGTGCATCAAAGGACATATCACAACAGTGAAAAGACAACCCACAGAATGGGAGAAAATATTTGCAAGTCATAAATCGGACAAGGTATTAATATCCAGAATATATCAATAAACTGCTTCAGCACAATAAAAAGCAAAACAACCTCATTCAAAGTGGGCATACGATTTAAACACACATTATTCTAAAGATATAGAAATGGCTAATACAATCATGAAATATTACTAACTATGTAGTAAATGTAAATCAAAACACAATGACATATCATTTTAGACCCATTAGCATGGTCATAATCAAAAAGTCAGAAAATAACATGTGTTGGTTAAGGCTATAGAGAAACTGGAGCCTTGTGTATTGCTGGTAGGAATGTAAAATGGTGCAGCTGCTGTGGAAAATAGTATTTCGGTTCCTAAAAAATACCAAAATAGAATTACTATATGATCTAGCAATTCCACTTCTGAGTATATACCCAAAAGAATTACAAGGAGAGACTTTAACAGATATTCATACACTCGTGTGCATGGCAGCATTATACACAATAATCAAAAGGTAGAAGGAACTGAAGGGTCAATGGATGGACAACTGGGTAAAAAAAATATTGTGTATACATACACTGGAATATATTCAGCCTTAAAAAGGAATAAAATTCTGGTATGTGCTACAATATGGGTTAATCTTGAAGATACCATGCTAGAGTAGTCACAAAAGGACAAATATTGTTGGATTTCACTTATACAAGGGACACAGAGTGATAAAATTCACAGAGACAGCAAAGACAATGTGGCTTCCAGGAAAAGGAGAAAAGGAAGTGTGGAGAGTTGATGTTTAATGGGTATAGTGTTTCAGTTTGGGAAAATGAAAGAATTCTGCAGATGAATGGCAGATTGGTTGCACAAGTGTGAGTCTGCTTAATACCACTGGTAAATTTTATGCTTTGTATATTTTACCACAAATAAAAAAAATACTGATGCATGGGCCTTATCCGGAGATATTATAACTCATGGGGGCTGTTAAGACAGGGTCTTGCCATGTAGGCCATTCTGGCCTTGAGGTTACTCTATAACCCAAACTGGCCTCAGACGCCAGGCAATCCTCTTAATTTAGCCTTCTGAGGGCTGGGATCCTAGGTGTGTGCTACCACACCCTACCAAGATATTCCGATTTAATTGGCCTAGGATGCAACCTGTGAATCAGGTTTCTTTAAATTCCCATGTGATTCTAATACGCTGCAAAACTTGGAAAACACTGTCCTGTACTACTGCTTCACGTTTCTCAAACTTGTACATGTCCACAAATCACCAGATGATCATGTTAAAAGGCAGAATCTGATTCGGTAGCTCCACCATAGCGCCCAAGATCCCATTTAGCTGAGAGGTTCTCAGGTGGCACTAGGGAGGCCGGTCTGTACACTACGCAGTAGTTCTGTGCTGCTGCTCCAGGAGTCACGAACACAGGGCACACACCCCAGTGAAGGTAGGAGATGGCTCCAGAACTTTCTCTTCTGCCTCTCGATCTGAGGAGCTGAAGGGCACCCTAGAGCCAGGTGATCTGCAGGCAGGCCAAGGCTTAGCTCATTTTGATATACTCAACGTACTAGTTGTCTTCAGCTCAAGGTCAAATCGCTACACATGAGGGGAAGTGATAGAGGGATGCTGACTCTTAAGTTTTGTAAAGAGGTGAAAAGAGGGGAAGGTTTGCAGCGGGAGGAGGTCACATCAAGGAGACAGACAGACAGATACCATTAAAGGGCAGAGCCAGAGAAAATGGAATCTGGTGAGAATTTGAGGCCAGACAGCGACACATGCCAACGAGTTCCCAGAAACCATCATAGGAGGTGCTCTATTAATATTTGTTAAATGAAGGAAGAAGGAATATGTCCAAATGATAATATGAATCAGCAGAATCTGCTTACAACTTGTCATAGGTGTCTAAAAACTGTTCTTTCTCCAAAGTAAAGCTTCTCAAGCTGTAATGTGATTGACAGTCACCTGAGGATCTTGTTCAAATGCAGATTCGAATTCAGGTGGTCTGCATGACTAACAAGCTGTCGGAGATGCCAGGGCCACGTGTCTGCAGGCTTCCTTCCGGCAGCACGGCCCAACTCCTGCTACCCAGCAGAATCACCCGAGAACACTGAGCGATGTGTCCCTCGGCCAGTGTGTGATCCCACTGGTCTTGGGCTTGTTGTGTCTTTTTACAAACCGCCAGGATCGTGTTTGGCGGGCAGTATGGGTTGAGAACCATCGCCCTGGACTCGTGGTCCCCGGTGGGAGTGTAAGCTACAATCTGATTTGAAGTGAAAAATGTTTCTGCTACCAAAATTCATCATCAGCTTGTTGAAGTATATGAAAAAATCCATTTAGCTCAAAAGTGTCAACAGAGGCAGGGAATATGAAGTTTAGAGCAGAGAGCAGAGCAGGCTGATACTGCCTGCAGCAGAAGGGCAGCGGGCGCCCAGAGTGACCTCGCATCTGATATGGCTCGCTTGGGAAGCCTGTCACACCACTGTGAACATCGGAATCCTTTGGGAAGACAGGTAGAAAAGTTAAAAATAGAATGGAAAAGTGGATTGGACCGAGGATTTTTTGTTTTCTTGCATGTTTGTGTATCAAGCAGTTACTAAGTGTTACACAGAAGACTATAAATGCTACTCCTGGCAGGAGTAGCCATAGTAGTCAGTACACACTGGTAGTATTTTTTTTTTTTTTTTTGAGACATGTTTTGGCTTTGTAGTTCAGGCTGGTCCTGAGCTCACTATGTAGCCCAGGCCAGCCTCAAACTCACAGCAATCCTCCTGTCTCTGCCTCCCGAGTGCTGGCATTTCAAGCATGAGCCACAATGCCTGGCACTGTGGTATGTGGTACTGATTGCTGGTGAGTCACTATGCTGGCATTGTTGTATGTGGTTTCCACGATTGAACTAGGGACCTTGTGCTTGCAAGGCAGGTGCCAGAACCACTGAGCTAAATCCCCAGCCCAGTAGTACTCTATGTACCTTTGTCAGAGATGCACTGAGTTCTAGGAACACAAAGATAAAACATGATCCTTGTCCCCATACTGCTCTGCCATCAGGCAGCAGAACAGGTGTGGCAGCCTGTGCAGGGGCCATGGAGGGCTAGGCAAGGGCTGGGCAAGGGCAGAGCAGTCCAGAGGAGGTGAGGCTGAGCGTCAAAGGCAGAGCTGCAGCAGGAGCACGGGGCCAGAGCACACAGTCCCTCCGAAGGGAGCGTGGCCTCTTCCTGGAGGACAGGTGTGCACAAGGAGAAAAGAGGGTCTCTGTAATGGCCAGAGGTGGTGGGACTTGTTTCAGCTCAGAGAATGAGAATGATTGCTTTGCAATAAGTTTCTCTAAAAATGCTTCCTAAGTGAACTCTTGGAACAACCCTCACACCAAGTTGGAGAGAGAAAAAGCTCAAAGCTTAGCCAGTGACCTGAATCTGGATCTCAACCTACTTCCCAGCGGCCAGTGACCTTGAGCATGTCCTCCACCCTTCTGATCTTTTGGGTCCTCATTTTTAACAGTGTATCACCTGACCTCCCAAGGTCAAAGGGTCAAGTGAGCCCCAGTGCAGGGCAGGCAGGGCAAGGTGGGAGGCAGCTTCCCTGCTTATCTCCCTCTGTGCAGGAAAAAGACTCTTCAGACACAGGCTCTGGAGTCACAACTCAGTTTTCTATGGCCTCAGGACTTCCCTGAATTGGGCTTGAAATCTGGTAACCAAGCAACCTGGTTTCTCTGCCATGGGGTCAGGCAGCTGCGGGAGAGGCTTCCAGGGCAGTTTCCAGGGCAGGCAGTTCTTTTGCAATTATGGAAAGAGCACACACCCCAAGTGCTCACAAAAGCAAGAGGCCCAGATGCTTCGGATGTTGGGAACAAATAGCACGCAGACCCTTTGCAGGTACTTGTAGGAGAACTGAGGTGTGCAGGGAGAGGCGAACACAGGTGCACTCTGCCCCACAGGAGCAGGGCCACCAGACCCACACAGAGACCCACAAGAGAGCTCCTGGGACCACAGCAAAACTGGAAAAGTGCTGACAGAAGCTGCCTCAGCCCCATCACCCATAGCAACACTTCCTGCAGGCCTGCAACACAACACACTTGGCTTTGTGCTAGGTTGTGGAAGCACTGGGACAAGTATCCTACATCTGTAGAATGAGGTGGAGGCTGCTGTGGAGCTGGGACCATAGAGAGACCTCAGCAATCCAGTGAAGGAGCTGGGAATATATCCTAGATGGATGGTGCGGGGGCTGGAGTCTCAAACACGCTAAGTTAGCCAGACAGAGGAACAGGTGTAGAAAGGAAAGAAGGGCAGTATAGGGACACTATACAAAGTTCAGGGGTCACCTATCACTCTACTTGCCTTCCAGGATTGCCCATCTCCGGTCCCTGCTGCTGTAAGGGTGTGCACAAGGGAACACTCATTTCTCATTGGCTGAGCCCATTGGGAGGCCACACAATGGACTAGACCAGCTCTTCTCCACTGGAGTAACTTGTTCTCCTTGTCCCCAGCAACATTTGTCAAACCTAGAGACATTTTGATTGTCAAGCCAGGGAAAAGGGTGTATTGGCAAACAGTGATGTCCTACTGCACACAAGACAGGTCACTAGCAAAGAACCAGCCAGCTCTGAATGTCAACAGTGCCCTACTCAGAAACCCCTGATTTGAGAATTACCTACCCTGTGACCACCTCACCGGACTGGCCATTTTGAAAGATATGGGTACAAAGAGCCTCCTGGGCCTAACTCCCCACAGAGATGCCCCTGCCACGTGGTCAGCCCTGCCCCACCCATGGGGGACCTGCTGTGGGCAGGTGCAGGGGGATCAGCCACCTCGTGAAGCCCACGCTCAAGCCTCAGCTGCCAGACAGTGGCATCTGTGATGAGAATGGCATTTCATCTCCCTTGCCATGAAGATTCGGCCTGAAGCGGGAGGCACAGTGCTATTCACTGGGTCCCTCAGACCCCAACAGTCAATCAGGCTGGAAATCTGGGGTTGTACTTGGTCTTTGCTTCTTCGTTCTTCACAATGACTAGGTCACAGGGTCACTGCTCTTTGTTTGCAAATCTCTCAGTGTTTTCATTCTTGCTCCGAGGGATTTGTCCCCTTTATTCTTCAGCTGCACAAGAACAACACCTGCTGACTGGCTCTTCCTCTCTTCTCTTCTCATCCTCCTCCCACGCAGGGGCCAGTCTCCATTGCTCAGTCTCACAGCTGACCACGTGGCTCATGGGCCTAATTCAAAGGACCCGTACTAGAGGCAACACAGGCACAGAGCTGAAGTCTCAAGTAGCAAGGGTGGTATGGGCACCAGACAGTGATAATAGTGCCCCTTGCTTATCGCTGACTGTGTGCTACAGGTGACTTGCTGAATCCACAGGATAGCCTGCGAGGTAGATGCTATGACTGTCTCCTTTTTATGGGGAAGGAAGCTGTCATGGTTGTATCTGGATGTCCTCCAAAGCCTCGGACACTGGTTGATGGGGCTTGCTCAGGGATGGTGGAATTTATAGTGTATGAGGATTCACGGTGCAGTGCTAGGAGTCAAGAGCACTAGGATTAAGGGTGTGAGTGCTGCCCACCGTAATTAGTATGAATAAGATAAAAGGGGCAGAAGGACACTATTAAATTCCCTTCTTCTTTTCTTTTGCTGTCTTCTGATGCTATGAACTTTGCCATGTGCCACCTTGCCTTGGAGTTAGCCGATTATGGACTAAAACCTCTACTGATTGTGAACTAAAAAAACCTTTCTTCTTCTAATTTTAGGTATTGAGCATTTTGTCTCAGTAATGGGAAAAGTAACTAAGACAGAAGCTAAGACATAGAAGAGTTAAGTAACTGCCTAAATCACATAACAAGTCCACAGTGGACTTGGGATTTGTATCCAAGGAGGTCAGTTTCAGAGTTGATATTTGTAGACCTTACATGAAATAGTTCCTTTCATGATAGAACTTATCTTTTGTTTGTTTTTTATTTTTTGTTTTTGAGACAGGGTCTCACTTTGTAATTCAGGCTGGCCCTGAGCTCAGTCTCAAATTCACATCACCGCAATCCTCCTGTCTCTGCCTCCCGAGTGCTGGGATTACAGGCGTGAGCCACCACGCCCGGCACTGTGGTATGTGGTACTGATTGCTGCTGGGTGTGAGTCTCCACACTCAGTATTGTATGTGGTTACTGGGGGATGGAACCCGGGCCCTTGTGCTTGTAAGACAGGTGGTGTCAGAACCACTGAGCTAAATCCCTGGGCTGACAAAACTCATTTTAAACCAAGTGAGAAGGGAACATCTCTGCCTGGGAAAGCTAAGGAAGGCCTAACAGGCAGGGAATGTGAGTGGCCAAGGGACAAGGTGAAGAAAGGGCTTGGGGTGAAGAGATGGGCCATGCACAGAGGAAGCACAGGTTTGTGTAGTGCATCTGGGCTCCACGTGGTTGGGGTACAGCTCAGGGTGGGGCTGGCAAGGACTGTGGGCTCATGAGTGACACCAACCCAAAGGGTGAAGGAATGTCATGGCCTGATGCTATGCCAGGAAGGATGTGGCCGCAATGGGACTGTAACTTAGCGGTAGAGTGCTTGCCCAGAACATCCAGAGCCCTGGGTTCAATTCCCACTCCAAAAAGCCAAAGTCAAACCAAACCAAACCAAACAAACCAACCAAGCAACCAACCAAACAAACAAACACACAAAAAATCCCACAAAACCATCAAGTGCAAGGTAGCAGTGGGCAGGAGGCCGTGACAGGGCCAGGCAGGAAGCAGAGCGGATAGCTGGGCAGTGAATACTATGCAGTGGTCCAAGTGAGAGCACACAGAGGCTGTTATTTACTCATCCATCCTTTCTGGACCTCCACACCATGTTGGGCACTATTCTGTGGACTAGGCAAACATTAAGAAGAGGAAGCCCTTGCCTGCGGGGCACACACTGTATCACCGTGGCTCTGTTTCTTCACCCTCTTCTGATCCTCTGCATTGCCAGCCTGGAAGGAGCTCCAGATCTGTGTGCCCCCTACTCCTCCGCACTAGGTGCCTGGCTATGCATATCTTATCTATCTTCCCCAGCACCGAGAAAATATGAAGCTTCATCCCTTTCTCTTTTCCTGGAGAGAGCTCCAGACACTGCTGGAAGCAGCACTTAGAAAGGAGACTTGGTTTTCTTCCAGAAAAAAGGTGGAAGAAAACCAAGAGGACCCAGACTGGGAAGTGCCACAGAAACCACCAGGCTCGTGAAAGTGAGAGGCCACATGGAGTCTCCTGGCTTATGCTCGAGGCTTAGTGAGTTTGTATTAGTAACTACTCAGCCGCCTGGTTCTGTATAATGGGAATGAAGAGAGGCTGCTGTGAGAATCCCATCCGGTTACTGCATGGTAACCTTTGAGCACAGCACTGGACACAGAGAAAGCCCACACACGGTAGGTAACAATGACAACAATCACACTGTTTCTACTAGAAACAAATGTCCGCTGGCTGAATGGATGTATCGTAGGAGATGGTACCCAGCACATAGGAGCTCCTCTTCCAAGAGGACCTGTCAGATGGTGAGTGGAATGCTCTGGGCTGCAAGACTTTGAGGAATAGTTTTGCTTCCATTGCTAATTTGTTTAGGGACTCCCATAGGGGTCTGTGACTCCTGAAACACTGCTTTCCAAATGCAGAACCCCACCATACACTTTCTCTCTCTCTCTCTCTCTCTCTCTCACACACACACACACACACACACACACACACGCACTCATTCTTCAAATGTGTATAAGATGTCTGCTGGCCAGGTTGGGACTACTGAGGCAGGTGTAGTTCCCCTCAGGGAGCTGACAGTCTGCGTAGCACCACGTGAAAAGCTCAGAGAAACAACTGGTAAAAAGTCTGGGTGTGACTGTAAGAGGCAGGGACTAACAAGTGGGAGGGGTGGAAGGGCAGGTGGACATGCGCTCTAGAGCAGGGCGCTGGGGTTCCAGGTGGCAGAGACCTGTGGATCAATGGCATGGACGAGACAGCTGTCAACACAGGGCTGGCACATGGTGTAGAAA
Organism: Petromus typicus; assembly: GCA_004026965.1. Taxonomy (NCBI): domain Eukaryota; kingdom Metazoa; phylum Chordata; class Mammalia; order Rodentia; family Petromuridae; genus Petromus; species Petromus typicus. The sequence continues at coordinate 206,703 of PVIR01000005.1, forward strand.
GGGACGGGTCCAGGACAGAGAGGGGGAAGTTGGCCTTCCTTGGTCACATAGAGTCCACGAGGTCAAGGTAAGGAAACTGCAATCACACCGTGGGGAAGGCTGCAAAGTCATGACCAGGCTCACCTTCTCCATCAGGCATTTCAGTTTGGGGACAGCAATGTGCAGCCCAAATGGACTAACAGTGAGTGACAGTGTCGCAGAGGATCTGGACAGCCTGGGGTGGGGGTGGGGCGGGCCACAAGATGACCTCCAAATTTCTTTTCCAGGCCTAAGAGTCGACGGGTCAGGTTTTTTCTTAAATCATTTAGAATGCATTAGTGGACCTTGCTATTTAAAAGCATCCTCCTGGGAACCTTACTGCGAAGTAATGATTCACTCCCTAGCTTGTCTTCAGTGGAAATCCAAATCGTCATCTATACCATCAGCTCAAAGCAAGATGAAGCTGCACGGAGCTTTCTTCACGCAGGGAAGGGTTTGGAGAACAGAGGTGGAGGCAGCTGAGGCGGAGGAGCATGATGAGAAGGTTCAGCCATCCCGAGGTTCAGAGCAGCCACCATCTCACAGGTAAGCCCTCATGGGGTCCTCGGGTCCTACTTGACCAGTGGGAGCGTGGAAGTTTACCAGGCCCTGGTGCCCAATGCGAGCCCTGGGGAGGAGCTACAAAGGGAGTGGGCCTCCCTGACCAAAGCTGGTTTGGATACCCACTTTAACACCCAAAGTTACTTCTGCCCAGGATCACCACCTACATCTTCTTCCTTCTTATGCATCCACTGAGCACCTGTTGAGCCCTTTCGGATGCCAAGTGCCATTCGACGTGCTGACTTTCTAGCTGAGGACAAACCCCACGGTATTTCCCCCACCTTCTCTCTCTTGGGGATTCCTGCTCCCCTGTGCAGGGGTACCACACCTCTTAGATGATAGACACGTGGTTATGATTTCTGAAGCAAAGGCTGTTCTTAGAGACTGGGTAAAAGTGAAAACAACAACTTCAGTTACAGCAAGAAGTAGTGATGATGGAAAGAGCCTGTCACCCAACTCCTGCTTACAGGAACTGACCTCCAGAGGCGAAGAAACCTGCCTCAGAACTTCGAGAGCATTCAAGGCAGAGCTGGAAGCAGTAATCCACCCTCTCCCTGGCGTGGGGAGAGAGGCAACCTTAGCCCTCTGTGTGCAGGGGGTAGGGGGTGGGAGATGGGTAGAGGCTGGGGGTTGTTCAACCTCTTACCTCCAATCCTGACCACTACGAGAACAAAACTGGGGTTGAGCTTTATTTAAAAAAACACTCACTGAAGCTGTCCCCACCATTGCTAAAGAACTCCACTGACCAGCCCAGGCCCATTTCCCTCTTGAGAAGTGAGCTGGGATTTGCAGGGCATGATGGTTCCTTTATGACACATACATCAAAGGAGACTGAGAGGCCAACACAGAAATCTCTACCGAAGTGGCTGCTCTCTAGGTAGTGGGGGCTGATGTGGGGAAGGAGAAAGGTCCCTGCAGTCCCTCCTCTAGTCACCGGGACTGTCTCTGAACTCAGCAGTGATTCCATGACCTTGTCACTATATTTGTCAGGTGCAAACAAAGATAAGAGTAACTGGAAACAACAGCAAGGGTCATTTTATACTCTCTGCACTCTCGATTCTTCTGTAGCTAATTAAAGTAATATGTCAAAATGTCCCTTGGAAGAGATCTTTAAGAATATGTCTGTTAGGTAAACAAGGTTTTACTAATTAATGACACACCTTCCCATCCTTCATCTAAGGTCCCTGCAGAACTCCCTTGTGTCAGGAGGTTGAGCAGGAAAGGGTGGCAGCGAAGTCACTATCTCTTCTAACCGGAGGGAGTGGGGACACATCCAGTCACTTGTCATTTGTGGAGCTATCCGTTTCTCCTCCGGATGTTGATCAGATTTCCTGGGCTGGAACCAACTCACAGGGCCAGGGGACTGGAATTTTTCCAAGAAGTAAACGTTTTGCTTAGGAAGTCAACACGATTTCTTTCAAGGAAAATTCTTATCTTTTTTTTTTTTTTAAGTGTCTAGGGTTTTTGAAGGGCAAATGTTCAGACTTGTCTCTAAAGATAAAGATGATGATGTATTTGTCTTTTGCTCAGAGACCACCTCCCACCACACACACTTGCCCAGAGGGGCACTGGGATGGGGGAATTATTTGTTCACTATCATACAATGAGTCAGTGCACAGCCAGAAATAGAACTTTCCAAACTCCCGAATTCATAATAATAGCAATATTAATAATAGTCTTCTCATAATTCTCAAAGTGTTCTTACAGTTCATATTTAATCTTCACAACAACTTCATGTGTGTGTGTGTGTGTGTGTGAGTGTGTGTGTGTTGGGGGAAGGTGTCAGTCTCAGGAGAGGATGTCCGAACTCCAGGTTTCGCTCTGCTATTTATCTGGTGTCACACCAGCCCATTCCTTCTCCTCTTGATCTCTGTATGTCCTCAGTTGTGAGATGGGAGCACTGGACCAAGATATCTCATCTGGGAGAAGTGGATCAAAATCTCTCCCCCCTCTAGCATGCTGTGGTGCCCCAGCAAAGGGTTCTCAATCTTGGCACTACTGACCTTTCAGGCCAGATAACTATTTTGGGGGGAGCTTCCCACTGTGCTGTAGGACATTTACCAGTCTCCTTGGTGTTTGGCCACTAGATACTGGTAGCATCTTTTAATCCAGTTGTAACAAAAATGTCTCCAGACACTGCCGAATAACCTCTCCAATCACTGTCCAAGGACTTCAATAAGGTCAAGATCACAAGCAGTCGGGTGCAGCAAAGGTCTCCCCGGCCCCTCCTTCTATCCAACCTCCTCAAACCTTCTGTATACTCCTCGCACACAATCTCTTGGTCCTTTGCTACATCTTGGTTCTTAAACACCCTAAGTGGTCCACGGTGTGTTTGGTGTGATAATGAACCAATTGATTTCGTACTTCCTCCTGAGGAGAGTTCACAGGTTTATGTCCCCTCAGCAACCAGTCCGGCTCTCCAGAAATGCCTCACAGAGTCCGAGCTGGCCTGGACGCCTGTATCTGCAGCCTGCAGAAGGCTCAGTGAACAGGGATTTGTCAGCGCTCTTAAATCACCAGGCTCGGAGGAAGGCTTCTCCCAGCAGAAAGATCCCTCCTCGGGAATCAATAGCTCAGGGCCCTCCATCACACTCAGAATTGTCCTGGGACCTGTAAAATGTCTTTTCCCCGAACATGGTAGAACCCAAAATGAAAACCCTAGGATGGGGAGGGAGGAAGGAAAGAAAGGAGCCCTGCCAAGAAGGCCTTGTCCATCAGCCCAGATGTTGCTGTGAGCAGAAGCTGATGTGCAACCTGGACATGCGCTCTTGCTCACTTGTGTGGTTCCCAGAGACCCAGGAATAATGTCCCCTCCCAACTCAACACCTCTTTACCTCTTGCTGAGGAGAAGGTGCACTAAAGACCGCCACCTCTGATCTCTGCTACCTTGCCTTTCATCCCAGGGTTACCAGCTCCTCCACGTAAGTTGAGGAAGAAACCAAGGCGTATGATACAGGGATCAAGTGGTTTAACCAAGGTCTCTAAGCTACTACTTGGGGAGACAAATTCAAAGTCAGTGTCCTTACTAGTCCAATGAAAGTAGGTCGGGGCAACCACGTAGAGGGGCACACAAAAGGGACAGCGTTTTGTTTTCTCTGTCTAATGCCACTTCTCAAATCCTATTCCCTTTCCTTCACCACTAAATTAAAAATAACATGCAGAGAGTTAGTACTCTACTCATAATCTTTGTAGTTACATTCTTCTGGATTTATCTAGGATAAGACCAAGTCTTGAGGGATAGGGCTATTTCTCCTGCTGAAGCAGGGAGCTGGCAAAGATCTTAAGCATAGCTCTTGGAACCCACTGAAAGAAAGGGACCGGTGCTCTCTGGCGGGCCATGTATCCTCATTTCCATCCTGTCTTGCAGATAAAGATCCACTTGTCTATGAATCTGAGTGAAAGGAGCAACCTTGAGCATCTTCCCTGATAACAAACACCTCTGGGTGAGCTGCAGGGACTGATGGGGGGGCCCCGTCTCAGGATTCTGAGGGGAGCCGTCAAGTCTGCTAAGGCTTGGGAGGAATCCCAGTATGCAAAGACACTGGGTTAAGTGAGAAAAAGAGAAAGGTCAGCGCATCGCCACATAGCAAAACTTGTTCTCAAGAACCTTTCACTTAAGTCAATAGCTTTGCAGAACAGAAGAAAGGGCAATGGAAATGGTGGTATGTTCCAGGTCATCCAAGAATGCAGGACATGAGAATTTGGCAAAAATAGAACATCCTTGCACTCTGACCTTGAGCTGGAAATTGGCAAGTTCACTTTGGAAACACTCCAATTCATCCATGATCTGAGTTTGAGAAATCCCACCAGCAAGGGAATGAGCACAGGCCACAGAGACCCCCATGTCAGTACATCCTGGCAGAAGAGAGGAAGAACTCCAGGGTGGGTTCCAAGACCATGGCAGGAGCCCGGGCACTTCTGAGTCCTAAATGCATAAACACAAGTTTGGAGTAGCATGGCTTTTGCTGAGAAGATTACATGAAACCAGGCAGTGGAAGAAAAGGAAAGAATAGGGCCGGGGAGTTAGCTCAGTGGTTCCGGCGCCTGTCTTGCAAGCGCAAGGACCCGGGTTCGATTCCCCGGTAACCACATACCTATACTGGGTGTGGAGACTCACACCCAGCAGCAACCAGTACCGCATACCACAGTGCCGGGCGTGGTGGCTCATGCCTGTAATCCCAGCACTCGGGAGGCAGAGGCAGGAGGATTGCTGTGATGTGAGTTTGAGGCTGAGCTCAGGGCCAGCCTGAACCACAAAAGTGAGACCCTGTCTCAAAAAACCTAAAAAAAAAAAAAAAAAAGAAAGAAAGAAAAGGAAAGAATAATTAAGAATATCAATGATCTGTGTACATGTATTACCAGACATTTATCTATATCTCTATCTGTATTTTATTAGAATACAGATTTAAATTTCTCCTAATTTATGAGAGTTATTAATTTACCAAAGGCTGGTCAGTCAGCAGTTACCGGTGTCTACAACTTAGAGAGCATGTTTCCACCTTCTCCGTAGAGCGGAAAAAGCTCCGAACAGACAACTAGGAATCCTAAGATCTAGTTCTATCTCTTCTACCATGCTGTGACCTTGGGTAAGATCCTATCAGGCTTCAGTTTTGTCCCCTGTAATTGAAGTGTACATGTGAATGCTGAGGACAGGGGGAAGTTGGAGTAAATGCTTCCTAAAGATCTTTTCTCTACCTCAGATGTTCTTGGGTTAGTTGAACCCTTAATGAGTTCAAAGAATATACCAGCAGGAAGCACAAAGGCATGATCTCAGGGAGTGGGTGGGGCTACAGGTGTGTAGCAGCTCTGCCTCTATGGAAATCAGTGCTTGCACTTGATCCATCGCACCTGAGGCCACCTGAAGTCCAGAAAGCATATGATAAAAAGACTGCTATTACAACTGTGAAAGTTGGGGACTGTGGCCTGGACTTGCATAAACATCAAGTTACTATGGCCAATAAAGGGCAAAAAGAAAGTCAGTGGTCTGGAGCTAGGTACTTTTGGCGCCCCCTACTGGACACCAAGGAGCTTGCTCTACCTTTAATCTTCCACTAACTTGGCAAGCAACAAAGAAGCTTGAGAACCCACACGGACTACTACAGCTGTTTAACAGACAACTACTCCTAGCCTGTAGTCCAATCTCTGTAAGAGTCTACGCTTCACCCCTACAATCACACAAGTCTACATATTCTCAGGGGCATCACTGTGTAGCTGTAAGACGCCTTAACCAAACATCAGGGCGCCAAGGAATAAACACCAGAGTTCAGAACACCAGGTGCAGCCCAGATGGAAAAAAGAGAAGAAAGCAACAAGCAGGTCTTTCACTGCACAAATACCCAGGGCGGAGAAGTCTGTGAAACGTAGCTGAAAATGTTGACGGCAAGCAGAGGATGGAGCTGCGGTCTGGATATAGATGTCCAGGCTGCAGCAGCTCTCCTAGGAGTTCGAACACAGGATGAGTTGAGGTTTCATCCTCAACAGGAAGCTCAGGATGGAGTAAGGTGAAGGACAGAGCCCCAGCGAAACAGCTCAAGAACAGATGACCACCACACACGTTTGTTTGGCCTTTGTCAGAGTCTGTTAATACCAGCTGGAAATGAGGTGCTCTAATTATGGCCCCCCTAAATTCTCTTCACTGTCCTGAAATTGACTTTAGGACTTGTTGCCAGAAAGATGTGCTTTATCAATCACAAAGAGAGACAATGCTTCCTCAAGGACCATAGTGGAACAGCCGCCATGTTCTCGCTCGCCCATCTTCCGCTTCTCCTTCCCCACCACCGGCCCAGCGGAGTACAGAGCAATTCTCAGAATTAGCTCTAGTTTAGTTTGGGGTATTTCATGCCCCAAGTTACAAGGTTCAAAACCTCCCATCCATAGCTCCTCTTCCTACAAGTTCTCATCCAACTCAGGACCATAATGCCATCCGTCTCCTCCCACAGCCCTGCTTCCTTTTCCACCTGGCTTCACTTGGGAAGTCTTGTCACCCATCCCAGAAGATCCCTCGAATGCGACTCAAGAATGCGCCCTCGCTGGAGAACTGAGGCATCTCGGGATGCAGCGACGCCGCACGAGGGGAGCCCACCAGCAGCGGCAGCCAGACACGCTAGGCATCCACGGAGGAAGCCCCCACCCCCACTCCCAGGGAGCCTCCCATCCCGGGCTGGGATGACTTTGGATTCTTGAGTTGGTTTCTGCAGAAGCGGGGCTGACCCGGGTTCCCAACTACTGTACTGCAAAGAAGCGCGCTGCATTGCTGGGCATGCCCCCAAGGCCGGCCTGCGGTCCCAGCAAAAGCTCTGTGTGCTTCCAGCCCACGGAGGGGGCCCCGGTTCTTCTGGAATGCCTGAAGCGGGCTTGCTTGAAAAGGAGACCACACCTCGGTCTAGCAAAAGGCGGCTGGCAGCTACACCGCACGCGGGCTGGCTTCCGGGGCTCTCTGCCACTCGGCGCTGTGCAGGGAGAGCTCGGCTTCTCCGGGGAAGAAAGCTCGCTTCCCAGGGGCGCTTCCCCAGCTGGACACTGGACACTCGGCCGAGGCCGGTGTCCTACCCGCCTGAAGCCGGGCTTGTCCAGCTGGGCGACTCCCCAAGTCGCCTGCACAGCCGTCCTTACCTGCTCCGCTCTCTCCCAGCCCTGTGTCCCCTCCCCGAACAGCTGACCTCCAGTGCTCCCCCGACACCTTTTATGCTGGAGGCGGGCCGTGGCCCCCACATCTCGGTCCCTACCTCTGCCACCTCCAGCCCGGCGCCCGCCTCGCCTCCAGCCCGTGGGGGAGGCTCTGCGCGCCAAACGAGTCTAGTGTCCCCTGGCAAGTTGGGAGCAAAGCCACAGCCTCCTGGGTCTCAGCCTTCCTCGGTCCTCGGCGGCATCCGCACCACCCCCGGGCGCGCCTGGGGAGGGGTTGGGAAGGCTGGAGAAACTTTCTCCGCCCGAGGGAGTGGGGGCTCCGGGAGCAGGTTACTCACGCGCGGGTCAGCGCGGGGAGTCATCCTCTGCTCTCAGCCCCGCCGCCTAGGGGCGTCGGAGCGCGGGCGCTCGCTGCCGCCTCTGCCGCCGCCTGCAGCTCCCGGTCCCGGTCCCGGGCTGGCCTCGAGCCTCCCGCCCCGACGCCGCGCGCTCGCTTTATACAACTCCACTCGAGCGCGCCCGGGCTTATGTAAAGGCTGGCGGAGGCCCGCAGCCAATGGCGTGGCGGCTGGAGCCGGGGGCCCGGGGTTGGGGGCGCCGGCGCGGCCAATCGCGGCCCCGGGAGCCCGGGGAGCCGGATGGGGGAAGGGGCGCCTCCCCGCGCTGATTTAGGAGCCTGGATTGCGGTGGCAGCAGCCAGCAGCGCGGCTGGCCCCGCACGGCGCGCCGCGGCTGGCGTGGGGTGGGCGGCGGCGAGGGCGGGCGCCCCCCTTCGCCCCGCCGCTGCGCCGCGTAACCTTCAGGAGGCAGCCGGGCCTGGCGAGAGGGAAGAGGGCCCGGCGGGGCGCTGGGGGCCCGGGCTTGGCGGGAAGCAGCGGTCCCCCGGGAGGGAGCACGGAGAGGCAGCAGAGGGGTTAGGAGCGCGTCGCGCCCAGGGCCCCGCGGGCAGGGCCGGGCCGGGCCCAGGGTGGCGGCGGAGCCGCGGTGCCCCCTCCTCCCGAGATAGCGATCTGGCGTCGCCGGGCGGCCGAGCGGCCGCGGAGCTGCGCTGATGGCGAGATTTCGCGCTGCGGAGCGAGCGCCGAGCCGATCTTTATCCAGCCCGGGGACGTGTCCGAGCGCCTGAGCGCCTCCCGGGGGCTGCTCAGTATGGGGAGCGGAGCTTCGCCACGGCCCCAGCGGGCGGGGGGCGGACGAGCCAGGCTCCTCGATCAGGCGCGGCGGCCAAGACGGCTGCGGGCAGCGTCTGCTCCTCCGCTCTGCCGGCTCGGTCCCCGCCCCGCCCAGTCCCGCTCCGGGAGCGCCAGGGCCGGGCCTGATCCACCAGCGCTGGCCCTTCTGCTTTGCCCTTGGGTGCCACCAAGCCCTCCTCACCCCCAGCCCTCTTCGATGCATGTGTGTGTGTGTGTGTGTGTGTGTGTGTGTGTGTAGGGCGGATGGCTTGGGCCTCTCTGGGCAGGGGCCTGGGGGTGGGGGATTCAGCTGGGAGAAGAATGCGCTTGGTCAGCAGCTCCCAAAATACCTGTGTCGGGGCAGAAACTAGCCTAGGTCGATAATAATCAAAAAGGAAGTCTCTTATTTTGTACATAAAACAGAACCTTGCACACAGTAGGCACCCAGTAAGGCACACAGTAGGCACCGTGTTGAATGACTTCTGAACTTCCATGAGTAAAAGCCTTGGGTTTCAGAAAGCCAGGGACAGAGAGACCTTTGGAAGAGAAAGACCTGGGGATCCGCCATCAGAGGGGCCCGGAGCGAGGACTGCTCTCCCATCTACTGAGGGTCTTGTGATCTTCATCCTCCAGCCTGGCTGTGGACGCTTGACTCTTAAAACGACTGCGCTGTGATCTTTCGTGGAAACCCTGGCAGCCAGCCCTGGGTGGACCCTGTTATCCCCAGATATTGAACAGAATTACTGTACTTTAAGCCCTGTTCTCAGTTCTCTGTGATCTTCCTCTGAAAAGTAGAAGCTAAGTATAGACAAACCTTGCTTTTTGAACTGCCACCAAGCTCATGTTCTTAACTCTATAAAGGTTGTGGACATCTTTGAGAACCTGGCAAGTTACTGAGCCCTTTATTTAGAAAAATATAAACACACACACACACTCCTTGAGTGTAATAGTATCATTAGGGATTATGAGTCTGGTTGCTCTGCCCAGTTGTCAACCTGTTTCTCTAGGAGTCTAGGACAGTTGTTTACAGTCATCTTCTTTTGGAGGATAATCAAAGAGCCTTCTGTATCTTTCGGGAGTTTGGTGAATGTTGTGGGTCTATTGCTCAGGACAAACACTACTCATTCACACACGCGTGGGCATGTGGTTGGGGGAGTCAGAGACCATTAGAATTAAATCTTGGTCCAGATTGAGACCTTTCACCTGGCAGTACACAGACACATTTTTGTTACTAGCTCTGTGTGTAAGGAGAACAGTTAACTCACACCCTGGATCATGCCACGGCCCTGTTCCCAGGGTGTCTGCATCATGTGGCATGGGCCTGACACCCAGAAGACTGATTCCACGGTGGTCCTCTGCCTCCTGGTTTCTGGTGCTTTCTGAATGTGGAAATAAGCTGTAGGTTGTCAGATGCTATCTGGTCTGTGAGCATTCCTTAGCCGGAAATCCCAACTCGAGGAGACAGCAAGCGAGTGGTAATTAACCAGGTTCACTCACTCCTGAGCACCAGAACACACTTCCCTTGATTTTCTTCTCGCCTTTCTCTCTGCCTGGGAAGCTGTGAGCAGCAGCCCCAGCTGTGGAGCTCACCTCACCTAAATCTGACAGATTTAGTAACCAGTGTGGTAATTATCAGCATTAGCCATCCAGATGTGAATAGGTGCTCTGCACAAAACAACTCTGTAATGATCTCACACCTACCTGCAGCTAGCCAAGTAAGCACACAACAGACCAGAGGTGTTGGAGGACAGAGAAATAGGACATGACAGACATTCGATCTGTGAAGTTGGTCAGTGAATGTGGTCTGGTTGCAGCACTTGGACTTGTAAGAATGGAGCCACCGAGGCTGGGAAGTTCTGATTCTACAGTTCCTAACTCCTCTAAAGTCTTCTGTGATCATTCTGAAATGCTTGAAGCCAGAGACATTTTAGAATTCAGAAAGGGAGCAGCCAGGGACCGTCCCCTGAGGTGTGGAGCAGCCAAGTTTAAGTCAGACACATTCATATACCTGCAGTGAAATGCAGGAATTTTTATACTAAGTGGGGTTTGAGGGTAAAGTGACTTCATGTCAATTTAGAGTATGTTTTGTCACCAGATGAGTTTTGGCACCAAACTTGGAGAAACAAACCCAAACAATGACAACTCCAAAATCTTAATGTTTAGACTGTGGATTGATATTTTAAACTTGACTGTCCCAAAAGAAGTGAATGTTTTATGAGGATATGGAGAAACAGTTATAATGAAAATGAGAACCCATAGCTGTGAAAGATGAGAGAAGTTTAAGAGGTAGCAGGAAGTAGCTCCTTCTTAAAGCAAGCTGGGTCAGAGTGTGGCCTTTCCCAGGACACAGCTTGGAGAGTTGATGGCACTCTGCACAGTGGTGTTGGTGTGACCTGTAAGTGGCAGAAGTACGGAATGGGTTTTTGAGGAGAGTCTCAGAAGGGGCAAAGATGAACAGAAGCTCTTCAAGCCTTAGGGACAGTTCAGTCTAGGTTCCATAGAGGGATACGGCAGACACAGGAAGGCGTCTTCTGAGGGCCAGAGAGTTAGCTCTGCGCAGCTTGAGCTGGGGCTCCAGGCCAGCTTTCACGGACAGCACGCGAACTGGAAAGGGGTGCTGGGAAGAGCACATCGGAACCCTGGAAGTGGATGGATAGGGAGGGCAGCACTCTTCAGGGCTGGGGGAAACCTGGGGAAGAGGATGTGGCCGCATGCTGCCTTGTCACGGCAATGTGCGGCAAGACGGCTTGGCGTGACAGTGCTTGGCTGCCTCTGTGTGGATGTGCCTTAGGGTTCCCCACACTGTCCCAGGGAGGCTCTGCAGTCCCAGAGGCTGGCTAAGAGTCCGACACAGGGAGAGAGATGGGGGACAGCACAGTTCTCTCTCTGCCTGAGATGCTCAGCCAGCAATGTCCTCCATGCTAAGGCAGCTCCACCCCGGATTGGCAGCAGGGATGCCTCGCCCTCAGTCTTTAGGTTGGTCTTGTCACTGACCTTGTTTTTTCTCTGCCTTCGTTCCTAGGTCCTGGCCTCTTTTTCTTCTAATGGAGTTCTGTCTGGTTCTCCCAGCTCCAGTAAGTAGGTCTCAGCCTCCTTCTCCTCCTGGTGACACAGGTCCTTGAAGTCTAGAATTCTGGGGTGAAAATACTTTCGTTTTCTCCACATGGCTGAGTCTTGGCTGCCAGCTGCTCCGTGTTCCTGACATCGCTGCCTCCTCATCCTCTGCCGACTGTCTCCTGCCAGCGTCCTTTGACGACCCGACCCTGGCCCACCGCCAGGTCCTAGGACACCTTCCTCCCCCAGATCCTGGCCCTACCTCAGTGGGCAGGTCTCACTCCAGATTCCAGCCTCTCCTGCTCTGGCATCTGCAGCTGTAACCCAGCCAGATTCCTAACAGCCAGATGAGCTCATGCTCCTGGTTTAAAGAAGGGGGAAAAAAAAGAAAGGGAAAAATCCCTTCAGCAGTTGAGTGGTGGTCTCAGACTTTAACTGCAAATCCCAGGAGAAGCTCCTGGGCCAGGGACACCTTTGCTGTTTTCACCCTAAGGGAAGAGAGAGGAATGAGGGAAAGTGAATGGGAAAGAAAAGGAGGGAGAAAAATCAAGAGAAGAGAGAAATGGAAGGGAGGGTGTTGGGTATGGACAGAAAATGTCGTTTGTTTTCAGTGTCTAAATTCAGTGTCACATGATGAGCCTGTGAGCAACAAAGACCCAAACAATGACATGAAATAAGATGGAAGAGGGACCCAGGATGTGCGTGGGGCGTGAAAGGGAGGGAGGAGAGAGGGGAGAGGGAGAGGAGGGAGGACAGAAATGGACTCTTTAGGGAGGGTGAATAAGAACAGGTGGACAGAAACGCTGGCACCTCAGGAAAGGAACCCGTGTTGGAATGGGACGCATTTCGGATGGTTCCGTCCTGATGGCATGAGCCTTGTTGGTTAAACGTCTTCTTCCCCGGGGCCTGTCTCGGTACCTCTAGGTTCTCTGATGACTTGTTTTAAACTCTACTCTTGCCCTGACATCAGCTTCAATTAAAGCTCCTGTGTCCTGCTGGACTTAGGGTAAGTTGAGGACAAGACCTCCCCATCTGGCTTTGATGGAATACCCGTAAAATACCGGGTGCACAGCACCCAGCAGGGCTCCCGGCGTGCACTGGGGCTCCACAGATGATAAATCCCAACTGCAGTGCTTCCCTTGTGTCCTCCAGTGTCTGTCAGGCCATCATCTCCTGAAATCCCATTTCCTGCTTCCACCCCCTCCCCACTTTCCTCCAGTAGCAGATCTGTAGGTCCTTCTGCCTTTATATTCTCCCCAGCCTAGTCTGTGGAAGCCCTACCATTCGCTCAGCACATTACAGAACAGGCAATCTCGAAAGGGAGGCAGACAAAGGCTCAGAGAGGCGAAGCGGTTAGCTCAGCAGAGCACGCTACGAAGGTCAGAGCTGGGTTACAGATTTAGTGTCCGGGGTTACAGATTTAGTGTCCGCGGCCACAATCAGTGCAGTCTGTGCTGCTCAGTGCTCTTCTTGTGGTTAGAGACCTAGTCTTAGGTTTCCCAAGGAGATCTTCAGAGGCTGGCCCCCACCGGTGCCTGCTGGGCCAGCCCAAACCCACGCACAGCGCATGAGGGCTGACGGGGTGCCAAGCTGCTCTTCCGCACTCTGGTGAGGCAGGGAGAAAAATCAGGAGGAATTAGGCTTGTTTAAGTGCAGCTTAAACAGGTGGAGAATAAAAGCAACTCTGTGCTCATTGCAATCGAGAGGAATTGAGACTTCATGAAAAGAAGGATTTCTTCTCTGTGCAAGTTGTGAGACATTAGAACGGATTCCTGTGGAGGTTGTAGAAACTGCTCGCCTGGAGGTCCGTAAGAGCCGGAGAGCCGCTGGCTTTCACAGGATGTGGGTTGTCAGGGAGGCCTGAGCATGGGGCTGGAGCTCTGGCAGCCAGAGGAGGGCTCAGCGTGCAGCCTGCCTGACCAGATACTTCAGGGAGCAGGTCCTCACAGGTGGGGTGAGTGGGGGGTGGCGGGTGCTGCTGGACTGGGGAACCAAGAGCTGGCCCCAGTGTGGCAGGTCAGAGGGTCCCACAGTGAGCAGCCCAGCAGGCTGATGAGCTCCTGGCACAGAGCCCCAGGGATCTGTGCTGTTGGTCTGTGCGCTGCTACCCATGGGCAGGGGTAGGGCAAGCGAGCATGGCAGGGGGAAGGGGCACATTCTGGGCCTACAGGTCAATTGGACCCCAATGGTCGAAAGCCAAGCTTTTTCTCAAAGCAAAGCAAGGTGCAGATGCTAGCCCATCGCAATATCAACACAAGCAGTTAGACCTACACAGAAGTCTTACACAGTGCTAATTCAAAATGGATGTTTGGGAGTATCCTGGAAACAAATACTCCATGTCCAAATGCAGTATCTTCCTGGAGTATCCATTTTTACTAGGAATTGTGTTATGGAAAGGAAGCAAGAGGAATAATGAGTAATTTAGGGACATCTGAAAAATAGAAAACACTTTAAATACATCTTTACATAGTATGAAGTTGGATGCAAAATCAGGCAAAAATAATGTCGATAAAGAATGACCCTTGGGAAAACGTTCAGGCTTCCCCCCACCCCAGGTCGAGGGTACCTGAGAACCCTGTCTGCTGCTTTCAGGGCACTTCATATATGTGCTGCTGAAGTGCATACGTGTGTCTAGAGTGCTCAGGGAGGAAAGTTTTAACGTTAGTTTTGTGCAAAGCCTCGTCTTAGGCAGCATCTCATCGGGATAGTCAAAAGGCATGGAAGCACTTTGTGTGTGCCGGGCACTATGTCCTCTATGACAGAGAGGTGGATGTGTGCATTTTCACTGTGGAGGTCATCAGGAAATAGGCCCCAAAAGACACAAAGTTCTCATGCGACGAAGCAGGGTCAGGAGCACGAGACCCTGCTTTTGCACATCCTGCCCCTTCCATTGCGCCCGCTGCCCTTCGCTGTGTTTCTACTATTCCTCCTACAGCTCTTCCTCCCATTAAGCAATTATCCAGCACACACTGCCACGTGCCGCCCTCCCAAGAGCCTTCCAGGTTGCAGGCAAATGGGAAACCAGGGATGGCAGCTGGCCCCTGTGCTTTTCCCCTTTCTGCCTGTGACCATGGCATGGTCTGCGCACATGTACAGGTAAGAACACTAGCACAGAGTCCCCGGCATCCCCAGGTCACAGGCCGAGCAGTCAATTCTGAAGCTGGAGTGGAGTTCCAGCTCAGTGCGTAGCCCGGGGTCATCTGGGATGTGACCAGTTCAGTGTGGGAGCCAGGATGGATTGCCTACCAACCCACATTCGTCCCGGCCTCGTTAGGTCTGGGCTTTGTTAGGCCAGTGAGGAAACAAGATAAATAAGACTCTCTCTGCCTTCAAGGAGCTTACGGTGCAGCAGGGAATTGATGCCCCACCTGTGCTGAAAGAGCTATCAGCCAGCTGTGGGCCAGAGATGTGTCACCAGGGACACCCCTCCTGCAGACTGTGACCTCCACCATGTAGCCACTGTGGGGCAGGAGACATCTCCCTCTCGCTCCTGGTTCATCTCCATGTGGAGCTCTGACTTTACTGTCTGCTCATCCTCACCTTCTGTCAAACACCCTTCTTCTGCAGTTACCTTGACCAAAGCCACCACAGCCACAAGAGGATCTGCTGTGATGCTGCTTAAAGATAATGACAGCACAGAGAGGCTGCATTCAAGTGCTGGGCACTGTACAAGTGCTTCGTTGCTTTAATCTGCCCAGTGAACCTGAGGTCCTGTTGTGCTCATTTTATAGAAAGAAAGCTGAGGTTGGGGACTAGCAAGTGAAGAGGAAAGTTAGGCTGTCACTTTAGACAGCCATTAGCCATTACACATGCAGTACCTCGGTGTGGGTAGAGAGGGATATTGGGACCCAGAAGGATCAAATGCCTTGCCAAGTTCCACTTGTCCGTAAGTAGAGCAACATTGGAATCCAGGTCTGGGGGCTGGGGATTTAGCTCAGTGGTGGAATGCTCATCTAGCAGGTGTGAGGCCCTGCATTCACTCCTAGGCATCAAAAAATTAAAAAACAAAACAAAACAAAACAAAAATAAGTAAAACACAGGTCTGACCCTTAGCTGGTGCTAATTCTATTATAACTTTGCTGCTCAAATCAGAGAATAGTCTCTGTATGATTCCAGTAATCCTGTACCAATCTGGCTGTTGGAGGTTTAGGTCTTTGCACTTTTCTCCACAGTGAAAACCAAGACAAAATAGTCTCCATCAGGCTTCAACCCGAAACGCTTGAAAGACTGCCACCTAGTGGCCCTCTTGGTGGTGGCCGGGCAAGTCGGGCCGGGGCTGTGACATGAGGCTTGGGGGGAGGGGCTTAGAGTTAATTCTCTCCTGGTAGAAAGTGAGTTTATTGACCTCTGACTGTGTCCTAGGCACCCTGCTATGACTGTTACTGACTCATCCCACTTATTTGTCACACTAAACAGGTGGAGTTGCTCCTATTATCATCCCCATTTCAGAGATGAGGAAGATGAGATTCAGAAGTGAAAGTCTGTCTGCTCAAGGTCATGTCGCAGTCCGTCCCTTTGAGCTGAGACTCAAAGTCACGTTTCTCTGACTCCAGACCTGGCTTCTTCCTGACCACTCCTTGTCCTGCTCCCGGGGCCCCGCGCCACCAGGTCGCTGGCCACCTCTCCTGTCTCGTTCCACAGCTGCAGCTGCTCGTACCTTCTCCCTCTTCTTGGAGTCACGCTCCCACGGGGCCCTAGCCTTGCTGTGGCCTCATGCAAGTCAGCTGTCAAAGAGGAGATTCCAGCCCTCCCCTCGAGTCACTCCTGCTGGAGCCCACTTCCCCATGTCCCTTCAACTAGCTGCACCTCCTTCTCTGAAATCATTTGTTTGGGGGCAGGACTGCAACATCCTTGTGCCTGGTGTGGTGCTTTTGTAGGAGTGGCTTCAGCTATTTCCTGTGTGAATGCTGGAAAGAAGGTGGCAGAGAATAGTGGAACTCATCCCGGGTCTTCCTCCTGCTCACTTAGGGCCTTCTCAGCCTCCGTGGCTTTCTGTAATCCTCACCTCCTTCCTCTTCAGACTCCTCCTCTGTGCTGTTTAGGACCAGAGGGGAAGTGAGGCCAGAGCTGGGACTTGGATCGGTCTGGTGGATACACAGTAAAATATCAAATGCAGTAAAAAAAGGCAGCTCGGGTCCTCAGGATTTGATATAGTTGAAGTGTCCAGGTTTTCTTGGTAGTGGTTGTTGTTAATTCTTGTAATTAGCTTGTATCTTATAGATATTGCTCCTGGTCATTTAAAAGGAGGTTTAATTGGTCATTCAGGCCTGGAACCCATTCCCTTCTCTAACTTTATGACTTTCTCCTCTACGTTCAGAACCTGGTGAGGTAGATTAACATCTCAGAATTATAAACTGCCTGTTCTCACTCACCCACACTTGGATATGCTCCAGAAAGCAGATTCTGGCTTGTGAATTGGAATTTGGAATCCTGCATCTGTCAGGAGAAGCTCAGACCCAGGCACAATACCTGTGATCTGCCAGGAGGAAGAGCAGAATACTGCATATACTTACAGAGGTGAGCTCATAGCCGCGGGCACAGGCAGCCAGGAAAGGAAAGCCCATGGCGGCTCAGGTCCTCAGAGTTCAGCTGATACAGTTTCAGAGACGAGGAGAGCCACGATCACAATGAGATACAGATGGGGAGTTGATCCTGAGTTGACAGTCACTGCGCAGTGATCCGGTGGCAGAGTGGTACTGGGTACATATGAGGCAGGGAACAGGCAGCCTGGCCTTCTGCTGTCTTACAGTATGCCCTGCCTTCTGCTGGAAAAATCAAGAGAGCTGGAGGGCCGTTCTGATCCCCACGGCTCTAATATCCCCAGCCTTTCTTGGAGCTGGAAGAGGAAGAGCTAGAGGAGAGGAGGGTGTTATCTGTTGAACAGGATCTGGTTCCACCTCAGATCCTGAATGGACTCAGTTTACAGAGGAGAGGAAAGGAGGTTGCGAGGCAGGCCCGATACCACACGGCCACAGGGTGCTTTCTATATTGACACTGCACCTGGCGTCTCTGCTCTGCCATCCCGCAAGGCGGCCTTCACTCCCTATGGAGTATGGTTCTGACCTGCACAGCAGTGGGGACAGGGACAGGCCAGGCTGCTTGGTTTACGCCAGTGCTGTTCTCTGGCTCCCTGATTAGGCAGCTCAGGGTGAAAGCTGACCTTGCTGCACGCAGTGGGCAGGAAACCTTGTGTCACAGGCCGAGGTACAGGATGGAGCAGCTCTGTAATCACAGCATCCGGTGTCCACTGAGGGCAGCGTATGTGCTGAGACTAACAACAGCAGTTCCAGCAGCAGCAACAGGAAGAACAGAAACAACAGCAGCGAGAGCAACAGCAGCAGGCACAATGGAGCAGCAGCCATAGCAGTGACAGCAACAACATCATCATAAGCAGCAGCAGCAATAATGACCACAGCAGCAGCAGCAGCTACCAGTGGCATTTTGGAGGCCCACTGTGCACAGGGAAGGGGAACATACTTACAAGCACATTACGGATGAGACTAACATGACACTCTTTCTTTTCTAGTTGAGGAGACTAGGTCGCTTCTCTGAGGGAGGAAAAAGTACCCCAGGCCAAGCTGCCAGGATTTTTTTTGCCAGGTTTTGGCAGGTTTTGTTCCTGTGCAGCAAGATGGTATTAAGTGATTACCTGAGCCAAGGGGCCCTATTTTCTGAGTGAGGACTGAGCCGCGCGAAGTTCTCAGTACAGTTACGTGCTTCTTGGCACGCCCTTGTTCCGTGTTCTGCAAGCCACTAGCTGGCTGCTTAGAGCCCTCCCACAAAAGCCCTTCACTCTGATCTCTCTCTCTCCCCCTACTGTATTCTGTGCTCCAAAATTGTGACTGCAAATTTATGAACTGACATTTTCAGGCTAAACATCCTCTTTCCATTTATTTAGGGAAATTAATAGCAAACTGACATAATTCATACTAAGGTGTGAATGACCGACAGACTGCTTAGTAGTGGAAGAAGTCTGTTGTTTTAAAGAGACAGCAGTGTATCCACCAGGTAGGCCTCCCTCGTGGGATCTGAGCTGTCTGGCACCCAGACTCCGTGGGGGACAGCACCAGGAAGGATTTTACAGAAGGGCAGTGTTTCATCCCCTCCTTCCGGTCTCTGGACAGAGGGCAGCCCTTGGAAAACCCTACAGCACCCATCCTACTTGCATCCTATCACCTTTCAAAACCTCTTCTTCAGAGAGGAACCATTTTAATAAGGCTGTAATTTCGTTACAGAATTTTGTAATTAAATATCCTTAAAAGAAATGAGGTTGCAGGTCCCTATTTCCCAATTTATCATAGACTTAATGCCCCAAGTTACACAATGTTTAATTAAGAATGCTTCCCTGTTGCAGCTTCATGCAGCTTCCTGGCCTGAGAGATAGGAAGTGCTCTGTGTTTATCCTGATGGGTGCTCTCTCTTCTTGGGGTACTGTCCTATTTACCAGTATACAAAATAAACAGTGGCTTCTTCACCATAAATAACAGGCTCCCCCTCATCCCTGCCTTCATCCCAGCTCAGTGGAATTCTCTCACCCTCAGAAGCACTGTAAATTTAACTGTAAATTTAACCATCAGCTCTTGGAGAGTAACAGTTCAGAAGTGGCTTCCTCACATAAGAGCCGACGTGCTCCCCCTGCTGGTTGAGGGAAGCAAATACATCAGTGTGCTGCCAAATCGTGGCCCAATCTTTGGATTACCTTCAAATCACAGGTAGGAGCATCTACATGTGCCCAGGGATGTAAAGAAAAGAAGGATCTGGGTCCTTGTTCTCAAAGAGCTTAGTGTCTGGTAGGAGATGGTAATATGCATATATAGTATGTATAAACTACAACACTATAGGTTAATGTCTACTAATTTAATTGTGAGCTCACAAAGAATGAAGAAATTACTTCTGCCCTCAGAGATAAAGGATGTTCCTGGGTGAGGCTAGCGTTTGAGCTACACCCTGTAGAAGCAGCTGGATTTCAGGAAGTAAATAGGGAGGAAATGATCAGAATAAGGATCATTCTATGACAGTGGTGGCGAACCTGTGGCATGTGTGCCACTACCAGTTGTTTATTATTATTGAACTCTTTAAAAGGTTTGAAATCGCTCTCCTAGGATAGACGCTAAGGGTGTGGAGACCTGGAGAATCATTTATGTATTTTAATCTCCTCCTTTTACACATGAGGAAAAGCCTGACAGCCTGGGTGTACGAGGCTGGAACCCACAGTTTCTTTCTCCACTTTGGACTCAATCAGAATCTCAGGCGTAATGAAGGTGGAGACGGGAGTGGGTGGAGTAGTGCGGATATGTCAGGGAAATGGAGAAGGGAGTTTGTGTCGCTGCAAGAAATCCAATCCCACTTACTGAGGAAGTGAAATGGTCTGGTTAATTTAATTTCCTAATTGAGAGAAGTTCTGCAGAGGGCTGCTTTGTTAGAAATGTTGACTTTTAAAAACATCCTAAAATGTTTTATTCCACTTTCCTGCCTTAGCAAGCAAAGTTAAGGCAACCATTCATTCATTGATAATCCTGATCTTGCAGTATCTCATAATATTTTAGGTGTAGAAAACATGCAGGCTAACCTATAGAGATGTTTTTAAAAAGTCTTTTAAAACTTCAGTAGCAATAAATTTGCTTTCCATTTGTTTCTTTATCATTGGATTTATTCATCAGTGTGAGACAGTTGAATAAAAAAAAAAATCTGACCATATGAGAGTCTTGCCTGTCTTTGCCCCAGATAATTGAAGTTTAGCTGAGTTATTTAGGATGGCTTCTCCTGAGCCCACGGTACAAGTTTAGTTCCTTCCCCCCTTTGTAGTACTGTGCTGGGCAGTTAGGGCTTTAGCAAGAAGCTCCGTGGAGTGCTGGGCTTGATAAATTCTGAACAGGTCACCGGGGCTGATCTGGATCTGGCTCCAGTCCGCGTGTGAAAGCCAGCCTCCCAGACGGCCCAGCGTGCTCATCTTTGATAGCCGTTCCCAGTGCCCTCCCTCACGCACTATACCAGGGTTTTTCCATGAATAACCATGAAAATGTAACATAGATGTTACTTCCGGGATTAGGTTATAAAGGTTGCAGGTTTCGTATCTGTGACTCTAGCTGCTGTGTCATGGACGTCACCCTGGAAGGGTTCCAATGAGAAGGAACCGAAGCTGCCAGCCAGTGGCAACATGAGTTAGTCTGGAGACAGACCTGCCAGCCCCTGCCCAGCCTTCAGATGACCACAGCCCTGGCTGACTCTTTGACTGCCACTTTGTGAGGGGCTCTGAGTGGAGCTACCCAGCTCCACTGCCCATAGTCCTGACCCTCAGAAACTGGGGGAGATTGCATAATTTGTTGTTTTTGGTTCCTAAATTTAGGCTGATTTGGTGTGCAACAGTAGGCAACTGGTAACTGCTCAGAGTTCCACCTTCCCACTCCCACCACCTCATCAGCTGCCCTAATTACTACAACTTCATTTAACAAATATTTGTAGAGCTCCTGCTGTGTGCTAGGTACTGCATTTGGGACCTGGGGCATGGCTTTTAGCACATTGGAGACTATGGTCAAAAGTTTTCATTTAAATAACACATACACTTATTAAAGTAGGTGTTGAATTGGCCAATGAATGACTCAAGAGACAGGTGGTAGTCCTGGCTGCAGTCACTAATGTCCTAAGTTTCCTTTGTCATTTTCCTTAAATGAAGCTTTTAGGCCAGTATGCAGTACAAAGACTCAGGTTAAAATGAAGAGTCTCAGAACATGCAGAACTAGGAAGTGTCTTAGCCGGTGCATGATGTGAAACTTTGAGCCCAAGTGATCCTTTTGGAAATCAGCTGGGATCTGTGGGCCCCTTCACCCACACATGCAGAACACTGGGCGGTCAATTGTGGAGGCCGCCTGAAAGACTGACAGCCCATCTGTGGGCTTCCTGGGACTCTATAGACCCAGAACACCTCATCTGAGCAAACCTACTGTTACTTTATGTGAGAAGATAAGACTGAGAGGAGGAAAGCAACGTGCCCTACATCTCACAGCTGACTGGCAGCAAAGCCCATGCTTAGCACCTCCCGAGACTTGGTCCTGTGCCTTCCCCTGCGGAGCCCAGCTTACAGGAAGCCCAAGGATCCTGAGGAAATCAGCCCTGGCTCCCGAAATACAGAGCTTCAGGAAGTCCCACACTGATACTTATTTTCTGTTAATATCTCTCAGGGACAGACAGAGTGGCTCAGACAACCCACTCTGTCTCCAGTGCTAGCCTAACAGGCACCGCTGGATGTGCTGTAAGTGGGACAGTCAGAAAGTCCCAGATATGGCCTTATGGAGCCAGTGAGTGTGGAGGCTGAAGGAAAGGGGAAGGGCGTCCGGAGGTGTGCCTGGGTGCTCAGCAGTGGAGCCCCAAGGTGGTTGTCTGAAGTGTATCCCACAGTTGGTCTTAGGAGGGCAGGGAAGGATGGTGTGGGTTTTTTTTTTTTTTTTTTTTTTTTTTGAGACAGGGTCTCGCTTTGTGGTTCAGGCTGGCCCTGAGCTCAGCCTCAAACTCACATCATAGCAATCCTCTTGCCTCTGCCTCCCGAGTGCTGGGATTACAGGTGTGAGCCAGCATGCCCGGCACTGTGGTATGAGGTACTGAATGCTGCTGGGCGTGAGTCTCCACACCCAGTATGGTATGTAGTTACCAGAGATTAAACCCGGGTCCTTGCACTTGCAAGACAGGCACCAGAACCACTGAGCTACCTCCCCGGCCCAGGTGTACATTTTGATAGGGCCCATTCCTTCACTATCAAGACCCACCTGAGCGCTGGTAAAGGCCAGGAGCTTTGATGCCAGCCTGCTTGAGGTCAGAGCCACCTTTTGCTACTTACAAGCTGTGGCATCTTGGGTCATGAACTCACTTTTGCTACTGGCCTATGAAATGGGGACCATGCAGGTCTTCACACCCCAGGCTTTTATTTTTAGGTTTTTTTTTTTTTTGAGACGGAGTCTCGCTTTGTAGTTCAGCCTGGTCCTGAACTCAACCTTGAACTCAGCTATCCTCCCGCCTCTGTCTCCTGAGTGCTGGGATTAGAGGTGTGAGCCACCATACCTGGCACAGTGGTATGTGGTACTGCTGCTGGTGAGCATGAGTCACTTTGCCTGGTATTGTTGTATGTAGTTACCAGGGATCGAACCCTGGGCCTTACACTTGCAAGGCAGGTGTCAGAACCACTGAGCTAACCCCCCCCCCCACCCCAGGCTTTTTGTGAGGATGGAATGAGTTCACTTTTTCCAAAGTGCCAAGAACAGAGCCTGACATATAAATGCTCTATAAATATCCGGTGAGTAAGAGCAATAATCTGTACTGATCTGGGCCTCAGTCTTTATATTTAAAAGGTTTAAAAGTGTTTAGATTTTAAAATCAACTTCATTAAGAAATAAATCAAGCAAGAATGTGTACCTACTGAAGTGTATATTTAAATGGGTTTCTTTTATATATTATGTGCATTTATATATTTGTGTAGCCACTATCATTATCAGGATATAGACTATTTCCACCATGCCACAAAGTTTCTTTGTCCTCATCCCAGTTAATCCCTCTTTGTTACTGGCCTCAGGTAACCTTGACCTTGCCACCATCAATAATGACAGTAGATCTCTATCAGTCAGCAGTTGTTCAATTGCCAAAATACATGTATATCTCCCGCTATATGTATGCATTTCCTTCTATTTTGTATATGGGCTGCAGTCAATTTGTCATATATAGACTGGTAAAACTTACTCTTTCTAAAGATAAAAGTCAATGCAAGAAAATTATGAAGCAAATGGACAAATCACGAACAGTTGTTGAATCCGGGTAAAGAGGCTATAAGAATTTTTTGTACAGATTTTAAAAGTCTTCTAAGTCTCACATCATGTCAAAATTAAAACTTGCACTAAATAAATCTAAGCAATAGTAGAAAGGTTTTGTTGCACACTTTGTCCGCTGGTCTTTCCAAGTCCCCTGGAAAGTCTGTTGACTCCAGCAAAGCCCAGGCCTTGCCATAGCACACAGAAAGTTCGGCTACACTTCCCGGGGCCACAGGGCCTTGGCAGGGAAGGGCCCGTCCAGCTGGCTGGGTCCACACTGGGCTTTGGACTAAAATGGGCTGGGCTTCAGTTTGGCTGGCAAAGAATTGGCTCAAGTTCATGAGGCAGATGTGTTTGTGAAAACGCTTTGTATTCATAAGCACTGTGTGTGGGGAAGAGCTTAAGGAATCCCATATCCTTTGGGAATGAGATTGCTTAAAAGAGAGCAAGTATATAAATATACTATAAAACATTAGCTCATTATTAGACCATATCTACTACTCCCTAAGGGGGCCATCCATCCAGAATTGCCTGGGACTATCCCAACTTTAGCATCAACAGCCCTGCACCTGGGGAAAACCTTCTACTCTGGGCAAACTGAGATGGTCGTCCTACAGCCCGTTACTAGTATTTGAATGCCACGGTCACTTCAACTACCACTGTATTTACGTACTTGGGTTGCCATAACCAAACATCACTGTGCGGCTGAAACAACAGAAGTTACCTTGCTTGTAGTTTTTGGCCAATTTGGTTCTTGGTGAAGTGTCTCTTCCTGGCCTATGAATGGTCCCTTTTTCACTGCGTCCTCACAAGGAGACAGAACACATCTCTTTCACTTTTGAGGCAGATCAGGGTCCTACTTTTACGACTTACCCTTAATTTCTTCTGAAAATATCTTAGCTCAAATGCAATAACATTGGGGTTAGGGCTGTGCTATAGTTTGGACCCAAAGTGTCCCTGTGTTAATGGCTTGGTCACCCAAGTGGGTGCTGTTTGGAGGTGGTGGAGGCTTTGAAGAAGTGGGGCCTAGTGGAAGGGCTTTAGGTCATTGAAGGTATTTTCTCACTAGGGATTTGGGACCCTGGCCTTTTCTCTTTTTTTCGCTTCTTAGCCACGAGGTGAAGTTTTTCTCAACCATGTCTGTACCGGGGTGTATCTCGACATTGTCTCAGCAGAGGCCTAAAACCAGTGGGTCCAACTGATTATGGACTGGAACCTCTGGAAGTGTGAACCAAAACGCGCCTCTCTCTTTTCATGATTGATTATTGTAGGCATTTGTTATGGAGATGGAAAGATGACTAACACAGGCTATTCTGCATGTACATTCAGTCACAAGCAACTACTCGTCCATTCTGATACCATCACCATAATTTTGGCTGTGTAGCCACCCCTTTGCTGTTGGCTTTGGCTCTACTCACTGCTCAGGACATCGCTCACCTGTACAGTCATTCCCCTGCTCCTGTGCCTTCTGTCACTTTCTCTCTGCCTCTGGCTGTCAGCACTTTGCTGTCCCTAGGTGTGTTCTGTGTCTTTGTAGAAGCCTTCATTGCCGACTCGCATGGGCCAAGGGAAAGCCACGCTTTCTCAGAAGCTAGATCTGTAGGCCTAGAAAAGGGATTCTCTAAAACCCTCTACACTTACAGCCTGTCCCCACTCACTACCGCCGCCCCTTCACCTGGCTTTGCCGTGACAGTGTCCGGCTCAGCAGCAGGGAGTCCACTGGCTACATGGCCACGAGGGGCTGGTG
Organism: Petromus typicus; assembly: GCA_004026965.1. Taxonomy (NCBI): domain Eukaryota; kingdom Metazoa; phylum Chordata; class Mammalia; order Rodentia; family Petromuridae; genus Petromus; species Petromus typicus. The sequence continues at coordinate 231,674 of PVIR01000005.1, forward strand.
AAGGTTAATGAGACTCAGGCAGCTAGTCCTCCTGAGGTCACTGTCATCCTGTGTCGTGCCCCAGAGCCCCGTGCTGGCCTCTTCCTGTCGCCGGGACATCATTAAAAATGTTAATTATTAATTATCGCTAAAAGCCCTTTCGATGCATTGCTGTTCCCGAGTGCTCCCTTTCTCTCTTTTCCCTCTTTCTTTCTGTAACTGGATCTCGGCTTCCATTTTTCTTTCAGTCCTTCTCCTCTGCCTATTTTTTTACCTGCAAGTGGGGAGCTGGGATGTCCTGGGGCAACAAGGGAGGAGCACTTGGACACGTCCTTCTGCTTTGTCTTTCTGGTCAGATCATGTTTGTGGTTTTCCAAAGCCTACAGGGATCAAGGATGAAGCAATGGGAAGGACCTGGAAACCACTGGGTCCTGAGGTGACGGAGTGTTTTTGGTGAACATGAATAACTCCTGCTCCTTTCACTCTTTATCTTCAGGTCAAGGATGAAGATGCCTTTTTGTTGGCAAATGCAGGGATCATCTGAAGAGATACAGTTCAGAGCCATCCTGGGCTTCTGCACCAAGGTCCCTGCACCATATTGTGAACCATATATCTTCTCTTAAGCAGTGTGATTGAGGGGTATTAGTTTTGGAAATATCAGTTGACAACTCAAGACTCATGGCTGTCAGTACTTTCTGTGAGAACTTGTTTTCTTTTTTGAAGCAGAGTCTCGTTCTGTCGCTCAGGCTGGCCTTGAACTCATGGCGATCCTCCTGCCTCTGCCTCCTGAGTGCTGGGATTACAGGCCTGTGCCACCACGCGTGGCACTGTGAGATTTTGGACAAGCTTGTTTCACCTCAGGCCACATAGCTCAATGAAAAGAACATGATTTTGGAATCAGGACACCTGGTTTGAATCTCTGTTCTAGCATAAATTGGGTAGGTGGCCTTAGACAGGTTAGATGACAACTCTGAAGGTCATTGTTAAAACATGGCAATAATTTTTCTTCTATGAGAATGTTAAGGAATTTAATGAAATCCAGATCTCTAGTTCTAACCCTGACACACTGTAAGTATTTAATAAATGTTCATGTCTTATCCGTAAAAAAAGAGATGGAAATTTCTGCCCTTTCTGTGTGACAGGCCTGAAGAAGTTGAATTTCTGAGAAATTGCTATGTAGCAACCACTATTCTAAATGTTTTAGAGGTTTAGGGTGTAATCATTAGTAGAGGGCTTGCCCATGGTAGGGCCTTGGGTTCATCCCTACCACCGGAAGTAGAAAGATGGCAGGAAAGGGGGAAAGGAGGAAGGAAGGAAGGAAGAAAAGAAAGAAAAAGGAAAGAAAGAGGAAAGTGAAGGAAGAGACAGCAAAATATTTCATACTAACTCATTTAAGCCTTATAGTAACTTTATGACTCTATTATTATTATTTATTACTATCATTTAGTCATGATTATTATAATTATTACTTAGAGAATAAGTGATTCAAATGAACAAAAGTTAAATAACTGGATTATGGTCATGTGACAGTAAGAAGAAAAACTGGGAAGATTTTGGAATGGTTTAGGGCCTACCAGTACGTCATCCAAGAATGTAGCCACTTGGCTATAATAGTTATTGAGTCCCTGAGAGCTGCTAGTAAATTATAGACCAGATTGTAAAGATAGTAATAAGAAAGAGAGAATGTAAAATACCTCATTAATAATTTTTATATTGGTTAAGTGCTAAAATGATGTTTTTCGATATATATATATTATATTATATTAAATAATGTTACGTAAACCTCACTCTATTTTATTTATTTATTTTTTTGGTACTGGGAAATCAGACTCCCTGCGTGCTAGGTAAGCGCTCTACCACTGAGCTGCAGCCCAGCTCTCTTTGTTCTAGAAAATTTTAGCTCTGTAGTACAGTGCATGCTCAGCATGAACAAGCCCCTTGGTTCACTCTTCAAAACAAAAAAATTAAAATAATGCATATGTGGCTCATATCATATTTTCACTGGACCACATGGTCTACAGCCCTTACAACCACTAATACATTGTTGCCAGCAGTGAAGATTTGTGGAAACTGAAATTCGAAGGTATAATATGATAGTAAAGTCATTGCAGCATTTACATAGACATTCTTACAGCATCATCAAGATCGTATGCTCCAAGCTTTCTCCAGGGCTGCCCAGGAATGGCCTTGGGAAACTGTCTTTGACCTTGAGTCTCTTTCCACTTGTTTGACTCCCAAAAGTAAGATGGCCTTGTCTGAAATGAACTTCTGCTTCTCAGTTCTGACCTGGGGTTGGTGAGGGCTCATATTTGGTTCCTTGGCTTAGACACCTCAGTAATGAGAAAGGTGGGCTCCTGGCCTGGGACTGCTCTCGGGGTCCTACCTCCTGCTCTGGTGGGCCCTCTTCAGATCTGTGGGATAGCACTTCCCATGAAGAGAGCTCATGCCCTGTCCTCCTACTGTTGTGCAGTCCTACATGTCAGAAAGCTCTTCTTTTTATTGAACCTCCCTTTATAGGAACTTAAATTCCATAAATAACTCTTAGTCATATTTTCCGGAACTGTGCTTCTCAAAGTTGCAGAAAACATGGAAAGGAACTCAGTGTCCCTAAGACCTGCTGAATCAAACTGTCCTGGCTAGTGCCCAATTACATCTTTCTTTTCTTCACCTATGTCTCTCCTCTCTCTTACACACACACACACACACACAAACACACACACACACACACACACACACCACTTATGAGAAACAAACCCACAAGCAGGAACTTTCAATCTTGATGTCACTGTGCCCAGCAGTATGATAAGTTATGACAGATGGTGCTAACAGGTTTTCCTAAAAATAAAGTGGTCAAATTTTCAAGTTATTTGCCTCTTTAAATTCACTTCTGCAAACTCCAGGTGTTGTGCGCACACCTCTAGCAGTGTTGCTTGTGCTCATTTGCCTATCCAGACACTTTTAGGACTGGGAATGAAGGGTGTGGCGTTACTACAAGACAGGCATTGTGCACACATTTTGTCTTTGCCCAAGATGTCAGTAACCCAGGAAGGGGATTGGGGGTAGTCACTAATCACTCTAATATTGGGCCTTGCTTGTGACCTGTACTGTTCTAAAAACTTCACATGTGTTCTCTCATTTAGCCTTTACTCCACCTTGCAAGGAGAATCATTACTAGCTCTGTTTTACAAATGAGAAGAAAGTTTGGATCACTTTCTTGAGGTCACCCAGTTGGCGAACAAACAAACACATAAACAAACAAACAAACAAACAAACAATAGCAAGGTCTTGAAGAGATAGGTACCTCTGTCTCTGTTGGTAAATCTAGTACTGTAGTTCCATGACAAGTAGGGGACATTGGGGAGATCTGTGTGGTCCCCATCTGGGGTCCTGCATAAGGAACTCCTGCTACCTCTCCTTGAGATGGGCCTCAAGACACAGAACATAGGAATAAGGGAAGGCAAAAGAATACATGATTTTTTTGGGACTGTGGCTCATCCTGAGTGCAGGGTGCTGGGGAACCACACTGGACCCCCAGACTTCAACGACCTCCTGGAACCAAAGCCAGCAAAGGATCTGTTCTGCTGACTTCCTTGCCAATGTGTCTACCCAGTTCTTGGCTTTTAACATTTCAACTTGAGGAAAAGCCATACTTGCCAGTGAGAGCACAAAACCAGGAGGATGGTCATGCTATGGGCTCACCCTTGCTGCGATGCCCAGTGAGGAAGCAAGGAGAAGGCTGTGATGCTGTGTCATCCCCCAGATTTTACAAGAGGCCAATGACTTTGATTGTTGTGACAATGACAGTTTTGCCAGTTCTTACTTTCTGGCATGAATAAGGGAGGAGGAACCTAAAGTGGGGGTCTGTAAGGAGAATGTGTTGGAAAATGTGACAGGCATGTGGAAAATGCCTGTCACAGGGGTTCCAGTGGATAAACATAGAGGGGAATGGCAGACTGAATGTATCCATGTGCGGGGCTACTTGAGCTTCCATATGATGACTAATACTTATTTGCAGCAACAGTCCTAGTCCTTGAGTTGCCTTCTCCTGAACCAAAGTGTCTCAGCTCCATGAAACCTTCCTCATGTGCAGCTTAGTTAGCTTCTGCACCAACTGGCTTCTATTCTCAGGACAGGTTTTAATTCCTCATTGTCTTTCTTACTGTATCATGCCATGGTGAGCAGCTATTCCAGACAGGACTGACCCTTTCTGAACACTTTTGAGGCTATGTTTTAGTCTAGACCAGAGATGCTTACATCCTTTAATGTAGCCAAGATGGTGTTTACTTTATGGATCATGTATCAACCACACAGCACAATTGGACCAGACTGAGCTAGTGGCCAATTTACAGAATAACAAACAAATAGGTCGTTTTCACGTGGACTGCTGCCAAACCAGGTCTACCCCATCCGGTACTTGTGCAATTAATTTTTAACCTAAATGCAGAACTTTGCATTTCTCTGTGTTCCATTCCATCATGTTGGTTTCAGCCCTGTGTTCCTTCCTGTTGAGGTCATTTCTTATTTCCATTCTGTCATCTGTAGTGGTAACTATGCTTCCCAGCTTTGGGTCTGCTGAAAACTTGATTCAAAAAGACCTTGTATGTTTTCTCATGAGTCATGGACGACAATGCCAACGAAGCAGTGCCAAGGACAGAGCTGTGTGGCGTGCCACTGGAGACCTCCTTTGGGCTGACACAGAAAAACTAATCAACATTCTTTGACTGTCGTTGTTCATCGAGCTATGACTCCATTTCCTGTTTTCTGACCTACTTCTCTTTCCCCCATCATGTCCTCCAGGGCACCAGAAAAGACTTGTCACATACCACAGCGAAATCAAGATAGTCTGGAGCTCTGTTGTTATTTTGATCCTCTTCTTGGACAGATCATTACTGACATATAATGGGCAAGATAATTACCTCTGTGGGGTAGGGAAGAAGAATGACTATATCAATGACTGAGAAGAAAGGATTCTCTGTGAAACTATAGAGAAGCCTATTTAAAGCTGAAAGACAAGTACGTACACCTGATCTTCTAGAAAGTATCATTTCAATCTGCCATATTCATTTTTCTTAAAAGTCCAACAGATAATTATTGTCTGTTTTTATCTCTTGTGTGAATTTTTGAATTCTTTCTTTTTCTTAAGCCAGATTCATTTTTTCTGTCATCAAAAGTTAAAAAAAAAATGTACCTCAAGTCAGGCATTATCTCTTAATCCCTGAATAAGAACATATGAAAAGTACCCAGCCCAGAACGTGTATCAATGTAGGAATTTAAAAAGTATTAATTGTCTAGTTCAGAGCCTTACATTCAGGAGGTGCTTAATAACTGTGCCAGAGGATGCACGCCTGCTTGAAGGACTGAGTGGAAGTCGATGTCTCATGTCTCGTTCTAGTGTTAGTTAAGTGTTAGTCATCACTCCATGCAGATGGAATGAGGTCAAGGCATTGGCATGCTCACGCTGGGATACCTGTAACTCAAGTTTGTTGTTGAGCTGAGTCAGTGCACATCTGATTCAGTCAACACAACCAGCTTCAGGGGAGGCCAGGTGTCAGACCAGGATGCAGGCGCCAGTCCTCTCTGAGAGCTGCCATCTGACCTCACCTCCAGGGCACACAGTACATTCCTGGCCAGAGGATATAAACCAAATCATCTTGATTGGGTGTGGAGGAAGGAGCAGGCATTCCAGAGAGGGCAGAACAAGTGGAAGGTCAGCCAAAGAGCAGGTGAGAAAGAGCTTGTGGTTGAGAAAGAAGTCAAGTTGGGTAGGTTGTCAGAACCAAGAGGTGAACTTGGGACTCAGATGCAAAGAAAAGCCAACAGTGCAGGTGCCACAGAAGTGCTGGAAAAATCAGGGGAAAGAGTGGATATGGGCTGAGAGGGTCCTGGACTTTGCTGCTAGTGCGCTGGGTGCACCCAGAGCTTGCTGCTATTGGGGCCAGCCACGTGGGCCTGGGGTGGTCTGGCCTGTGGAGGACCCATCGCTGGGCTGGCTGTTAGGACAGTGGGCTCAAATTTCCTACATGTTTTCCCTCTTCCCTACAGGAGAAATGCCACACTAATTTAAAATAAAATATTTTCCTTTGTTAACCAAACAGCGGTCTATTAAAAAAAAAATTTCATATTCCAAGCCAGATTGGGCTTGATGGTAGGGCAGTCCTGGATACAAAACCTAGCTTTGTTGGTTTTAGCTGTGTAATATTGGGTCAGTTCCTCAGATTATCCAAGCCTTACTGTCTCCATCTGAAAATTGGGAATAATCATAATGTCTATTTTATGGTCCTGTTGGGAAGTTAAACAGAACTTATCTAAGATGCCTGGCAGGTAGTTGTAGTAAACTGTATCCATCATTTTTAACTGTGACTTTGGACAAAAGTCACTTAACTCCTCTGAGTCTCATTTTCATGAACATAATAGCTGTAAGACTTGTGAGGATATGGGACAGAATACATTTGGTACAGTGAGAAGAAGTCAATAAAGGTAAAAAATGATTACTCTCAGTTGCTTAGACAGCTTAGAAAAGTCTCACTATTTTATATACCCACCAAACCCAAGAGGTGTTCTGAATCAGAGACTAAGGAACAATCTAGTGTGTGTGTAAGTGTTGAGTTCACTACTATTTGCAAAGAATAGTGTCTACTTACAGCATATCCTTTTGGTTATCTTCAATTATATGTCCAAAGGGGCCCATATCCTCAAAATGTCAGGAAACACTGCCCTTAGATAATGAAACTATAGGCAAACTATAGCTTCCCCCTTTGTAGCTCTATCTACATAGGTGGGGATCCTTAGGGTATGGAGAGAAAACGGTCAGCACCGTGGACAGCTGGGACCATTCCAGAAGTGGGCTCACTTTCCATGGATCTCTCTTTTGCACCGAGACCTGCCAGACCCTGCTTGTTTCTGGAAGCCTGAGCCAGTGATTCATTTTCTCCAAGTAGCCACGCCCATTTGCAAAGACCTTTCATCCCTCACCTAGAGTAATTCCAGACAAACCTGTGAGCTCATTGAGCATCGTGTTCCCTAATTTGTCAAATGTGCAAGACTGAGAGATTGTTTGGAATGGTGGCCAACAGAGTTTCTGTGCACAGTAGAATTAGCAACCTGGGCAGTCAGGATGGTTTGGTGGTTTGAGTGATGGACTAGGGTCTGTCCAATATGCAGCTAATAGAACAAGCAGATGCAAGGACTCTGTTTGGTCACTGCAGAAACTTAGAGAACAGGTAGAGGGCATTGGAGGCCCTTGTCAGATGGTCGTGTCCCCTGGGGCCCAACTCACTCTCACATACCCTTGGGGATGGAGAAGTTGGGTGTGGTCCAGCGACACAGCGCTGTGACATGCCCTAAGGCCCCTCCCTTTGCATCTTTCCGTGGCAGTGACTTGGGGTTATTCTGTACCTCAGGAGCTTCAGGAAGTAAGGTCATTTAGCTTTGTCCTAGCTATGGGGGCAATACCTGCTTTCTTGCCCTCTCACCCTTCCTTGGGCATGGGTGGCCTTGTACCTCTCACAGGCAGCATTCTGTTCTTAGACCCAAGTTTGGATATTGAGCAGAACAGATGGCTTCCTTTGGTGTAAGGATCGAGTCCAGCCTAGCTATAGGGACACAGACTCAAAGTCCCAGCTAATCACGGCCCTTGTTTGCAGCTAACACTTCTATAGTGGTGCTCTGTGGACTTGTCAGCATTAAATGTGTTTAACTCTCCCAACAGCTTATCAAATGGATACTATTATAATCCTTTTCAAAAAGAGAAGAGAAATGGAGTGCTAGGAGAAGCATGTGACCTTCCCAAGGTCGTACAGAAGCGGTGGTGCCAGGATTCAGACCCAACACACACACCTGTGCTGAGCCACTGACACGCTGCCCCCGGGAGGAGAGCACCAGGCCCGGGCTCTGCCCACCTCACTGTGCACATATCTACGTCGGGGTCTTGTTGGGAGGAGAGACGCCTGGGCCAAGGCACAGGGTGTATAGTCTTCTTTCAAATAGTGTATCTGGCTTCCGTTTCCTAGTGTTTAAGGTGGAGACTGTTGATGCACTACCTTCTTGGAGAATTATCATATGGATCAAATGAGCTCTTGGTGTGAAGTCTGTCAACACTGAACACGATTAAATGGCATCGCCACTGTTATGTTTAGTGTCTCGTCAGTGTCCCTGCTGCCTGGCCAGATGCGCTTCTGCTGGGGCTGGTGACTAGGACTTTTGCCACCCGTTTCTCCAAAGCCCTGCCACTTCATCCTTGGTTTTCCTTCAGAGGAGTTGAGAGGAGGTATTTTGTCCTCCTATCCAGACTCGACCCAAATCCTGGCAGGAGAGTGTATGCCAAGACACTGACCTGTTTTGCCAACACATTTGCCCAGGTGCCTTGGCCAACTCCCAACACCGCAATCAATCATGGCCAGGCTCAGCCAGCCCCTTGCTGCATTTTATCACCTCTGTTCTCAGTTGCCGGCTCCTATCCTGCTGCACAGCACCTGCATCGGTCATCAATAGGTGCTGTGCTGTGTGGCTAACACGGCCGAGCTGTGAATACTGGGATATGAGGCAAAGGGGCAGGAAAGTGAAGAGAGAAATGGTATCCCATCTACATCATGTTTCTAAACCTGTCCCTCTTGCCCACCTGCCACTATTTGCACCTGCCTGTTTGGTTAACAGTTCTAATGACAGGGGCTGGGATGTAGCTCAATGGTGCTGAACCTGCCTGGCAGGTCCAAGGTCCTGAGTTCAACCCCCCCAAACAAAAAAATCAGCTCTAATGGCAATTAGAAGGAAGGCTCCCCATATGAGGAGGACCCTCCTATGCCAGATGTCTCATGCACGATGAGTTGTGGCGCTTCTAGGGAGAGAAATGGTATCTGCCTGGCTAGGTGTAAATGTCGAGGAGGGAAGTAGTTTCAGTGAAAGACAGGTATGGAGGAAGAGGCAGCTGATGGAGGGGCAGTGGCCCTAGAGGTCTGGCTGATTCAGACTTGGAAAGGCCCATGGTGGTCACCAAGCACCCCAAGCTATGAAGAGATGTAGGCTATGCAGGCAGTAGGAAGGAGGAGTGGAAGGGGCTTTTCTTGCTGAAGGGACAGATCTGGAAGCAAGACTGTCCTAGGTGAGTGTTCCATGAGCTCCTCATTTTAGAGGGAAAAACTGAAGCCAGGTTGCATGGGTAGTGGCAGAGCTAAAATTAGAATAGGGTTTTAACCTGATGACTCTGAGTTCTGATGTTTGCTGACCACGTGGCTGTGAACACCGTCCACACCCTCAGAGCCTCAACTTTCACTCTCACTGTGGAAGGGTGACAGTGTTGACTGGGGGGCTGCCCTGTGACCTGAACAAGACAGTCCGGGTGGTGCTCTGTCTTTGTTCTTTCTATTGCAAACGTAGACCTTCCAGGCTGTGCAGCTTGACATCTGAGAGGTATAGAAGCTTGAAAGATTGAAAGTTTGGGTCATTTAGAGGGAGGATTTTGGAAATGTTGGGAGCAGAGCAGAAGCAGTGAGCAGGACACACATGGACCCGGGAAAGGAGAGACATAGCCCTTCCCCCACCACTGCACTTAGTCTCCTGTTTCAGAGCCTCCTGTTCCGTGTCTCGATGACTTTCCTTCCTGCGTCTCCTCCCATGACCACGCTCACTCGGCCATAAATAGGAGAACATTCATCATTACTTTCTGTTTTTAATGAATAATACACCATAGCCCCTGATCTGAATTTTAAGATCACCGTCTCTCCTTTTCTCTCTCTGTCAGTTTATTCACTACATCTTCACTCCATATGTATTTACTGAGCATCTGCTATGTGCCTAACACTAAGCCTGGGGTGGGGGTAAATAAAGCAGCCCACCTTTCCTGTCCATGTGTACCTCCTCCTTCAATACCATAATTATCTGCCTCCATTCTCAGCCTTCAGGGATACGGTTAGTCCCTATTTTTGTTACTTTCTTCCTTAATTGATGGTGCCCTGTGTGTGTGTGTGTGTGTGTGTGTGTGTGTGTGTGTGTGTATGTGTGTGTGTGTGTATGAACCAGAGAGAGAAACAGATAGAGACAGACAGAGATGGACAGGGAGATAAAGAGACAGAGAGTATGTCAATGGTCCTGTGTGTACGAAAATCCCCACCACGGCTAAACCCACTATCTGGTATGGTCAACTTGGAAAACACTTAGAAGGAAGCAGAGGAAGTGGCAAAGTCAACACTACTCGCAGGATCCCAGCTCCAGCCGGCTGTTTTCCAGGACTGGACGATGACTTCAGCGGTGATGATGGCTATCTATCTTCATGGGCTTCTTCCCAGCACTGAAGAGCCAGGGCTCTTTGTGTTCCAGGGCTAGCAGAGTGCTGGGCCTATAACAGCAGCTCAAAATGATTTGCTGAATAAATGTGGGTAGAAGGGAGCTTCTTGGAACTGTCTAGATGAAGAAGGACCAGGCATCGCCTGGCTTTGATCCAGACGTCTGACCATGGCTGTCACAGTGACGCTTTTTCCTACAGCATCCATAATCCTGACCCTTCACATCAGGGGCAGAGTATGGGCCTTCACATCTGTCCAGATCTCTTCCTCCTGGAGGCCTCATTGCTGACTTTCCCCACAGCTGCTGGTTTACGAAGTCCTTGGGAGCCTCTGTGAGTGAGGGAAGGCTCTGCTTAACCCAGAGACGCTGTTCTCCAGAGTAGACTAAGCAGGGAGAGGCGATGGGCTGGTGCTCGCACAGTAAGCACCAGTAATCTGCTCAGGGAGGTGAACCCGAGGCCTTATCCCTCTGAGCAAGAGATTAAAGGCCAGAACTTGTGATTGCTGCTCGGCTGGGGATCTCTGCCATACACCAACAGGGAGCCCCAGAGCACAGCTGCTGCTGAGGAAGCCAGCGTGGGGGACCGCCAGCGGCAAGCTGTTGAAAACAAATGGGGCAAAGAAACGATTCCGATGCTATCGATTGAAGCTGATGTTTGCAGAACAGCCGGAAATGACTTACTTGGCTTTAAAACCAATAGGGAAACTGAAGTCAATGAGCCTAGAACAGATCTCGCTGAACCCTGCAAAGGGTTTTTGTGTCCCTACCCCCCACCCCCCACTCTCAGAAATACCAGACATATCCACATGCCACCACACCACCTACTACTGCACTGAAATCCTGGCCTGGGGGATGGGAGAAGCACTCCCAGCAGGCCTCACTCCTTCATCTCTGCCTTCACCTTGGATGGCCTCCAGCCTTAGTGCTTTCCTCAGCCTCCTGTGGGCTGGCTGCTGCCTCTCCCACATCTGGGCCCTGAACCCCTTGCTACTGTCATCAAGGCTTCCACTGGCGTGTGGATGTGCATGAGCGCCTTCACCCCTTAGGTTCACTGAGACAACGGGCACTTTTGTTATTCTTGTTGTCGTTTACTTAAAAGGAACTCTGCTAGTAAATTGCAAAAATAAACCAGGGAAAGACAGTACAAAAGCCTAGAGATGGATAGTTTGTAGAGCAGAACTCAGGATTAGCTCAGTGAGCACAAACCATAAGAAACTCAGGGCCCTGTCTGGTCTTGTCTTTCTTTTTCTCTCTTCTTCTTTTTCTTATTTTCTTCTTGCTCTTCTTCCTCCTTCTCTGTCTGTCCTCCTGTTTGCCTTGCTACCATCCTGTGTTAATTTGGGGTTTCCAAGATGCCAAAATGGGATTAAAGGAGCATGAGTTGAGCTGGGGATATAGCTCAGAGATCGAGTGCTTACCTAGAGTGTGCGAGGCCTTGGATTTGTTCAATCCTAACACCACAAAATCAGCTATTAAAGAGTATGGGTAAAGGGCCACACTCTGTCCCTGGGGTGAAGGCTCAGCCTCAGGATGCGGGATGCTGTAGGAGAAAACATTTGCCATGGTCAGGGCAACACCTGTGTGAGAAAAATGGGGCAGGAGCTAAAATCAACTGGAAGAAGGAGCACAAGTTGGAGCTGGAGTGGAGGAGTGGAGAGAAGGCTCTGTGAAAGTAGCGTGGCTGCCCTGCAATCCCAGGAAGCCCCTGCAAGGCTGCTGTGGAGCCCCTGGGCCAGGGTGGGCTTCAGAAAAAGTTCAGTATCTTCCAGGAATGGACCTGTGTTACCCGGCTATGACCCCTGCTCATCCAAGGGCGTAGCCCTGGCAGAGCACAGCCCGGGTACGAGTAGGTGATGGATTTTGGTGCCCAGCACTGACCCTTGCTCAGCACTACTGCCTGTGTGGCAGGCCTGGCAGGTGCATTCTTAAGGACACCGGCAACCCTTGGGCTTGGGCATGCCTCAGCCAATTCGCAGATGGAGTGTACTCTTCAGTGGACACTTATTCTGTCCTGTCTTCCTGTGGATATCTATGTGGCCCATGTCCTCACAAGGCTTTCCTTGGCTACTGCTAAAATTATAACATTCCCTCCTCTGCTTATTTCTCTTCTTAACTTTTGTCTTACCTGACCTACCATATATATTTTCTTCTTTTGAGTTTACTGTTTCTCCACTCTACTAGAACACTCTATGGGAGGGCAGAGATTTTTGTCTATCTTGATGTGTGTTGTATTCCCAAAGCTGAAACCATGTCTGGCAATTGAAAGCTTCCTGTCTAATGAATAAAAAACATGATTATTGTTTTGAATGACCATTGGGCTAAGTGTCTCCAGCAGCTGGGTGAGCTCTGGAGATGGCACCTCTCTTAGGAATTAAGAGCAGCACATTTCTTTTTGGGAGCTGATAGATAGGTAGGTGCTGTGGTACATGAATTAATAGATAGAGTTGGTTCCACCTCTGTCACTGTTATGGTTCGGGCTAGATGTCCCTGCAAAGCCTCATGTGGTCACATGTACCTGACTCTGTAATATGTGATGCTGGAATTAAGTACGTGTGATTACTAAAGCACTCCCTGTGAGTGAGACGGTTAGCATCACCCTATGCTGTTCATCTGAATGGGATAAAAAAGGCATAAAGATGCAGAGTCTCTCCCTTGATGCCTTTGCTACCTGCTGTACACACCATTTTGTTTCTTCTCTGTGAGGTTTGTTGATTTTCTCTGTCTTGGAGCCAGCTGATGATGGGCTAAAATCACTACAAACTGTAAGATAAATAAACCTCTTCCTCTCCAACTTTGGGTGTTATGTATTTTGTCTCAGGAATGAGAGAAATGTAACTAACATAGAAAAGTAACCAACACTTATCAGCTGTGTGACCTTAAGCATAGCAGTTAACCTCTCTGATCCATAGTTCAATCACTGTTAAAAGGAGGATAAAAATTTACTACTGCCGAGATAATTTTAAGGTTGAGATGGTTCCAATGATCTCAATTAAATCCTGATGCAGACTATTCCTATTTGTAAATCAGCACTTGCTAATGGTTTAACAAACCACAACTACTTTTTTCCCAGGTCCTTTTTCTGTGTCCTGTCATCTGTTAGTCTCTTTGTACAAACAGCAATGCATCAGTCATGGTTCACTAGAGATACAGATTTCATATTACATATATTATATAAAGGCTTTGCTAAGTAGATTTATAATGGCTGCCTGTGGGATCAGGGGTAGAAGAATGCAAAATGGCTGTTTGTGCCAAAGGCCTAGAGCTCACGGCAGAGTACTGTGTGAGTCCATATTGGAAAACCAAAAGGTCTTGGTGCACAAGTGCGTAACAACTCTTCAGCTAATCGAGGTGGCCTGTAAGGCTGAAGAGTCCACACTAGAAGCCTGGTGGACCTGGAGATGAACAACTCAAGGCCATGGCCAGGACTGGAGCTCTTCCACAGAAGTGTGAGGAGACTTCCCTCGTCCCCTTTTTATTCCATCCAGGCTAAGAGCCTATTGGTTGGTGCCACCTATTTCTGGGGCAGGTTACATGTAGATCATCCACAGACATCCAAAAATGTGTTCCACTGATCTACTTGGCGTTTGTTAATCCATTCAAGTTCACCTATCACAATTAAGAGATACAAGCAGGATGGATTTTGAAAATCCTTAATCCTAAGTACCCATCATAACTAATAAGTACCATTTCCTGTGGGGTAATTCTTTCATACATTATTATAAAATTTAAACAATTGGATTGCTGTGATGACAAGGACTAGTCCTTGTCCTTGTAGACTGCATCTGGTCCCCTGGCATATCCCCAGTCTGATGCTATGAAGATTCTCAGTAAATATCTGTTAGGTCATCACAGCCAACTATTTGAAGGTTGGCATTATTATCATCCCTATTTTACAAACGGAGACAAATGGACACTGAGGCTCAACTCAGTTACAGAGAAATAGGCGATAGAGCCAGATCTCCCAGGATCTATTCTGGGGAGCTGCCTGAGGAAGCTGCTTCATTCCCACTTGGAGAGAGAGCCCAGAATGCAGGCACGGTCTCATGGCAGTCTCAGGACTCAACCAGATCCTAGTTATAGAAATTAGTACATTACTTCCTTGGAGGTTATTGGGGGACAGCGTGGCCTTACGGACACCAGGCCTTAATTCTCTCAAGTTTTATTGCTAGCCTATTGTTTTTCACATTGAGTGAATCATCATAGTTGGCAAGTAGACCTTACTTTTTTTTTTTTTTTAGCATTTCTTGAATTCTTGACAATGTTGAGTCATTCCTTGGTAAGACATTGCCAATGCTGTGGCATTGGGACAAGAGATGTAGGCCAAGTGGCTTCGTTAGGCAACCTTTCAGATTTCTTTATACATGGCAGAGTTTACCTCCTCTTCTGGGGAGTATTTGAGAGAGCAGTGACGGCACTTTACTCCCTGCAGAGTGCTTTCAGAACAGCCTCAAGGATGACTGGAGGTGGGTGGAAGATGGAGGCGGTATGTTTGTAAACTGCAAGTGAGGAAGTCTTTTAACAATTCACGATCAGTTATTTGTGCTATAAGGCTTAGGCACGCACACAAATATACAAACACTCTATTTTGAAAAACTTTATGCTTTATTACACAAACGGCTGTGTTTGCCTGCAAATGATGCAATTAAAGAGTGTTATGGATAAGTGAAGTGTGGCCTTCGCAATTTGAGGGTCAGCAATTTGAGAACCAGAGGAAGAGCTGCTGAGGAGTCCTGGTGTGTGAGGAGCACTGCTCACCCTCAGAGCCCACCTCCGCACCCTCACACCCATTCTGCTCTGGGCTTTGTGAGTATTAACCATCCACGAATGGAACTGGACCTTGTATATAAGATGCAGTGTACAAAAATGTGAGGGGTAAGCGGTGGCATCTTGGTGCACAATTGTGTAACAACTCTTCAGCTAGTCGAGGTGGCCTGCAAAAACAAACAGTACATAGGGGCCATTTCTTCTATCATTAACTCCTTCAATCTGTACTGAAGTCTCCATCTCTTACTCTGGAATAGAGGCCAAGGAACGATGGATCCACAGTTGAAGTACATTTAACTTACTTAATCAACCTGAGCCTTAAGTATTGGTGGGAGTAATAGAAGAGGGATCGGCATTTGGTTGTCGTCCTTTTTAGAGTTCTTAAGCCCACAGCTTAGAAAACATGTTAAGTTTCCTTTCTTTTCCAATTTCAAACTCCCCTAAATTCTTATTGTGGCACAACTCAAAGCCTCATGGCAGAAATGTGTCAAAATAGCTCTTTTTTTCTTACATGGCAAATTTTCATGAGTGTAATCAAGGAGCCAAGAGGCCTATGCTCTAATTTCATCTTTTTAAGACCTTCAACCATTACTCTTAGAAAAGAGCTTTTCTGCCCTAAGCTTCAGCATCTTGTTGATTTTGAAGTTCTGGGAACTGATGATAAAATAAAACCTCTCTCTACTTCTTTCCTGTCTCTGTCCCTCCACGTCCCTGTCCCCATCTCTCTTTCTTATCTCTCTATACTTCCATCTCTCATATTATGTACGAATGGAATCAACTCCAGCCAGAACTGAGAAGGTGGAGGACTTGGCGTCCATGTAAGGGCTTTGCCTTGTGTGGTGTCTACGGTCTCTTGTCTGGTCTGTGCTTTCTACACACGCCGTCTCAGCCGTGTTCCCCAAGACATGCCTGGGGTTTGTAGTGGGGAAATCTAAAGTTAGAAATAACTGTAGAGGAGGCCAAAATACTGGGCCATCAGAGAACAACAGGAGTTCCAATAAATGAAACTTCAACATTTAAACGATTCAAGTCCAATTGCCTCAAAAAAGTTCCTGAAAAAAAAAAAAAAAAGATTATCCACTTAAACACCCAAAGATAGCATTTACGAAAAAGGCACTTTGCAAGAAATCAATCTCAGTGTTGCCATTCCCAATTCCAAATCCTTTATGCTGTATAATAAAGTAGCCTTTTAACCTTTCTTTGGGTCTCTGCTCATTGGGACCCTCCCCAACTTGATCTGTCTCTTTGGGGACTTCTCTGTAATGTTATTTAAGGGAAAACAAGGGGATTAGTAGTTGTCTAGTCACTGTATGCCGAACACTGATATCAGGAAATACTGCTTTTTTGGTTTCCTTCTCTGAGCAGTTTTGAGAGAAGAAGGAAAGGTAGCAAGTGATAGGAAGGTATAGCATTTAGCTCAACTTCTCAGTTTTGGGATTTCCTTTCTATACGCTTCTGCTGAGAACTGTCTTTCGGAATCCATCACCTGTCACTCATGCACATTTCTGAGTTTCTCAAGGAAAAAAACAAAACCATAATCTGTCTTTGGATTAATTTTTTAGTATCTCAGAAGTTGAGGCATTATCAAGTGATAAAATGAAACAGTGACATTCTGTTCTTGTCTTAAATGAGTTTTTCTCCATTCTAGCATTATTTATATCTATTTGAAAAATAGTAAGACACATGTATAAAAGCATATTTATTCACTCTGTAAAATTTTTTCTTTGTTGTTCTGCAGAACTGGGGGTCCTTTGTAATAATTTTGGGGCTCCATTAGGTCTATTATCTACAAATTGGAAATTGCTTCTCCATAAAAACAACACAAAATGTACAAAATGTACAGAGCATGGGGTTTGTAACACATCTGTCACTATGCTAAGTGCTTTACACATATTATTCTATGCAATTCTCATGACCATTTTATAAAATAGGTATCTATATCATTTTCATTTTATAGGTGAGCAAATAGGCTTAGGGAGGTGAAATAATTCCTTCAAGAACATATGAATAAGGGAGGGGGCAGATTTAGCTCAGTGGTTCCAGCGCTTGTCTTGCAAGCTCAAGGCCACAGGTTTATCTTTAGTAACCACATACAATACTGGCCATGGAGACTCATGCCCAGCAGCAACCAATACCACACACCACAGTACTGGGCGTGGTGGCTCACGCCTGTAATCTCAGCACTCAGGAGGCAGAGGCAAGAGGATTGCTGTGAGTTGGAGGCTGAGCTCAGGGCCAGCCTGAACTACAAAGTGAGACCCTGTTTCAAAAAGCCTAAAAAAAAAAAAAAAAAAAAGGGAGTGGTGAGAAAAGGATTTGAATCCATGCATTTCTGATTTCAAAATCTATGTTCTTAATCACAGAGCTGACACTTATCATCAGAGCTGACAGCCATCATCATGGCTATACATCTATTGTGACTGGCTTCTTGGATTTTAGCTCTTCGTATTTTTTGCAGATGTGAACATATAGAATGAGCTCAAGAAAGGCTTCTTAATTAATTGATTCATAGTGAAGTTTTTCTCTTGGTTTGCTTCCTATAATTCAACTACTTACTTCCAAACAGTGCTATTTTAACCTTCTTAAGTATAAGCTATTGAAACTCTTGGGTGGCTTTGGTTACTAAGTATCATTTTAAATTTTGAATTCCAAATCAGGAATTAATGGATAGATGTCAAAGAAGTCATTGAACCAGAGCTCCTGACTCTCAATCTAATTAAGGAGGCTGATTTTTTTTTTTTATAACAAATTGTGAGTCATCCGTTCCATTACCGAGGGCATTCAGCTAAGCTTCTTCATTACTACCACCCCATCCCCACCACCATCACCGGCATTGTCATCAATCAGTGCGCATTTACCGAGCTCTTTATACTTACTTCTGGGGATAGAGGTGAAGATGATCCAGATTCTATCTTTGAGGGGCTTTCAGTCCCAGAGGAAGCTTCAATATGTAGGCGTATTTAGGCTTCAGGGGAGAGGTATTTGTGGGATAGAAGGACCATTATTAGGATTTGAAATATTCTATAAAAAAGAAAATAATATCAACAAAAGCTGAGAGATGTGGGAACATATGCTAAGTAAACCATAGAATGAGCATATTTAAAAGTTTTACTCATCTGTAGCATATTTTATGAGTTGTGAGGTAGGGATCTATTTGCTCCATATAGATGGCTAATTATTTCACTATCACTTAATGGATCACCAATCCTTTCTTTCCTAATTCAAAATAATACTTTTTTCATATATTAAATTCCTTTAAAGACTTGGGTCTGTTTCTGGATTCTGTTCTGTTTCATTGTCTTCTTTGTACCTAAGCCAGTACCACATTATTTAGATTCATACAGCTTTGTAATATGTCTTGACATCTAGTAGAACAAACACCCTTTCTTTGTTCTTTTGCAAAATAATTCTGGCTCTTCTTGCACACAGACTCTTCCATATGAATTTTAGAAGTTGCTAATCAAATTCCCTGAAAAATCATAGGAGGCATGAAGAGAATGCTGTGAGGCATAGAGAGTGTGTAATGGGCCATGAGTCTGATAAAATAGTTTGAAGGTCAAATAATGGAAGCTTCGATTGTCCAGCCAAGACATGCAGACCTCACAGCACTTCTAAAGAAGCTGAGAAAACTTCTGGTCTCCTGGCCCGTCCTTCAGAAGCTTGTCTGTAGTCCACTGCATGCCAGTGGCTGTAGACTGGCCAGAACACTCTTGTCCCCAGAGCCCTGCACAGTGGGTAGATGAAAGAGCTCAATCTGCATTGGAAGAGCAAACAAACGCTTGTTCGTCTTGTCTATTCAGAACTCAGAAGTGACCTGGTTCTGAAGCCCCAAGGCAGCTTTTCTCTCTCTGTGCGATCTTTTCATTGCCTCTGCCCCTTTTCACATATAGTTCTCCCTGGCTGCCATCTGTCACAGTTACAGATGATTGGACAAGGATAAGGAGAGGGAGTCAGCCGCCCATTGTGTCTTCCTCTGAGGACTGATGTCAACGCTGGATAGAAATCACGGGAAGCAGCCTTAGCCTTTGGGCAAGGGGGGAAGCACACGGGCCCCTCTGGACAAGCCTCGGAGGACAGGCCGCCCTCTCATCCATCCCTTCCTATTAGCTATAAGACAGAGACATGAGAACAGGGGAGTGCCTCTCCTCTGCTTGTCTCTAGTTTCTATTCTTGGTTTTTATTTACTTTTCTATTCACTAAGTGTTTATTGAACATTCACTTTGTAACAGTAGACAATGTGAACAGAACACACCAGGTTTCTACCCTCATGCAGCTTATAGTCTGATGGGAGATAGTGGGGGAGACAGTAAGTGCACTGACAAACATACATGCACTTCTCTGCGCCAGCACAACTCTCCCTCAGAAAGCCTCTGATAGAACATAAAGCAGAAGGGAATGATGTATTCGTGTTAAAGGGCTCTTATCATACTAGACAAGGGGGTGATTGAGATGGGGAACATTGTACTACCTGAAAGGGTCTTTAAAAATCTGACCTGGGGCCAGAGCTTTGGCTCAGTGGTTCCAGTGCCTGCCTTATAAGTGCAAGGTCCAGGGTTTGATTCCTGGTAACCATATACCACAATACTGAGCATGGCGACTCACACCCACCAGCAAAAGTGCCAGGCGTGGTGGCTCATTCCTGTAATTCCAGCACTCGGGAGGCAGAGGCAGTAGGGTTACTGAGTTTGAGGCTGAGTTCAGGACCAGCCTGAACAACGAAGTGAGACCCTGTCTCCAAAAAAAAAAAAAAAAAAAAAAAAAAAATTCTGACCATAGTCCCCACTGAGTGATTCCTGTCTCTTTTTTACTTTCAGATAACTATTGCTATCTGAATAACATCACTCACTGTGTGGCAAGAGGAATAGGGGACAGAGAAGTTTTTATATGCTAAGCAATAGTAATATGAATGGCGAATATGCTCTATTTGAAGGTGGTGGTGAAAAAGACATATTCTGGAGGATTCTGGTTTCCCAGAGGCAGACTGTAATATTCTGATGCTCATGACCATGATGTGATGTGTCTGAGTGGAATTTTGGGCCAGTTCTGTAGAACTGAGAGACCAGGGCAGCACGCAGTACACAACAAAGAGAGAGAAGCCCTGGCAGAGCCTTGAACATAAGGCACAGTCTCATGCCATGGGACAGTCAGGGGGTGTCAAACAGTTTTTGCATTTGCAAATAAACATATGATGGTGGGAAAGGAGGGGTGAGATGCTGAGAGTAGTATTTCATGATTTCTAATGATTGCCCACCTTTAATATTATATGATTCTGTTTTTATTTCTATGAGAATCAAATATAAATCTGCTAGGATTTGCAGTGGAAAATTGTATTTTTTTTTAAGTTTTGCTTTTGGGGGTCTACAGCCTGTAGATGTTTTCCTAGAATAATGTTACTTAAAGTTTCACTGATGAAAGACTGAGGAATAAGTAATATGTGAGAATAGCCTATTTCCAAGACAGCCTATTTCCAATAGATAGCCTATTTCCTATTTCCAAGAGCCAAGTTAAAGAGCCCAGACAGTCTTGAAGTAGTTAGAGAAGTCTGTGAGACAATCTGCATTTAATTTCTAAATTCTGACTCCCTTGTTCCAGAGAGAGCTGTGGACAGCTCTGTGGTGCTACAGGTAGAGCTATAATGAGGTGAATGCACTTACTTTTCAATTCAGGGTTCACCAATTCATTCATCCCACAAACATTTGCTGAGGGCTTTTTACATGCAGGTAGCATACAGATACAGTAGGGCAGAAGTCTGAATATTCTAAAGTTGAATGTCTCCTGAAAGGAAATGATGAGATGCTATAATAATGTAAGCTTCAAAAAGTCAGCCAACACAAAATAAAGGCAATTTCCGTATAGAAAGTCAAATTAAGAAATATTAGGAAAATTCTCATGATAGGTATCATGTTCTAAGTGTCTACTGCCAACTAAGTTCTTTATATAATTTTATTTCTAAATAGTTTCACAAGACAGGTACCCAGGGAGGATATAGGTCTATGCGGTATGATCAAAATATGCTGTGCATTTAAATAGAATAAAATTTATCACAGTAAAAGACATAAAGCCATTAATTTTCCTCAGGATCCATCTCCTCACTTCCAGTATGCTTTTCCTCTCTTTATTCCCACTTCTGAAAGCAGCTGTACAAGTCCCGTTTTCTGAGGACCTTTACTTGCAGTATCATGACCACTTTGATACCCTGAATCTATTCAAAACATTTGCCTTTCACGGTGATTTTGACTTTGGGACAGCGCCAGAAGTCACGCGGTGCCTGATTCAGTAAATGAGGTGAGGGGAGTACACCGTAATGTCGCTCCGAGCCTGCTTTCCCATTGGACAGCACTCAGGAGCAGCGTTCACCTTCCTGCTGAATACATCTCATAAAGGCACTCATGGGGGAAAAAAAAGCTTCCAGAACTGCTTAAGGAAGTAGCAAGCTTGGTAGAATAAGTATGCTCTAAGTGAAAGGGAATGTTTTGAGGGAGGTTCATGGCAATGTGTCTTTTACTACAGTCAATCATTTTAAATTTAAACATTCACCATACTTTTCAATGACCCCTAGTAAAAGCACCTGACTTATAGATAGTGGAGCAGTACTGAAGCTCTCGTCTGTTTCCCTCCAAAGCCTGGGATCTTTCTCTACCTTTGTGATTCCCTCATAAGGCCGTGGGAGAAGAGAACACACCAGTTTGTACACAGATTCTTGTTAAACCCGTGGAAGGAAAGATCAGCTCCTTTGCACCCCTCCCTCGGCTAAGTGCCTCCCTGCCTTGTGACCCTGGCCCAGCACCACCTGGTGGTGAGGCGGAATGGGAAGACTGATACTATTTGAGATGTGTGAGGTACATTAGCCAGAAGCTTTCAGTAGGGTATTAGTTTCCTCAAATGAAGTAAGCGTAATCAAGTGGGTCATTTGCTTATAAGACTAGGATGCCTGAATATAGATCTAGCTTCAGATATGCTGAATCTTGTGAGAAGGGTTATCATGTGCCATCATCACAACTCTGTCCCCATCTCTAATCCTTGTTCTCTGCTTTGCTTGAGTCTAAGGATAGAGACAAAAAGATTACCAGGAGTCCCTAAACCAATAACCTGCCTGATTTGTAACACCAGCTGAGAAGTACCTTCTCTCTTCCAATTTCCACACAGCAGTCACGGACAAGATTCTGACTGGCCTTGCTTAGGCCAGCCTTGCACATAAGCTGATCAGCTCAAGTTACATAGCTTCTCCTATGGGATGGGAAGGTCACTCAGGACATGCAGGTGATACTCAAATGGTGACCCCTGAAGTGAGGAAAGAACATCCTATAGAACCAGAAGAAAGATGGTGAGCAATGGCCCGGGCAAACAAAAAGAATAAATACCCTGGACCCTCAGCACGGAAATATGTGGCCTCAGATAATTATGGTGGGGGTGCCTTAGATCATGTTTATCACCTGTGATTAGAGAAGGGAGGCTGTGGGAAGCAGAGAACAGGAAAGGCGAATGGCCCTGAACTGTGGCCTTCTGGTGACAAATGATCAGTTCTGGTCTGCAAAGATCACTGCACAGCTCACCCTTATAAGGTAGAAGATCCAATGTACCCACAATAATAGACCCTCTCTGTATATGACTCTCAGCCATTTTCCAAAGCTTATTTTATCATTTTCTCAGAGCTTCTTAACAATTTTGGCAGGTAGGGAGGACACATACTACCTCCGTATTTTACAGGCAAGGAAACTGAGGCCAGGCACTTCTTAGTGACGATCTCAAATCATCCAGTTAATTAAGCTGCAGCACTGTGACTATCAACCAGCTCCCCAGGGTACTGAATTAATTAAGGATCTATAAAAAAAAAATCCCTAACACGAGCAAGATGCGTTGTGATAATGGACAAATCTCATTGGCTGGACAAAAAGCTGCAGAAGGAATAGCCCTGCCAGTTGGAAAGACAAAAACAGGAAGCTTGGCCTGAGTACCAAGAAGAGAACAAAAAAATAGCTAGGATTTATAGGAGCGAGAAGAGAAAAACCAAAGAAAGAAATGAGATGCAACCTGCAAAACACACAGAGAGAATAGAAAAACATTCTTTAAAATATGCTAGGAACAAGAGAAGATAAGAGGGAATGTTTCTTCCTAATAGATGATGAGAGAAAGCTGATAATAGATGACACCAGAAATGCATCTGTTTTTAATGCTTTATTCCTTAGGAGGCTGGTACCAACAGCATACAGACTAGAAAGCAAGGACAGTAGCTGAAGGATGGGGCAAAAGATGTGACCTGTCAGGAACTAACAGTCTGTGGTCACTTGCAGGGTCTGGGGAGCCTAGGTGTCCCCACACTCTTCAATTTGTGGGCAATAAAACTGAGTATCAGTGATGGACAGTGAGTCTTCCAAGGTCACTCAGGGCTGGAAGAGCCAGGACTAGACTGTAAGTGTCTGATTCTGGTACAGTGTGCTTTTCTTCACCCATGGGAGATGGGAGGAAGACAGACAGTGATGGATACACCAAGGGATAACGACTTCCTGGTGAGAGAATTAGGTAAAGACACAGTTACCCTTGACTGAAGCAGTGCTAAGGGCAGGGTGAAGGGGGGTCAGAGACACAGGGTACAAAGAAAGCTGCTTTGCTAGCAAGGTCTGAATGCTGGTTTTGGCCTCCACTCTTGTAGTCATCCAATTTTTCAGTCTTAGATCTCAGACTCTCTCAGATCCCAAGGTCTCTGGGTCATTCACTGTCGTCTGATGCTTGGGTGCTGCCTGTCTTGCTTTGTCTCTTCCAACAGAGAATTTCTGTTGTCAACAAAATGCTATCTAACAAACTGCCCCAATAGTCTGAGGCTTAAGACAATAAGTATTTACTTATCTTGCTGTGGGTCAATAACCGAGGCTTGACAGCCAAGCGGGTGTCTTACAGTGGCTCAGTTCATTTACATTTGAGGAGAGGTTACTTGCTGTTCACTGATGTAGGACAGCCTCAACTGGGCCGCTCGATGACCAGGATGGATGAGATGACTCAGCTCTTGGACTGAGCCCAGGCTGGCCCAGACATATTCTGATGGCACGGCACAGTGGCATGCCTTACAACCCCAGCAGTGTGAGGAATGGAAACATAGGAGCACATTTCAAGTGCTTGAAAATATCGCTTACATTGTGTTGGCCAAATCAAACTTCAAGTCTAGAGTCAGGTGAGGCAGGACCACACAATTAGGTGCTAAGGGTATAATTCAGCACAACCATTGCCTGGATACCTTAGATTAGTCTTTCGCTATGCCTCTGTTCTTGGGATCATTAGCTCTGCGGCCTTACCTTACCTCCTTTCGTTTTGGTCTTGGGTGAGCTGCTTATCTGGCTCCCAACCTTTGTGCTTTGAGAGTTGTCCATCATCCCTCAGCCTATTAGTCAGTGAGACAAGCTGAATCTCAAACACTGCTTTGAGTAGGCCTTTGCATATCACCATTTAGGCTGTGTTTGCCTTTCCAAAGACAGTGGCAAAGACACTGAATGCCCAGAACTTGTCTGATGCTGCTGTGGTTCCAGTAGTAGCACCCTCTAAAGCTCTTTAGCTCGGAATCTCCTAAACCTGTGGGCACCCATCAACTGCTATTCACTTCCGAGTCAATGGACATATGTCAAGGACAGTTAGGTTGAAAGGTATGGGCAGGAGGCTGGGAGATAGCCAGGTGGCCGATTACATGGGCAGGTGGGGAAGGGCCCTGGACTAGGATTCTGAAGAACCAGCTTGGAGCCTGAGCCTGTCCATTAAGTTTTGCACTTATTCGGTATGGTGTTCTGTGCTACCTTGCCAAGTGCTAGCAGCACAAAGTTACCTCTTGTAGACATGGACATCACTCTCTTGAGGTGTTCAGCCTCTTGGTGTGACACAGGGTTAGTTCACTTTTGAGCCTCAGTTTTCCATCTTTCAAGTAAAAGATTTAGGTTTGATATCTTCTAGTGTCTTTTCCTGCCCTAGTACTTCCCAAGCCCTGTCCCAAGGAGGAGGTGATAAGGACAGATATCATAACTGTGACAATTCTAAAAATAGAAAAAGATAATTCCAGATACATTCCCAGGAAAGGACTGACTGATTTGTATAGGAAAGGAATGGAGGGAGGAGCCAAAAATGCCTGAGGTTTTTAAATATGAAGGTGTCATTGACAAGGAAAAAGGAAGTTAGGGAAGGGAAGAAAGATGAATAATGGCACAAATTAGACCTTTTTTTGTGATTATATAGACAAATAGTTCAAAACTATTGTCCCCAAAGATGGAAAAATAAAGTTTATGAATGAAAATGTGTGTGTGGGGGGGGGGTGAGGAAGTACTCAGTGGCTATAGATGCAAGTGGGCAAAGAACATCTGGATGTCTTAATAGAAAGTACATAGGCTCCAAATCAGAGATGAATACAGATGTAGGAAATTGATCACAATACGGAGGTACAATGGCAGATGGGAACTGCACATGTAGAGACAATTCTCCCTTGTGCATGAGAGGACACAGGGCTGTAGAGGAAGATTGCTAGGTCATGGATCCATCCCTAAGGGATTCCAAGATGCCATTTGATTTTCTTTTGCAGTATTCAGATTTGAACCCAGAGTACTCACACTAGGTTACATCCCCAGCTCTTTATTTTTATTTTGAGCCAAGGTCTCATTATGCTGCCCAGTTGCCTAAGCTAGAGTCAAACTTGTAACCCTCTTGCCTTAGTTTTCCAGAGTGCTGGATTATAGATGTGTACCACCAAGCCCCACTAGGCTGGTTTTCTTGACATAATTTTTAGTCTTTTAAGGGAGCTGGAGTGAACTCTGAAGATGTTATTTGATGTTCTAAGCAATCAGTTAGGTGTCAAGGATGAAGAGGTGAATGAGGGGATCCATGTTCATTAAATTAGAGTAGGGATGGAATGGGCAGGCAGACACTTACCTAATGCAGGAAGCCTGTGACTTAATATAGTTTTATAAATGCTAGAGAATAATTAATTCTTTAGTTCTTGGAGGGCCTCATGGAGAACATGGCTTCTGGGCTGGGCTCTGTATGTAATCTGCATTGGAAGAAGTGAGTACAAGGATTTACAGAACCAATATCTTCAGTGGACAACGCTTTAGGCCAGTGATGTGTTTAAATCTGGACGTGCCTTGGGTGGGGGCTGAAGGAGGTCTTTTAATATGACTTTGCATGTTTTAGTGCCCACATAATGATATAAAGAGAATAGATGTAGCTCTTGAACCTGCTAGACATCCAGAACATGAGTTTGTGTTCTTTAAAATCGAAGAGTGAATTCTAAGAACAACAGAAGTTAAGAATAGGAAAAATTTATTGAAATAAAGATAACTTTAGTCTAAGAGAGATGGAAGAGGCACTGGAAAATGGGTTGCTTTCCCACTCAGCTTTTCAAAGGTGTTTTATA
Organism: Petromus typicus; assembly: GCA_004026965.1. Taxonomy (NCBI): domain Eukaryota; kingdom Metazoa; phylum Chordata; class Mammalia; order Rodentia; family Petromuridae; genus Petromus; species Petromus typicus. The sequence goes on from PVIR01000005.1 coordinate 258,078, forward strand.
TGGCAAAGCCATGAGGTGTTAAGGATCCACTGCAGGGCCCTGAGTAGGGTGGGTGGCCTCCAAGGCAGGAGCATGATCCCAGACAGAGACAGGTGTGGGACCCAGAAACCCACAGAACTCCCAGCAGCTTCTTCCATGGACTATTGGTATTTTTCTCCCAACCCCTTCTTCTGCCGTCCCTCAGCCTTCCTACCATTTCTCTTCCTTCCACAAGACTGAGAGACTTCCGGAAAGAGGAAAAACTCAGGCCCAGGTCAGTTCTCTCATCCTGACCTGACTTATAGACGGAAGCCTTCGGAAGGCCTTCGCATCTGCATGCCTAGTGAGGTGGGCAAGATAAATCTGTGGGTTTCTCTGTCCTTGATGCTCACTGCTCTGATTGAGGGGATGCCAGGGGGACTTTGAGGCAGAATTCCCAAGTTCTTGGGCAAAAGTTACTCCACACACAAGCTTATTTTCTTCTTAGATATAATTATCTTCCCAATGCCAACCTCCCTTCTTTCTCTGTTTGTTTCATTTGACTTCTCAGCCTTCTCATAGCCTTTTTTATTTTTGTCCTTACAATGAACTAAGATAAGGTAGATATTACTTCCCCAGTTCTCCAGATGAGCCCACTGAAACTCAGAGAAGTTAAGTTACCTTATCCAAGGTCACATAGCTACTAAGTGGCAGAACCCATATTTAATACCAGGCCTACCTGGTTCTAGACCTATGCTTTAAAAAACACCACATTAGACTGCTTCGGTTTAGTCTTCAAACAAAGATTCACCAGTATCTCTCTCCTGGCTTGAGACCGGTATGGGCCCCTTCCTTCCTGACCCATGTCTCCTCCCCTGTGAATCCAGACAACACAACCCCCACAACATCTGTCAGGGTGTAGCTGCATTACCTGCTTGGGGTGGGGGCACACTTCATCACTAGCTCTTCAGAGCCAGGGGAGGTAAAGCAATTTTGCAGTAAAAAGGACAGAGCTCAGACACACAGAACACCCGAGGACAAGGGCAAAGGAAGGAGTTGATTCCATTTTTCAATCCTGGTGACTTTATTGGCAGGACAAGGTAACCAAGCGTTGCCAAAGCTAGTTCATCAACCTGCACTCTGCTCTCTAGCAGGAGCTGAAGCTTCCATCCTCATCCAAACAGGCTGGCATCCTGGGGCAGCTGCTGGCTCCTATTACACGGCTGGGTCTGCTACCTCTTTTCCTTCCTGAGTCTCTAATTTTCTTCCTTGATCATCCATAAATGATTATTTGTACAGCATCTGTCTAACATTCTTGGTGTGTTTTCACAGGCATCTTCTCATCCATGTATTTAATCCTTTCGTGTTAGTGCTGAGACCTTGCTCTAGTATGTGCTTGGTGCCTCTGCAAGGCCTCCACCACATTCCCAGATGCTGCTCCTTATCTCCTTGCCTGAACTCAAGACTTTATCTGTCTCCTTAGCCACCCAAGTAGGGAAAGTCTCTTGTTACTAATGAGGGGGGATGGCGCTTCCTATGTACATTACGGAAACACTGAAACTCTACAAGGTTAAGTGTTAGGAGATGTTATAATCATTAAATACAGAAGTCAAGATTCCAGCCCAGGGCTTTCTGCTCATTGTGCTGTCTCCTTCCCACCAAGCACCCCCTGAAGGCCAGAGCTGGGTTTTGATGGTGAGGGCAGAGTCTGGGAGGGCCTGAAGACTGGGGCAGTGCACGGCAGGCAATCTTACTCGAGGACAGAGAGGGTAGAGGTTGTAGCAGGGCCTTTTCCAGGGCCTTCTCTGGTGTGTTAATGGTTCTAAACCTCTCCACAGTTATGGCCAATGGTGAGCCAGTGGAAATTTCAAACAGGAAGTGTATCGTCCAATCTGAGGTTTAAAGTAGTTTCTGAAAGAAATAGCTGGTGTTTCAGTCTTTGAGGAATCAAATGAAAGAACTGAAGTTGAATCTACTGGTTGCCTCTAGTGAAAATGCTAATGAGCTGGAGCAAGTTGGGGACTTCTTGATCAATGATAAGGCAGGCGTCAGAAGACTCATCCAAGAGGTACTTGAGGGTCACTCTTGTCTTGATCAGGGCAGGGAGCTTAGAGACTATCTCATGGGAACAAGGACAGAAAGGATTCCTAGCAGCTGAAAGAGGTTGGAACAGGACTGGCTTGGTGAGCTGCAATTTGTGAAGTCAGGACTATAGGAAAAAACAGTGGTGTTAGTGCAGGGTCTCCTATGGAAATGGCAGAGTCCAGGGCCCTGTGGCAGTGCTGAGAGGGCTGTATGGAACTCAGACACCCTGGAATCCAATCTCCCATGATCATCTAGGGTAGAGGAAGCCTTCTATCCCTCAGTAGTAAGTGCCTTGAAAGAGGAGACTCAGCAAATAATTCCTGGCCCCGAGCCTAGATCTCATAGCTTCTTATGCTTATTCACCTTAGAACCTTCTTGAAGTTTGCAATTTATAGATTTATGTGTGTGTGTATGTGTGTGTGTGTGTGTGTGTGTGTGTGTGTGTGTGTGTGTGTGTGTGTGTATGTCTGCGCCGTTAGACTATGACTTTTGTGCCGGGCTGTTTGCTAGCATCCCTGTTCTTAACACATAACCAGCACCTCATACAGGTCTTGGTGGTCAGTACTTCCAGCCATACCACCAAGCCATGCATGAGAGTGTCCTGGGCCAACATATTAACTTTGCAACCTTGAGTCGGTAGGGCCAAGGCTCTAAGTCAGTGAGCTGGCAGTGCCACCACAGACCTAGGGAAGAATCAAGAATTCTCAAGGGCTTTCAGGCCCTCTAAGGGCATTCTAGGAGGCTTTCTTCAATTAGGTAAGAGATTCATTTTTCTTAAGTGAATTTCTGCTACGTTTGTCCTCCATTGACAACCCCACCTTTTTCTCTCATTTTCTTTTTGACAATTTTCTCATATAACATCTTATGCTCTAAGATGCTATGATTGTTAAGATTTCTCTCCTTTCATTTTCATAGAACCACCTGTGGAGAAAGCAGAGTAAGAGTTATGATCCCCACTTAACGGGAGGGGAAACTGAGACTTGGGAGGAAAGCGAGGTACCCTGGTCACAAGTTCCTAAGACTGAGCAAGTGAGCAACTCCGGCTTTCACACTCCAAGGTGGTGCCCCTTTCCCAGGACACCTTGCCAGAAGTAGTGCTCAGTAGAACATACTCCTCTTTGATCCCTGAGACCTCAGCTCGAGTCCTCTTTGGAAGTCCAAGACAGCGGTGATGTTCTGAATAGAAAGAAGAGTGAGAGGGAGGGAAAGAAGTCTTCTGTCTGCAGTCTCTTGTACACATGGCAGAAACTAACACTTCGGGGTACTTCCTTTGTACCAGGCACAGTACTGGGGACACCATCCTTACTATTCTTCCAATGATTCAACAGTCCTGTGAGGAAGAACTCATGCTGGAAACCAATTTTGCAGATGCAGAATCTAAGGGCCAGATAGCACGAGAGACTTGCTCAAGATGCAGAGGCAGGATTCAACCCCTATCTATTAGCTCTAAAGCCTGAGAGATCGTCACATCAACACATTGTTTCTCATGATCGTGTCTGTGGTAAGAGACCTGGAGAGAGGGAGTTCGCAGATGCTGAGCAATGGCCGCCTCTAACCCAGAGCAGGAATCAGCTGTTCTGAGAAATATGGTTCAGTCCTTCATCTTCCCAATGGGTCACAGATGAAATGGACCAAGATGGATTCATTCTCAATCCCTCACCTTACTCTTCTCTGTACAAAGCGGCCTCTACCCTGAGATCAGAGAGTTATTTAGAAACTTCAAGAGTGGCTGCCCCGAGAGATACGTGTAAGCCACAGGGCATTTGTCAAAGGTGAACAACAGGACAGAAGAACAAAAAAGATTCAGGGGGAACGGGGGTGAAGATCAGGAGTCAAGGAGATAGTAGATGACAGAACGGCTCAAGAAGAGGGATGGGTACCCGGGGGGAGGGGTTGGAACAGGACTGGTTTGGCGAGCTGCAATTTGTGAAGTTTACAGATAAATCTTGGTCCTTTCACCAAAGCTTATCTGTAATGGGCTCCGCTCGCTGAGGCCCCATCTCCTGTAGACATAAATCATTTTCTAATTTATAACATGAATAATTGATTTTGCCTCTGTAGCCTCAACAATAAATCTCCCGATCACGCATGCATAAGAAAATAATAATAATGAAAGCGATCAGGATATGCTGCCATCGATTAACTGTGAGAGGGGCCACTCGACTCACAATTCATGTTTTAAGTATTCCAGGTGGCACTGTGCCCACGAGCCACTTCTGCCCCCAGCCCCTGGACTTTGCCTGTTACTGGGGCACAGGGCAGCGGTGGGAGGAGGCTGAGGGGGTAGAAAGCTGAGTCTGGCCACAATTGGGATCAATTCAAATGTTTCCTCAGCCGTGATCATTCATTCATTTTAGCAGCTCTTTGCTGAGCTTCTTTGACCTGAGAGGTCCTCGGATGAGGGCTGTCAGGGCAGAGTGAGATCCGGTACTCAGTTGCAAGTTGTTTATGATCCAGTTAAGACGTGAATGCTGCAGACACACGCCTGGAGGTCCTAGAGGCAGTAAAGAGAAAGGCTTTTATTGTTCTATTTCAGTTACCTGTAACCAGGGATCCTAGCATCCTCTCTGACTCTTCCCCACTGAGTCCTGCAGATTTTGTCTCCACAAGGGCCCCAGAGTCCAGCACCCCTCCCTCCTTGTCGCATCCTGGATCAGGCCCCATCATTCTGCCCCGGCATAGCCACAGTCTCCTACATGACCACCTGGTATCTTTCTTACCCCTGCCTTATTCATTTCCCTGAAGCCAGAGTCATCTTTGAAACCAACTGGGCTTTTCCACAGGCTCTCAGCTTCCAGCCTCCCCTCAGCTTGGACAAGACTTCCCTGGATTAGTTCCCCCGTGGTGTCTTACACTGCTCCTCCATGTCACTCTTCTCCTCGGTGATTTTCTGGATGATGAAGTCTAGAAGCCCCAGGTTTATATCTTTGTCACTGAGGACCTAGCACAATGTGTGGCACCCAGTAGAGGCTCAATAAATGTTTGTAGAATGAATAAATTGTGCTCTCTCTAGCTCTCTTATGTCCTTGGATCTTTCTACTTGGAATGATTTTTTAATATACCATGGCCCAGTTACTTTTTATTCAAAAACCGTCATTAGTTGTGAGGGCCTGTGCATAAAGTCTAAACACAGCTAGGGCCTGGCCCTGACAGTGGGAGCTTGTGCTGCCTTCTCATTGCATTCACATCTCAGGGGTTTTTCAGAGGGCTCATTACTACCATCCTCCTCATTCTTCAAGATGAGTCTAAAATGCCAGGGCTGTTCTCGCATTGGTTTTCTTACTTAAGACCTGAGCCAGGTCCCCTTTTGCCTCTAGTTGGAAGAAGAAGCACTGGAGAGTTTCAGGTATAACAGCGAGGTGGCCAGCTTTGGGTTTGGGTTAAGTGCTTCTACCATTTCATGGAGGACAGTGATATCTGAGGAGAGGAAAGACTGCAAGAGGCAGGCCTTGCACTCTGTACCTGACCCTTGCTGTGGGCCTGCATGTCCCTGGAGCCTGGGGCTTGCTCAGACCTTGTGTTGATCCATCTGGACTTAGGTTTATACCCAGCTGATGCCAAGGCTGCTATCATTTATGCTGTTGATCCAGCCCCTGGGACTGTGATTTCCCAGCTCTCTGGCTCCCTGGCCTGAATCCCAGGGTCTCCTTTATAATGGGACTTAAAAATAGAAGATGCATTTATAGCATAAGGGAAAAGGCAAAGGACCTAGGCAAAGTTGAAATAGGCAGAGTAGTCCCTGGAAGGTTCCCTGGGGAGCACTGGGACTGCCCCAGGAGGTTCTCAACACAGAGGGCAACCCTCCGCAGGGGACAGAGCAGTATGCCAGGATTCAGGGAGGCCTGGCTTCTCTTTTCTCCTCAATTCAGTCTCTTTGACTGTCTCTTTTCTGGTGAGGACCCATACCTTTCCTTGTCTTCTGTCCTCATCCTTAGGAAGGGACTTTGTAGCCATCAAAGCAACACAGAAGATTGGAAAGAGTTAAACAATCATTAGATCAAACCCGAAGAGAAGAGCAGAGGGCAGGGGCATGGTGGAGGAGGGGCAGGCACATGGGGGTGGAGGCCTGGCAGCCAACCACCATCTAAGTAACACACTCTTTGGCTGATGATCCTGTGTGTTACTGGTTCCACCCATGTGGCAGTGAATATGTCCTGGATGGGGCCCAGGTATCGGGAGGACTGTGTCACATAAACTGTGGAAAGTTCTGGTCCTAACAAAATGAGTTATCTTCTTGAACCAGAGTTTCTTTATACTTACAATAATAACTTTTAAAAGATAGTATGGCTTAAAATTAAAACAGAGGTAATAGGATAGTTCATCACATGAACTCTAAAAGCTCTTTGACTTTCATATATGTGTGCAAGTGTATAGCCATCACCCAGACCAACAGAGAACACTGCCAGCACATCATAGTGTTCCTTCAGGCTCCTTCTCAGTCAGTGCTTCTACCCACCACAACCCTGACATAGCAAAGGTTACCACTACTTCTATCAATATAGATTACTTAGGCTGATGGATATTGAAATTTATTTATTTATTTAGGGTTTTTTGAGACAGGGTCTCGTTTTGTGGTTCAGGCTGGCCCTGAGCTCAGCCTCCAACTCACATCACAGCAATCCTCCTGCCTCTGCTTCCCTAGTGCTGGGATTACAGGCATGAGCCACCATGCCCGGCACTGTGGTATGTGGTACTGGTTGCTGCTGGGCGTGAGTCTCCACGCCCAGTATGGTATGTGGTTACCGGGGAATCGAACCTGGGCCCTTGCACTTGCAAGACAGGCGCCAGAACCACTGAGCTAACTCCCCGGCCCGATATTGAAATTTATATAGAATCATGTGCAATACGGACTTCCTCCTTCACAAGGTATGTGAAGCTAAAATAAAATACACAGTCCACACCACAGCACCAAGTGCAATGCCTTTCACCCTGTAGGTAGTCCATGAATATTCAGGGAGGGGGAGGTTTTCTGGATCAGAAAGACCCCCCTTTAACACCAGCTTTGTGGCTGGCTCGCTCTGTGACATTCCAAGTCCCAATATTTTCATCTAGTAAAAAAAAGTAATAAATAATTGCTTCCTCATGGAGTTGTCACATAGGTTAAATGAGATAATGAAGGGATAGCACATGACAGAAAGTGCTCAATAAATGTCTTTTCTGAGCCCCTCCCTGCGATGGGGCTGAAGCCCCAGATAGTTAACAGCATTGATTCCAAAAAGTCAGTTACGCTGTATTACAGTGGTATTCAAATTGGCTTTCCTGGAGCCACAGTATTCTGCAGCCATGAATCAGAGGCTTAGGAGGAAGAGGAAAGGAATAAGGGAAGGACAAAGCTTAGTAGATGGAGTCCCTACTCCACGTCTGCCAAGGCAGCTGTGCTTCCCTCTGTTTGTTAAGTTGAGGCATTAATGACATTTGAAAAAAAGTTCTGCTTCCAAAATCGGTTTGAAAACCATTATTCTGTTCCATAACCATATAGTGTTGTCCAACATGCCAGTTAGATATTGTGTAAAAGGGAAAACAAATGAGAACATATCCATGCTAAATTGATTGGAACTTTCCGAAAATCTCCCCAGACAAATGCCCTACAATTCAGGGCAAGGACAAGACAAGATACAATGAGAAGTGAATGAAGCAGTATTTTTAAAAAAATTTTTTGCTCAGGTTATAAATTGCTTTTAAAGGACCTATGTTTCTATTTATTTTATGATCTACAATATAAACTTAGAGTAAAATTGTAAAAGAAAATCTTCCATGACTCATCACTTTAATGTGGCAACTAAAAAAGCCATTATATTTTTGTAGTGAATATCTGTTATTTTTTGCCTGGTGACTGTACATTTGCCCCTCCTCCAGTACTAGAATGGGATCGTTCCACTATGGAGAAACCACTATCTCTTGTCTACTTTTAGTTCTGTAGGAGTCAATGTGGTTCCAAGTATGTAAAAATGGTTCAAGAAATTCCACACACTGGGTTACAGTGATTGGCTGGGAGGGTCATCACACCAGCCAGACCAATGAGATTCTAACCTGGACTTTAGTTGAAACTGGTAGGAAAGTGAAGCTTTCTTCCTGTTGGATTTAAAGACGAGCTGCTGGGGCCACCATGTTCAGAATGTCTCCTTGTTAGTGAAAAGAATGCACAGGAAAATTGCTGCCTGATCAAGATAAGCCAGGTCCTGATCACATTATTTCAACCCCTGGGTCCAGCCACGTCTGAAATAAGATCTAACTATAGATATTTCAGTCACTGAGCCAATAAATTATTTTCCCCCTTAAGCCAGTTTGAGTTGAGTTTCTTTTACCTGTCACCAACAAACTCCTGCTTAATATATAAGTAGATCAAGGATTAATCACGTAAATGTATTCCCTTCAAAGCAGTCACCTTGGAGCAATACTTATTCCAAACTATTTTTTTGAACTCCTTAGTGAGATAACCCTTAATACGAGTTTATCAATAAAGTCCTCTCCTTACTTTATATCACTGGAGGAAGGAGATTATTTTGTTTGATCATTTACTTTGTTTATCAGACTGAAGTCTCACTGACCATTTCCAAAACTCAAATCCACCCTCAGAGGATGCAGACTTCTTGCTGACGATGCCAGCTGAGACGGGGCTGCAGAGATACCTTTGCATTTGTGCTTTGTCTTCCAATGTGAATGGGAGACAATTACTTTGCATGGATGAGTTACAGTATGAAATATCAATTTCATTATCTTTGGTCATACCTCAAACATAACAGCAGTATCTGTTCCCCTGGCTTTTTATCTCTCAGAGAACCATGTGGACTTCACTTCTCCCTAGCCCTGATGGAAGGACTCATATTCTATTTTAGAAATAAGAAAAGCAAGGTGAGCTTGAGTTTCAAATAAGGCTTTTGGCGAAGCTTTATATATATTAGGATCTAGAATATTAGATGGAATTAATGAATGAAGAGGACAACCAGGAGGCAGGGCCAAAGGGTAGATTTTGCTAACTAGACATGGATAGATGAGACAAAGAGAAAGCAAGATTTGAAGTGTAGAGAGGATCAAGCCAAGATAGTTGCTAACTGGAAGCAGGTTGAGATCAGACAAGACCAGAAAAGCCCCATGGCAGAGGTGTGAGGACTTGGCTGTGCTGGCATCTCCTTCTGTAGACAGCAGTGTGGTGTGAATTCACCAAAAGGCTTAACCTATGCTCCATGTAGAGTTCTTGTCAATGGGTGCATGACCTGACTGACAAGCCAGAAAAGACATCAACGCTCTTGGGCTCCAAGTTCTGCCCAAGAAGAGGTCTCTCATGCTGTAGAGAGGTTTTCTGCATCTAAGCAATTTAATTCTCTGAAGTAGTTGGGCAGGCCCTTGAGATAATAAAGAAAGAAGGTAAGAGAGTGGATCTGCAAAGCCTTTAGTACACAGCATTAAAAGGTAATGGAAAAATCGATGGGACAATACAACAGGGTCCCCCCACTGCTAACAGTGCTGTCATTAACGGTGCAATTGGTGATCTAGCCATAGCAAGGCAGCCAGGTAAGGCCCTAGCAGCTGTACTCCAGCTTGGCCTCTTCTGAGATCAAAAGACTTTGTCTACTTTCTGGCTTTCAACTCGGATCAGACTCAGGGGGATGGTCTTCTTTCCCGTGGGTACACTCAACCCTGCTCACCTTGGCCAAGTGAGTTAATAACAGCTACCATTTATTGATCACTTTCTATGGGCCATTCTCTAGGCTAAGAGCTTTCTGAATTGTTGCATTTAATCCTTGCAACAACTCTATAAATCAGCTATTATTATGGGAGTTTCCATTTCACATATAAACAAAGAGAAGCCCAGAGATACAGGTGTGCCCTTGCTCACTGGCCAGGAGAAAGGATGGTTTAGCACTGGTCTGAGAATGTGAAAAGCTGGAAAGAGTCTCAGCGCAGATGGCTTGATCCTTCGGGTCAGAGAAGCAAAATGACTTTTCTGAGATCGTACAAGTGGTCAGTGGAAAATGAGTGATTATAAAAAAAAATGAGCAATTATAAAGCAAGTGTCAACTTTTTAAGGGGCTGTTTCCCTGTTCATTGTTCCCATTATATCATATGATCATCTCCATCCACAGAGTCCACACTCCACTGACTCTGGACTTGGGGGTCATTCATTGTAATTAAATAGATGGTCATTCAGAAATTGTTTCAATTTGGTGTGAAGCTACTAAAGCCACTCACTGTGTTCTGAAAGTGTAGGCACTAAAGAGTCCAAAGGCCTACTTCCTGTTCTTAAATACCTATACCATCTGCCTGGAGAGAGAGGACCACACACACCTGCAACTTAGTATGATTTTTAGACAACTAATAAACAGGTGAGAAAGTGTGATGCCGACCATGTACAGAGCAGCAGGGAGCTAGAGGTAGGAGAACATGGACTTGGCCACAGAAGCTTTGTGGTGACAAAGTGTATATAGAGCTGAGCTTCTAAACAAACAGGAGATCGTGCTTAGAATGAGAAAGAGAGGCTTCTCTGGTGGTGAACACCCTATAATCAAAACTGACTGGCTGGAAAGAGCATAGTAGAGTCTGTGGGCCTCCGGGAAAGGGGGATTCATACTGCTGAAACACAGGTTGTGTGAGTTAAGAGGAGGTAAGGTGGTCAGCACGGAGCTAGTGTTGGTGGGTGAGCAGTGAGATACAAGACAGAAGCAGTAGGTCTGGAAAAATATAGCTGATAGTACACATCTAAGAACAGTGGAAGAAAGCTTGGGGGTTAATAAGGAAGCTTTCTGGGCGTGAAGTAGCGGGGTCGTTGGGGCGGAAGTGAACGCCCAAAAACCCCCAAGGATGAACCAGGAGAAATTGTCACAAGAGGTGGGCTTCAGGGTTTGTGTACAGGTAGAAGGGGAGCAGTACCAAATGGAATCTGAGTGACAGAGACCTGAGTCTGAGACAGCAGAGGCAACTCGGTAATCTGTAAGGAGGCGGGGAGGGGAGAGTTACTTGGGAAGAGGGACAAGAGCGTAGCAGACCATCAGGCAGCTGAGATCTCAACTCCAGCCACCTTTACCTCCCTGGAGTCCCTGAGTCTGTCACATAAGGGTAATAAGGGGAGCAGGAAAGCCAACCTCAGCATTGTCGAGGATGACAGAGCCATGGAGAATGCTTACCTGGGCCTCTGATCCACCTGTGCTCAGTAAATCTCCAAACCAACTTCGACACAGAGTATAGTTGAAGTATCCAAACCACCAGAATGACTCCGGACGTACACACGTGGTCATCCTGAAGACAGTGAAGCTGGAGGGAAGGCTGTGAGGGAGTCAGGAGCGAGAACTTGCTCCTCCTCATCCCTGAGTTTCTCGGAGCACCTTGGCTCTCAAACAGCTGGTGGGAACTGAAGTTCTCTGGGTTCTTTGTAGAAGTAGGGAGAAGATCAGGCCAACACTTGGAAATCTGCTTTTACTCAGCTCCACGGATGATGCTAATGCAAACTGAAGGCTGGGAACCACATTTTATCTGCTAACCAGAATCTCTGGGGCAAGATCTCCTGCATATGTCATCACTGCAAGTGACAGGGAGTGCACCCCTCTGCTGGCCAGCCTGTCTGCCTTGTTGAACCAAGTTTCCTATTAACAAGGTCCCTCCCGGCCTCAGAGACGAGAGAGAGAAGGAAAGCAAAGGATAGTGGGTGATGAATCCGGGACTCTGGCACAGGGAAGCGAGGGAGAGTGAGGGAGCAGGAGAGGATTCCAGCCTGGGAGTGGAGGTTGCAGTAGAGCCCCCCGGGGACGAGAAGGACCGAGTCTCCCCCCGTAGTCCAGTTGTGCCAGGTTATTAGAGGGAAGAAGAATGAGCCTCTGTATCTTGGCAGAGCAGGGCAAGAGTCATCAGCAGACGTTATTAAAATCCTTTCCTCCCCGGCGAAAGACGCTTATCACTCTTCATCAGCAAAGCTCCCTCTTTTTGAAAAGGAAAATCAATTTAACAGGTGGAGACTTGTCTTTTCACTCTTCCCAGGAAGGAGAGTGTGCCTGGCTCTTTTTGGGTCCCAAACTAGTATGGGGCTCACAGTGCATCCCCAAAATGGTAGGTGAGGCTCTTCAGACTCTCAGCATCTTGGCACTACATGAATGAGAGGACCTGTGCCTTTGATCATCTCCAAGAGAGAAGGAGACCAAGGCATTGGAGAGGGGAAGGAAAAAGGGAGGGAGAGGAGGGGCAAGAGATGAAAAAGAATTAAGATGTGCTGTGTGTCCATGTTCCAGCTCCCCATGAGGAGAGTAATTATTATGTACTGCAAACACGTACCAATAAGAATAAATTTTTTTAAATGACTGAAAAACAAACAATAACAAATGAAGGGACCTCTGCGTGCTGCAGAGAATATTGAGTGGCAGTGGTGCCAGCTGCGTGCTGCGGGTAGCAGTGACAACGAACTGCTGCAGAGGGTCCTGGATCCCTGAATGGAATCCCTGGGGCACAGCCCTGCACTGCAGTGTGGCCGCAGGGCCAGGGCCTTGTTTCAGCTGCAGCCTCTTGCTGGTGTCCTGGCACCTTCTCTGGTCTCCTTCTCTCTGTCCTCTGTCCCAACAGAGCCATGACCATGTCAGCCTTTGCTGACAAAGGCCCGGAGATCACCCACTGCAGCGCGAGTGCATTCACACGCGGTTGCACAGCGCTCCGGCTCTTCCCAGACTGGCCCCCACCCCCTCCAGCCTGCTGCCCACCTGCCTGCCAGGCTGCCGTCTGGCAGTGCTGCCACCCCTCCTCAGACCCTTGTTGCCCTGTGTACCTCCCTTCTCTCACTCCACGCCCTCCCCTGCCTGTGAGGCCTTTCTCTCTCTTCTCTGCCAGGTGACCCACTTAATGGAGCAGCTCAAACGTCCCCTCCTCGGGGAAGCCCTCCCTGACCTCTGCAGGCAGAACTAATTGCTCCTCTTCCAGATTCCCGCAGCAGGCGAGCTGCGGTTTTAGCAATGACCACATTCTTGCTGCTTGCCATCCCTTGTTTGTACCTCTCTCCCTTCATGATAGAGAGTCCTGGCAGGAAAAGGGAGGAAGGGCCCTGAACTAAGCCTAATTCTTAATTTAAAAAATATGTACAGAGCTGACGTTGGGGGGAGGGGTCTTCGTACCACTTTTTCCCATAGTCCTCATATCAACCTTTCTGGGTTCTCAGGCACAGTTTATAGATGTGGACTCTGAGGCTCAGAGAAGTAAGTGACTTGCCCAGGAACTCATGGCTCTCGTGCAGTATGGCAGAGAATGGACACCAGGACTGACTTCAGTCAGGGTTTGCGGACAGAGTGAGCCCCCACATCCACCCCTGCCCTGCCCTCTGGTAGACTAGCAGAGGGACCTAGATGGAGTTCAGGGCCTAAGGCAGACATCACCAAGCCACCTCTTCCCTTCTCTGTGTGCTCAGGTCTCTGCTGCTCCCAGGCATCACTCCAAGTGCTCTGAAGTCTGTTGTCATTTTCTTCTGAATGAAGTGAGAGGCCTTAGAGCAAAGTCACAACCGTCCTCAGTTCCCTGTTCAGCAGCCTTTTCTGGCCCTGTTCGCTCCAATCTATGATATTCATCTGACACCACCCTGAACGCCTTGATCTTGTCTGGTCTGCCCTGGGCTTCTCTCTCCAGCAGCACAGACCCCGGTGTTCTTTTAGCCTCTGGCCAAGCCCTGGGCAAAGCTGTGTAGGACAATATTCTTGTTTTTGCCCACTGAGTCCAGGCATCTCTGGACAGGGATAGAGCCCTGAGCAGTTGTCATAGTTTCTTCCGTGGTAGCTCCTCTTTTCTGAAGCCCAAATTTTCAAGACCAACACTCAAATTTCACAACCTTGTGAACTTTTTTCTTCTGTCCTTCCTTCCCCCCTCTTCCTTCCTTCCTTTCTCTTTGTCTTTCTTTCTTTTTTCCTTCCTTCCTTCCTTCCTTCCTTCCTTCCTTCCTTCCTTCCTTCTTTCCTTCTTTCCTTCTTTCTTTCTTTCTTTCTTTCTTTCTTTCTTTCTTTCTTTCTTTCTTTCTTTCTTTCTTTCTTTCTTTCTTTCTTTCTTTCTATAGGCTCTACCATCCCTAACATTGCCCCTAAGATAGATACTCAGTTACTGGTGTCTCCTGGAAAACACCAAGAATGGTCCACAAATACTTCTCAAATCCAGCAGGTCCAGCCTGAATACTACATTCTATCCCCTCATCAGTCCTCTGATCTTCCCCCAGATTCTAGAGAGGATGATCTGTTCCCTCTCTACTATCCTCCCCTCCTCAGGCAGTAACCCTCCAAGTGCTCTAGGACACTAATCCCTGGAACAAGCCAGTGGGCCCTGATGACCCCTCCGTGTGCTTCCAAGGTCCTTCCTGCTCTACTGGCTACTGCTTTAAAAGATCAGCAGAATTCCATTCATTTCTACATTCCATGATAGAATGGAACTTCTGCCAACCATTTGGTAGAAACGGAGACAAAATATGATTCAGGGCCTCCTGGTGGGGCATAGTCTACGGGGGGGGGGTTGTTCGCACTGTTTTGTTCACTCTTGGTCCCCTAATGTTGAGAACAGTGCGTGGTACACAGAAGCAATACATGTGTGTTGAGTGAAGAAACTGTTGAATGGCTGTTGTACGTATTGTACTTACCTGTTCTTTCCAGACACATTTATCTAATATCTTTACTCTTCAACCTCTAGGACTCGAGAGACTTTTCTTCACTCCCTGCCTACTCCCTTCTTTGTTCTCATCATCCCTAAATCCAAGTTCTGTAGCACCCCTCCCAGGAGCCCAAAGCTCTTGCTCATCTACCGCCCTTCACTTCTATCCTCCATCTTCTTTTCTGTTTCTGGAAGAAAAGATTGCTCACAAATGCTGCAGCTCTCCAATGCATGCTGACTAGCTTCAGCTGCTTGCCCATTGTTATTTTAAAAATGTGTATTTAAATACTTTTCTAAAGGGAGAAAAAAAATTTCACTTCCTCATAAGTATTATTTACATAATTCAGTGACCTTTTCCGAAATACACCATTGTATACGCATAATTTTCCAGGGTGGAAATCAACTTCTCCATCCTATTTCATACTCTACTGTGTTCACCCAACATTTTTCTGCATACACTTTCGCATGTATTGACAGAGTACTCATATTTATCATTTGTAATGGTTATATAATACTCTGTCACATTAATATTTTGTAGTTTGCTGAGTGATTCCCCAATAGTACAGCATTTGAGTATTTTCCAGGATTTTTCTATTATGAACAGGGCAGCAATAAACACTTTTTTTTTTTTTTACAAATAGCATGTATTTTCTTTTCACTTATTTTCATGATATCTATTCCCAGAAGAGGGATTATAGGGTCAAAGGCTAGCAACACTTTTAAGGCTTCTGTTGTAAGGTGCCAGACTGCTCTCCAGAAAGACTAGGCTAATTTGCAATCTCCTGATCTTTTTATTCATGTTTTGTGCCTTCCTAATGAATTCCCCCAAGGATTGTTTCAAGATTTCTGGGCCTGCCTGGGGAGTCCAAGACACCGTGGTTTTCCAGAAGTGATTTTACTGAGAAATTACAGTCAGGTCCATGGGTTTCTGCAACTTTCTTCCACATGAATATTTCTGTTTTCACACTGACTATCTTCCTAGGCTAGTCTCTGAGGGAGAGAGGTCCAGTTTCCTTTCAAAACAGCAGCCCTGCCTGTGAGCTTAACTTCATTTCCTCCTGTCCTGGTGCTGCGCCCATTATTCCACTCTTTTCACAGCTTCCCTCTCTGATTTTTTTTCTGTTTTATCTCTCTTTCTTTCTTTCTTTTTATAATTTTTATTTTTCAGACAAGGTCTCACTCAGCTCAGGCTGGGCTCAAATGGATGGCAATTCTTCTGCCTCAGCCTCCCAAGTGCTGGAATTATAGGCATGCTCCACTAAGCCTGGCTCCTATCTGCTTTTTCACCCTCAGCCTGGACATAACCTCAAGTCTCCTTTTCTCAGAAAGCAATAAGATGCTAGGCGTGGCGGCACACACTTGTAATACTAGCACTTGGGAGGCTGAGGCAGGAGAATGAGTGGTACTGAAGCTAGCTTGGGCTACACAGTGAGTTCAAGGCCAGCGTGAACTGCATAGTGAGACCCTAACTCAAAAAACAAATGAAAAACAAACAAATAAAACAACAACAACAAAAAATAAATAAAAGCAACAAGAAATTTCCTCCTCTTGTCCTGAACTACTCTTTTCTTCTATCACTATCTATCTTTCTGAAAAAATAGAGCACCTGTCCCCTTCCCATTTTCTAGTTCCTTCTCAGCCTTTTGCTCTCTTTCACAATCAACACTTAAATAAGGTTGCCACAAGGGGAAATTGGATAGGGGTAAATAATGAGGGGAAAGAAAAAATTGTGATGGTAATAAAAAAATGGAAACAAAGCTTAAGCGGAGTCTTAGGGTGGGTAAGGGAATGAGACAAAATGAGAATCAAGTCATGTCGGATACTGGTACAAATTGTCAATGTTGAGTGTGAGCATGATGTATATATAAAATGTACCTATTTCACAATAAAAAAAATAAGGCTGCCAACTCAAGGGTCCCAATAATGTTCTCTCCTCCAGCCATACCAGGGATCAGACTCATGACTTGTACTTGCGAGGCTGGCGTGGCTCCACGGAATGACATGCTTGGCCCAGTACTGTTCTTATTCATCCCAATAAACAACCCTTTATCAGTTATCATCCTGACCATGTTGCTGACCATCATGTCTCCATGCAAACATTCTCCTGTCTTGGTTTCCACTGCAGTGCAATATCTTTAGGGCTCTTTTATGTATTCCACTAATATTGTACCACAATAATAGTCTGCTCTAGGACTTTTTAGTGAATTTTAAATTTGTCTCTGCCTCTGATCATGTGGAAACCAGGAAAACTGAGTGGACAGATCTGACCCCCACCTTCAAGGATAGTTGTGACTGATCTAAGCCCATTAGTATAAACATGTTCCCACTGACATAGCAATGGCTCAGGGAAAACCAGACCAGAGCAATCAACACCTGATGCTTACTGATCACCTCTGGTGATCGGGTTAGAGCAAAATTCTCAGCTGTTCTTTGATAGTTGAGAGAAGCTAGTTCTTTCTCACCTCTTGGGTGTAAGTGACAGAGCATGGAAGCATGATTGCTATTTATATCATTTTACAGGGAATCCAATAGAAAAGTGAAGCAAAACACACAACAGAGTACACTTTAGATAACTGATATGCAGTGGAATCAGAATGGTAATTGCCTAAAGCCCACCTCACTGGACATTTTTTCCCGTTACATGAGACAGTACATTTCTTGCATTTAAACCATAACGTGTAGGGATTTATGTTGTCTGCAATTCATACATAAACTATTTATAGCTTCCTTCATTGCTCTCTCTTTTTTATGTCCCATTGTTCTTACCCATTTTAGTAGCTTCCACAATAATATCTAAGCAGATGGTCCCTGTACACCCTGAGTTAATACCTGTCTCTCACCTTTCATTCCAGTCCTGGTAGAGCTTTGCTGAGAAGCTATAGTAGGATGCTTCATGAAGCTTGGACCTTAGCATATTTAACACTAAAGATGTCACAGTTTCCACCCAAGTCAAATCAACCTTACCTCCTTATTTCTGTGTATTTGGTTTCAGTTCATCAAATTTGAAGGTTCGGGTTTTCCATATCATTCTCTTTAAATCCACAGACAGTCAACTTTCATGACCTTAACCATCTATATGACCTTTGTCCCTGGCTGCACTGACCTTCATCCCCCCTTTCTCAGTCTGGCCATTTTGATGGGGTCTTCTTACGTTCCACTGTCCTAGCTTTGATCACCTTCCGCAACAGTTTTATCAAAAATGTCTTCCCACAAGCCAAGCCAATCAAACATTTCCAGTGATTTCCCAGTATGCCTCCAAACTTCCCGTCCCACTCAAGGCCTCCAACAGAAGGCCTTTCATTCTCTGTCTGGTCTGATAACCCCACCACCCTCTCACTAGGGCTCAAGCTACAGCCAAACGGAACGATTTCCAGCTTCTTGCACGCCACACCACAATGGGCTGAACCCACTCGGATTGCCTTTCCTTCACATTTCTCCTGCTAAATTCCATTCCTCCTTTAGGACCACCTTTATAGACTGTATTATGGTTTCCTCAAATAGGTATTGTTTTCTTTTTCAAAACTATAATTTGTCATTTGCTGTCATCTTCAAAATGGAAAAGGCTTTTATGTTGTAGACCGTAAGCACAAAACATGGGGCTTTGCACATAGGTGGTCAATGAATACTCATTAAATTAGCCTGAGTCAAAGGCGGCCTTATGATAAAGAGATGTTTTAAGAAGGTAAGTGAATTTTATTCTTTTATCAGCAGATTCACTGGATTCTTTCCCTTTCCTGCTCAGTCTCTGTCTCTCTCTCCCATCTTCTCTCTGTGTCTCTCCTTTTTCAGAACACCAGATAGATACTTATTAAGCCAACAGATGTTCAATTAGTACTAACCACGTGAAAGTAAATACTAGACTCTGAGAGACGCCAGCTTTGGGATCTTGTATCCTGAGGTAACTCAGAGCTATATCAGAGCATGGTCTGTATGCACACTCCCAGAAGACAAAGGTAAAGTGACTTTCCTACATTTGGGGAGACCAGTGCATGTGCAGAAACGAGTTGGGGCTAGTGAAATAAAAGCAACGAAGTTAGAACCCGTGGACCTGAGCTGTGGGACGAGACCTTTTATTAACTAGCTGTGTGACCTTGAACAACCCTTTTTAACCTCTCCAGGAATCTACTGGTTCTTTACCTGAGAAATGCTGGGGCTGGGTTGTGATATTTCTCTAAGTGTGGTCCGCAGAATACCAGGTTCATAGGCACCTGAGTGGCTTTAAAATTCTCTGCATTCAAAGCAGGCTCATCGAAAATGAATCTCTGGAGCCCACAGGTCTGCAGTTCAGCAAGTTCTGTAGATGATTCTTGCTCCCACTCACATTAAAACCTCTGGAATCTCACAATTACAAACTTCCTTCTGTTCTGAGGTGTGTGTGGGGAGAAGGTGTCTCTGGATTACATGATAATTTTATTCACTTCAAACTGACAACCAGAATGGATGAGGGTCAGAATGATGCAGAAGATATTTTGCCTCAGGATGTTCCTGAGGAGAAAGGTTGGAGCGCTTCTGGTCCATTAGCAGATACCTGTGCCACAGCTGCAGGGAAGTACCCGGCTCTCTGCCTGTCTGCCCTCCGGCCTCCTTTGCTCCCGCTTCCTTCTCTCGTTGTTTCCCATTTTCCTTCTTTTCTTTTTTCCTTTTCTCTTTTGCTCCCTCCTTGCCTGCCTTTTCCTTCCTGCCTGCCTTGGCCTTTTTCCTCTTCCATCCATCCTTCCTCCATTTATTTTTCAATCCTCTGAAATCTGACTGGCACTTGGATAGATGCACCGTTATCAGTATACTCATTTGCACTTACTTTTTCCTTCCACAAAGCCTTTCCAGCTCCCTCAATCAGACACAAACATTTCCTGCTCAGAAAACTCACAGCACTCTGAATACCGCTTATGCCATTCATCATACTTTGCAATGTAATATTTCTTGGACCACTCTACTGTATGCCCCTGAGAAAATGTTTCTTTTTTTCATCTCTATTTGCCTATTTCTACAGAGCCTAGAATGGTGCCTTGCACATGAGGGTAACATTTTACATTTATGCAGTGTATACTAGTTTAAGAAGTATTTTCACAAATATTACAGTAGTATAGCCAACACTGAAGAAGTGTTTTCTGAATGAATCAATGAATAAATGTTTCTTGTCGGCATCACATTTGTGCACTTGTCTTACCGCCTGTCCAAAGGCAGGATTGTGCATAGGGAAGGGCACAGATCAGCAAGGGAGAGACCTGAATTTGAAGCCAGTTCTACTTTGGGTGGTTTTAGTCAAGTTGTTTAACCTCTCTGGACAATGATTTTTATCTACAAATTAGACACGAAATCCTTTCTTTACAGAATTGGTGATGATTAACTACAATTACTTGTGAAAACACCAGGCACATTGCAGATAATTTAAAAGTACTTGTTAAATGGAATGACTCCTTCTCCCAAAGCTTCACCTCCATTAGAATATGTGTTAAGAACAAACACTGGCTTTTCTAATTCTTTTTCTTCATCTTCTTAAGCTAGACTTGGTGCATTGCATACAAAGTATGTCGGATACATTTTGTAGGCTCAAAAACGGCCAATGTTGGAAGGTGAAGCAAGTATGGAAAACACTCAAATTGGAGTGAGCACACTTGTATTTGTCAAGGTGTTATGCTTTTGTTTTTGTTTGGGCAAGGCTTGTACACCCAATTCAAATAAGCTTTATGCTAGACAAAAAAGATTCATTGATTCCCATAATTGGGAAGTACTGAGGCAGATCTGGCTTTAAGCATAGCCACACCCTGAGATTAGAATACTGAAGCCAGGATGCTGTCTCTGTCTCCAGCAAGCAAGACTCCTCAGCTGGTGGGAAGGACAGCTGCCGGCTTTCAGTGAAGGAGAAGGCCTTCTACTTCTGTGCTCACGTAAAAACTCACAGGAATGCCATGGTCATATGATTGTGGCTGTCATGCTCATGTCTGAGCTAGTCAGTAGTACAAAAGTTGTTGTACTGTGGTTGGAAGGATGCAGTGGTGAACAGCCTTTTCAATATTAAGGAATCAGGGAGAAGCACCCCCCCCCCCCAAAGGGTGCTGGTAGAAAAAGCCAACTGGTTTGGTAGAAAATAATATGTCATTTCCTCATAAGATACATGATAAATCATCTTTATGATACCATAATGAAACACTTGAAGCAATTAACTTATAAAGAGAAAAGGTCTAGATAAGTCATCTTTCTTTGATGGAACAGAATACCTGACATATATAATTTTTTTAAAAATTGATTTTATTGGTACGTTTTGTGTGTGCATTATGGTCACACTGAGAACTTGTACCTGTACATGACACATCTTGATGCTCACTCTCCTCTTTCCCCATCCTCTCTAAAACCCCTACACCCTATATACATGAGTTTTGTTTCTTTTTTTTAACTATTAATTTTTTCTTTCCTTTCCCCTACCTACCCTTTCCCTTTTCCTTTTATACATTTTCTTTCTATTTCACATTGTCTGTCATACATTGTGGCATTCATTTACACCTTTGGTTTTTCATACTAGAGAAAAGATATGGTACTTATACATATCTGTGTCCTATTTATTTCCCTTGTGAGTGTGTCCTTGAGGTACATACAGTTGAGTATAAGTGACACAAATTTATCATTTTTATGGCAGAATAATACTCCATTATATAGGAAAAATACATCTTCTTTATCTGGACCCCATTGATGGGCATTTGGGCTCTCTCTAAGATTTAGCTAACACAAACTGAGCTGCTATAAACATGGGTATACTTATATCACTATGGTATGATTCTTTTAATTCTTTCATGTATATACCTTGGAGGGGAACAGTCAGATCAAATGGGACCTTGAGTACTAGGTTTTTAAGGAACCTCCACACTGGTCTCCATAGTGGTTGCACCAGTCTACATTCCCACCAACAGTGGAGAAGGGTTTCTTTCTCCTCACAGCTCCGTCAGCATTTATTGTTGGTTGATTCCATCATAACAGCCATTTTTTGTGGAGTAAGATGAAATCTCAGTGTTGTATTCATTTGCGTCTCTTGAAAGACCAGTGATGTCAAACATTTCTTCATGTTTTTTAGCTGTCTCTACTTCTTCATTGAAAAATATCTGTTCATTTCAAATGCCCATTTATGAATTTGGTCTTTAAATTGGGGGGGGGCCTGAATTTTTAAGTCCTTTATAGACTCTAGATAGTAGTCCTTTCTGATATATAAAATTTAGAGGAGGAAAGATTTATCTTAAAGTTTAACAGGGTTTAGTCCATGGTAGATTGGTCCCAAGACAGAAACATCAGGATGGAAGCTGGCTTCGTTTCTTTTCTTGTCACTGAGAGAAAACTTCTGACACTCATAAATTGAAAAAGGAAAGGTTACTTTGGCTCCTTGAAAACTTTCTAGAGGTTTTGGTCCATAGCCAGCTGTCTCTAAGGCAAAGGAGCATCAGAGAAGAGGATTGCAGAGGAAAAACTGTCCATGGCAGAGTAAGCAGGAGGCAGTAGCAAATAGCAAAAAGAACAACAGCAAGTCTCATTTTCCCTTTTATCCCATCCAGGGTATGTGCCTCTGGGTCGTGTCACCCACACCCAGGGTGGAGCTTCCCATTATACATACCCAGAACTATGCTAAACCTTTCAGTAGGTTAATTTAATTTTCACATCACTAATCAATATTTTTACACCTTTAATCCAGATACCTCAAAACACTCCACCTATGAGCACACAAGGCAGTGGGGGGACATCTAGATAGATACAAGCCACAACAGAAGGCCTTGGTGGAGGAGGGCTGTTTAGTTCATGGCATCCAGGGAGCAGAGCAGCAAGGGAAGCATCATAGAAGAAGCAATCAGGAAAAAAATACACACCTTCAGAGTCTTGCTCCCCACTGACCCACCTCGCCTAATTAAGTCCCACCTCCCAGTAAGCCCACTGCGCTATGAACTTATGAGTAGAGGAATCTATTTAATGAAGTTAGAATCCTTGATGTTGCTTTAGTTCCTCAAGTACTATCACTGGGAACCAAGCATTCAACAAAATGGACTTTGGGGGGACATTTGATCTGAACCACAGAAGTTTATATAGTTTTATATATACACTCACAGGAATGCCATAGTCATATGATTGTGGCTGTCATGCCCATATCTGAGCTAGTCAGTAGTACAAAAGTTGTTGTACTGTGGTTGGAAGGATGCAGTGGTGAACAGCCCTTTCAAAAATTTATAGTTATAAGTTTTATATAGTTCTAGAGGTTCCAGGCCAAGAATGGGGTCACTCTACCATGGCTTGAGGTCGCAGCTGGACAAATGATAAAGCAAGGTGCCATATCATGAGCCAGGGCACATCCCTAACATCCTGAGGTCTTCCCACCAGGCCTTGCCTCCTCATAGTGCTACCCGAGGACCAAGCCTTTGAGGGACATTCAACATCCAAACTGTAGCAATGAGGAAAACTGCCTGCTTTGTATTATTTAAAGGGCTTGGCTCCACTTATCTACTAATTTATTCATTCACTGAAATTGGAGAAAATAAAGCCATTTTGAATGGCTCCCAATACTAAGCGTCCTGGTGCCAAGGGTCGGGATGAAGCCGTGATGAAGATAAACACAAGTTTCCTCCCACAGGGCTTCAGTCCAAGGGTGGCTCACACAGCTATTACTGCACGGGCTGCCAACAGTTCCTGAAGCTCCGGCTACTAAATAAGGTCTTCTATTTCACGCAAGGATTTCCAGAAGATTCTAATTCTAGTGTATTTATTGGATGGGATTTCACTTGGTTCTGGTATCACTGATTTTGCACAACTGGCTTGTTGACTGCACTGGCTTCTCCTGGCAGAGATCATAAGAGTCAGATTCTTAGCAGGACGTGGAAAGCCAGCCCCCTTCAGAAGTTCAGCACAATTCTGGCACAAGGTACCAGACCTCCCCTCCCCCCAGATCACTGATTTTGTGTATGTTTATGCTCTTATAATTTAAATTTTTTTCTAATTGTGGTAAAGTAGCAGTAAAAATTTATCATTTTAACTACTTACAAGAGTACACTGAAATAGTGGTACTGGTCACATTGTTGTGTGACTAATCTCCAGAACTTTTTCACCTTGCAAAACTGAAACTCAGTACCCATGAAACAACTCCCCATTTCTCTCTCCTTAGCCCAGCATTCTGCTGTGGCAACGTGCCATAGGTTCCTCACCTCTGCCCGACCCCTAGTAATCATCATCCTACTTTCTGTCTTTGAAGTTGCCAATTCTAAGAATCTCATCTAAGTGGAATCATGGAATTTCTGTCTTTTCTGTGACCAGTTTTTTTTCATTTAGCTTTAAGTTTCTTCCATATTGTAGTATATTCCAGAATTATCTTTATTTTATTTTTAATTGAATTCTTTATTGGTTCATATTATATACACATCACGATTCCATTCAACATTGAGAATTTATACCAAAATGTGACATGACTTAATTTTCATTTTTTTCTCATTTTCCTACCCACCCTACAACTCCTGCACCTCCAATATACATAGGCTTATTTTTAAGACTCAGTAACACTCTATTCACTTTGGGTTTACCCACTCATTCATCAATGGATACATGGGTTGCTTCCATCATTTGGCTATTGTAAATAATGTTGCTATAAACATGATGAGGAAGATGGTTTTGGTGGCAGAAGCTGGAGTTTTCTTGAACTCTTGAAGAATTCAGATGAGGTAGGTCCAAGTGGGACCTTAAAGAGACTAGCCCTGAATTTAGAAGGGGAAGCATAAGCGCTCAGATGCCCTGTTCTGGGGTAGGGCAGAGTTCTAGGAGGGGACCGTTTCCTGAGCCCGAAGAAATGTCCATATAGGAGAAAAAAAAATCCAGAATGAAAGAAATGCCAAACTTTATTGTGCTCACAATTTGTCCTGAGCTGGTTTCGATTTCACACTTTGTTGACCAGTCTTTGGAACTCTTGTCAGGTTATTAGAGGTGACTTCCAAAGAATAGCATCGCGCTAATTACTTCAGGAGAGATCTTTACTTAGAGTTTAGTATCCGCATTCTTCCTCTGCTGAATCTTTCATCAAAATGCTCCCAGCTGCCCCTGCCAGCCCATCCCACTCCGCAGAAGAGCTTGAGTTCCCTCTTCTGCCATCTCTGAGCTCCAGTCTCACTTCCCTTTGCCAGCATTGCATACATCAGCCTTGCTAGTCTATCTGTGTACCTTTTGTCTACACCAGACTGAAGTGAGAAGCCAGTCTCATCCGAGTGCCTTACTATCCAGGATTCCTGGCATCAAAGATACTGCAGTGCAGTGGCTTTGAAGGCAAAGGACAATGGCATGGCTCTAACTGAGGGCTGCTCCGTGTGGTGCCCAGTGTAAGTAGCCTGTTCGTTGGCGCCTGAGTCAAATAGAAGCAGAGCATCTAGGGGACTTTGAAATGGCTGTTGAAGACAAGGGAATTGCTTATTGGAACTAGGTAACCCAGGCGCAGGCTTCATGGTGCAGTAGATCAATACTGTTCGTTCTAAGGAGACAAACAGAATCAATACCAACTGCCCTGGGACTCAAAGCAGATGTGAAAGTCCCATGGTGCATGGATGGAGGCTCCATACTGACTCTGTAGAATACAACAATGTACACCTGTTTGGGAGACGCTTCCCTGAACTTCCTATCAACAGCTGTATCTGGGCTGCCAAAAGTGTATCATACAAGCATGGAGTAATAGAGGAACACATGACTGAAAAGGTGGAAGCGTCCCCAGATGTTGTGGTTCCCTGTCATTCCCTGCTCCCTGGCCCGCCCCACACATCGCTCACTGATACCCTCACAGTTGCTTGCTAAGTGTAGACACAGCCTCAAAGTGTTCTCAGCACTGTTTCAGTCACCCGCTACTGAACGGTCTTGGTCAGTCCTCAACACGCAGCTTGTTACCTTTCCTGATCTGATTAAATCTAACCTTATTTCAGAAGAACTCCTGCCTGCGGCTTTCTGGAGATCTGCTTTGGAGCCTTTGTGTGTGTACTTTCTTATTGAATAGCTCAAACCATTAAAACTCCACCTCAGTGAAAGCCTGCTGTGTTCCTATCTTAGAAAATGCCATGGGTTAGAGGTTGAGAAGGGGCTTCCTTACCCAGGAATCCTTCTAATAATATCTTCCCACTGATCCTATATTTGCCTTCTGGATACTTCCTATGCATATGACAACTCTTCCTCATACTTGAAGGTGACAGTTTTGCCTTACACCTCCCTCCGACCTTATCTTTATTTTGTATTTATTATTTTTAGACAGTTGCACTATATGGTGCAGGTTGGCCTCAAACTCAAAATCTTCCTGCTTCAGCCAGGATTACAAGGATGTGGCCCCATACTTGGGTATTCCTTTTTTTTTTTTTCCTAGAGGAAGTCTTTGAAGTAGTTTCCACTCTTTCTTATAAAAATGAACGCAAGGTTTTCAGATTCCTTTACTCCCCGGTTAGTTCCTAATGGTAATGTCCCAAATTATCTACATTCCTCTTAAACTGAAGTGCTCAGAATGTGCACCATACCTCATCTATGATGGTACTACCTGAGTCCAAGCCACAGGAAAAGCACACAGCAGCTTTTTGGGGAATTGTGAAATGTGGAAGTGTTCACGCAGTGGACAAGGTACAGCAAGGCATTTCTCTGCAGGGAGAAATGTCTGAACATGGCCATTACTCTATGGACTGAATTCTGCAAATTGCTGTATGAACCAATTCCTATTAGTTCCATGATTTTAAAAAATATTCTTAGAATTATGAATGCTAAGAGTTACAAAGTTCCTCAGAAGGCACAGTAACTCATCTGATGTCTAAATGACCAGACCACAACATTCCCTGCAAAATATCTCCTCTAACAGGTAACATTGTTCTTTGGGAGGAAGGCCCTCCTATTTTTTGACTCCTCTGTTCAAAAGTTCCTCTTTTTCAGTTGAAACTCGCCTCACTGCACTGTTAGTCATTTTTCAGAGTTATTGAGCATTTCATCTGCTCAGCACTATTCTAGGTGGTGCATGTGTGGGAACATGAGCGCTCCATAGGGCAACTAAAGGAGAGGAACAGGGGTAAATAAGCTCAGGCATCTGTCTCTAAAGAGCTTACAGTACAGTGAGGACAGCCTACCAAAAAAATAAAAAATGCTACAAGGGAGACATGGGCTAAATATCGTGGAATTACAAAGGAAAATACAGTTACTGCCCATAAACAGCCAAGAAACGACCTGTTTGTGTGTCTATGCAGCATCCAGGCCAGACTAGATTAGATTACTCCTCATTTAACTTCCCATCACTTTCAGAAGTAAACCCATGGTCCTGACAGTTGCCTGCAGGACCCAGCACAGCCTGCTCTCTGGTCCCCCCTCATTGCTCATGCGAACTTTTGGATATTTCTGCTTTGGTCACACTGACCATGCTATCCTGTGAAACTTCAAACTTTGACACAGCTGTTCCCTTTGGAGATCTCCTCTCCATTGAACCCCTCGTAGCTCGCTCCTTCAGTCTCCACTCGATTATAAACTGTGCAGAGACCCCCCATCCCATGACTAATCCCTTGCTACACCACTATCTTACTTCATTTACGTGATAGAATTCATTGCTACCGAATGCTATTTTACATTTATTTATTAATTACCAGTCTTTTAGTAAAATGTGAGCTTATGATACTTGGATTTTATCTATTTTGTTCATTGCTGTATCCTCCGTGCCAAGAGCAGGGCCCAGCACATGACAAGCACCAAATAAATATGGATAGAGAGAGTGCATGATTTAACTTAATCGAAAAAACTAACAGCAGATATTTTGTGGTTTATAGAAACAAGTTCAGTCTTTTTGAAAATGAGCCCAAATACCAAATCCTGTGGTATTTCCTATTTTTTATGATTTCTTGAAGATTTTGACTGTGGCTCTAAGATCTGTAAGCTCTTCCAGCTGTGGGGGAGATTTTCTATCTAGGCAGAGGTATCAACAAACTGCACTCACAGAGGATTTTCACGTAGCATGAGGCTACATTTTCAAGTCAGCACGCAAAAGTAAAATTGACACATTACCAGAATGTTCCCTGAACAACTGCAGCACCACAACAGATAACTGATTCCGTAGTTATGCACCCAAGGAATTGGTTTGTTGGCATTAGGAAGCCTGTGGTATGAAAAATATGGATCTCTGAACACTTGACTCACTCTTTGCCTGGCTAGCTGCTTTTCCTAGTGAAGATATTGGAGAACTAAGGCAGAGAGAACAGTTATTTGTGCAGCCTGGTACACCAAGTGGTTCTGAGAATGAGTGCTGGAATGAGGCTGTCTCATTTTGAATCCTGACTACCATACGCTTTCTGTGTTATTACAGGCAAGTTACTCAGCATCTCTGGGCATCAGTTTCCTCATCTGCCAAGTGGGCTGATAATAACACCTGCCTCAAAGTAGTCTATTGAGACCAGACTTGCTAATATATATACTAATGTATTTGACAGTACCTGGCATACAGCAAGTGTCTCCACTTAGCTTAGCAATCATTTCATTATCTTCATTTCACGCCCATAGAAGACCATGTATTAAGTGGACAGAAAGGCAGGCAGCACATGCTGGATTATTTAAAATGGAATTGCTTGTTTGTTCTCTCACCCTCATTCTCTCCTTCCTCAAATGCCATTTGTATGATGTGACCTCACTGCAAATTGCTTGGGTGTCTTCCTTCTACTGGAATTATATTGATTATTATACAATTTTTAGTTTGAACCCTTTTCTAAAGATTGGGCAAGGGGAGGAAGAATACAGGTATGGAATAGTGTGAGTTCTTTGTCTTTCACACATATTCCCACACTTTCCACCAACAGTGAGTCTGAACTTTTCTTTAACATCCTCCTCCAAGCACAGCTCCTGAGTCCCTTTGGCGGCCTGTAGCTTTTCCTGGAGCACCGGCTCATCCCCTGGCTTCAGCTCTTCGGCTACTTTTCTTACAGACGCGTACTCTTCCTTTTCTTTTTGTACTGAGAAAGTAAAAAGGTCAGGAAGAAAGGCAGCACTGCAGAAAGCGCATGAAAAAGAGCCAGCCAGTGTTTTTTTGGAATATGAAGAACAGAAAAGAACGCAGGCTGAGGAGTTGGCATGAGGAGAAAGGAGCACTCGCCATTATGCACGGCAGAAGCTTCTGTCCTAGCGAATGTGATGAATTCCCAGAGGCCAGAGCTGCAGATGTGTGGGGCCCTCGGGGGCAGCCAGCCTGGCGTGCGTGCTAGTTGCTAGAGGGTGCGAGCCAAGTTCTGACCGCACCTGGGAAGTTCAGTTATTACAGGCGTTTGTTTTCCCTCTCAGTCCTGGCACTGAATCTCGTTTCTGAGCTGATACTAAGACGGAAGAAATAATGTTACATAATACTTACTAAGGGCCAGATAGTTTTATTAATATCATTTGACCCCATAGTTTACTCAATCACAGATTAATTTATTCATTCAACAGATATTTCCTGGGCATTGATTTTTCAAGCATAATGTAAAACACGAGGTCCTGGTAAGTGCAAGGTCCTAAGTTCGAGTCCCAGTACCACACACACACACAGACACACACACACACAGACACACACACACAGCATAATGCAAAGTCAAGAAGATGAAGATAATAGAGACAAAGCCCTCTCCATTAAGGAGATCATGGCAGCAGAGGAGGGGAGACACAGACACTTAATCTTTCTACAGTATGGTGATTCTGCTGACTTAGGCTGGAGAACCCACAGCAGCAGACAGTGACTCCAGGACTTATTAGAGGAAGAACAAACACCTGAGACAAGGGAGGGGGACAAACAGTGCAGGGTGTATTAAGAAGCAGGCCTTGGGGCTGGGGATTTAGCTCAGTGGTTCTGGCGCCTGTCTTGCAAGCACAAGGGCCCGGGTTCGATCCCTGGTGAACCATATACAACAATACCAGGTGTGGTGACTCATGCCTGTAATCCCAGCACTCAAGAGGTAGAGGCAGGAGGATTGCTGAGTTCAAGGCTGAGCTCAGAACCAGCCTGAACTACAAAGTGAGACCCTGTCTCAAAAAACTGAAAAAAAATAATAATAAGAAGAAGCAGGCCTTGCTATGGGTGTCTGGGGCTCCTTCCCATCAGGATCTCTGAGGGATAGTGCACAAGCTGTCCCAGCACAACTCATCTGAGCACATCTCATCTGAGGGTGAAAATCTGGGGCATTATTTGCTCATTAACTCCTACTTTCAGGTGTACCCTGGTTCCTGGACAAGAACTGCTCGGCTGTCGACAGTGGAAAGTCAAGGGTAAATAGGAAACAATGCTGTTGGCACACAGTGATAACTTAGTCCCTTAGGTGAACTCATAGAAACAGGCTCCCAGTTGAGTCCCTGAAGTCTTCTCAGAAGAGCTAACAGTTGAGTAGTGCCCGAGGGATGCATTACCCGGGAGCTTTTCAGTGACAGCCTGAACACAGGACCCCTGTTGTACTTCCAAATAGCCGGGTGTGGTGGTGCACATCTGTAATCAGAGCATTCTGCAAAAGCTGAGGCACAAGGCTCACATGTTCAAAGTCAGCCTTTGAAACTTAGTAACTCATCAGATCCTGTCTCAAAACAAAAAATAAGAAGGTCTGGGGATGTAGCTCAGGGCAAAGGCCTGTATTCAGTCAGTCACCCTCGCCCAAAATCAAAGAAACCAAACGGTGTATTCTGGGCTAAAGTTAATAAAATTTCTTCTAATAACCCTCTTTGTGGGGGTAAAGAGGTTGAGAGCAGGACAAGAACTCCGATGGTTAACACATCCTCATGTTGACCTCTCCAAAACTGAGGGTAGTGGGAGAGTACAAGCAATAGTGAGGTCTGTTTGCCGATCATAAAGAAACCCAAGGACTTTTCTGGCTTCATCCACAACTCACTCCAGGTTTCTATTTGTGGGTTAGATGTTTCCTAGAGCACGCTTCCTCCCAGAGCTGCCATCCACAACCCTGCGCAGCCCCTACATGTCAGCCGCGCTCTCTGCTCATCACCAGCACTGCCTCCCAATTAGACCAAGGATGTGGCAACAAGGCTGCCCAGAATTGCTCTCCCCACCTTCGGCTCGCCCTGAGCAGAGTTCAGATTGCACATTTCCCGACACTCAGAGAGACCCATTAATATTTAGCATGTTACATTTCCAAAGCACTTTACTAACACAAATTGATCTTTTCGGCACCCCCTTTGCAAGGCAGCTCAGTCCTGCCAGCCCTGCTGAGGACCTACGGCTTTGGGAAGATAAGCTACTTAGACTGGAGCCATGACTGGCGAGCTACGGATCCAGGTTAGGGACAAAGGTCGATGACACCAGTTGTCTCAGCCTGCAGACAAGACTCCAGGGTGGCCGCGAAACCCTTCCCTACCCAGCAGGTCCAGGAACAAGTCCAGCTCTCAGAAGCGTAAATAGTGTCTGTCATCCTTAAGAATGAACTGCAGTCAAACCAGTTACCATTTATAGAGCACTTCCTATGTATCAGGAACCGGGAACTTTACACAGCTTGTATCATTTAATTCTTACAATTCTTGTCCGTCTTCTGTGATGTCATTATTGCGTTGTGTATCAGAAAAGTGACGCATGGAAAGATTAAATAACTTACATAAAAATGCATACCTAACAATTATAGAGCTAGTATTTAAACCCAGGCCATTCAATTTTGGAGATCTTAACTATTATTGGCCAGTTTAGATTGGGTGGAGGGACAAGGTCAAGTGGAACTACTTTATGTGACATTACATCTCATGCCAGACAATTCATCATATGCTTTGCA
Organism: Petromus typicus; assembly: GCA_004026965.1. Classification (NCBI taxonomy): domain Eukaryota; kingdom Metazoa; phylum Chordata; class Mammalia; order Rodentia; family Petromuridae; genus Petromus; species Petromus typicus. The sequence continues at coordinate 289,445 of PVIR01000005.1, forward strand.
ACATTATTCTGGAGGTAAAGGAAGTAAGAGGGAGGAAGTCTGTCTGCTAAAGTGTTCTTGAAGAATGAGAGGGTAGCCTGAAATCCTTACTTTCTTGTTCTCCTCAGATGTTTCTACTGGCTTTCCCTTCCCCTCTCTCTTTGAAAAAACAGAGAAGAACCAGTTGGTCCAGGACACAGCTGAGGGGCCATGTGTCAGGTGTTGTGTTTAATCACAACACTCACCTTTGTGCCGTAGAGACACGTATAGTAATTGTATGTGTGGGACAGCCGGGGAGCACTATAACCAACGAATATGAACGCCCATCAAGGGGGTGGTGGGCGGAGGAGGCAGGAGTCATTTTTACCCAGCGAAGTGGAAGAAGTTTTGTAGAGGTCACATGATTGAGGTTGTGACAGAGGTGGAGAAGGGGAGAAAGAGAAAGTAGCTGCAAAGGGAAGGACCTAAGGAGTAACACAGCAAGCTGTGACCCCAGTGGGAAGGTCCTGTGCCTGGGGTTGTACTTCCTGCTTTCTTGAGTTGAGTGGGTCAATTGGACCTCTCTTTGGACTGAATCTCTGGGCTGTGATGTTGCACAGCAGCTGATGCTGTTGTCCACTGAGGCTGTTTCACATGCTCCTGCATCTCAAGGCTTGAACAGTACAGCTAAACTAGGCAGTGCAGCAGTCCTATAGCTCTGGATGAGGGGTTGGGTCACAAATTCTAGGACATCTCTGAGAGTATGACTTTGTGACATGTCTAGCTGGATTCTCGTGTTGGTGTACTGGCACTGAATAGAAAGAATAATTATCTATCAGATAGCAACCTTGTATAAATTCCTTTTTGAGTCTTGTGAGGCCATGGAAAAGGGCTTGGGACTGAGCGGTTGTACCCTGAGAAGGAATTTTAAAGAAGGGTGACTCTATCTCTGTAATTCTCCTAGGGGGAAGAAAAAAATTATCATTGCAACTTGTAAAACTCTCTTCCTTGTACATAGATGCACTTTATGATCTATGGATAACATGCAACCTACCTTTTCACTGTTAGCCCTTTAGAGTTCACCAAACCATTTCCCACCTACTATGTATCTTGATGTCTGTGACTACCTGATGAGGTAAGTGATGGGTCTCTATTTCACAGAGGAGGAAACTGAGTCACCTGTGAATCATCTACAGTTGAATACACTACATGGTAGAAAAGTTAGGGGTCCTGATTTCAAATTTGTTCCTTTATTCATAGTACTCTGCTTTGCAACTCTTTATAGGTATTCAGCAAATACCTACCTGATGAACGTTATGGGTCTCAGCAGCATTTTGAAGTGGAAAGTATGGCTTCCTGCACACCTCGAGGTAGGTATTAAAGGTCTCAAAATCAGGGCATAGATGATGTCATGTTGGAACCAAGAAGTCTGACCTACACGTCAATCATATCTCCAAGGAGTCTGGTTGTTCCCAAAGGTTCAGTGAGGATGCATGTGAACGCTGTCATCAAGTGCTTCCCTCCCAGTAGGGACTGCTGCACTAGCTAGTTTAGCTGTACCGTTCAAGCCTTGAGATCCAGGAGCATGTGGAACAGCCTCAGTGGACAATAGCATCAGCTGCTGTGCAACATCACAGCCCAGAGATTCAGTCCAAAGAGCAGCTACTTCTCTCCCCTTTTGTAGGTGCCTTCAGTGAGAGGTGGCAAGTCCTCCGGCATAGACCTGGGAGTTTGGAACCACTGCCACTTGTGCAAATTCTCTTGCTTCTCTTTGTAAATCAAACGGGAGCTATTTCTTGATGTCTTGCCGATCTATTGTCTTAAAAAAATCTTCCAGTTGATACCTTAGACCCATCCAGTTCTGGACGGTAATCATGAAGGTTCTAGTATTGAAAAGCTCAGTAAAATTTGGATCTTCCATGCTTATGAGCTGAAAATCACAAACAGAAAGAATCCTTGTCAAGAGTCAGTGATCAGGGCCCACGTTTCCAAGGAGAAGACTTACACTGTCTTCCATGTCACATGGGTAAGGATGGTATTATATTGGGAGAATACTGAAACTCAAAAGGGATTGTGAAATGTCCCCCAGAAGAGTTAGAACTATTTTCCTATATAACACTTCACACACCTCTGATCTTTTACAAATGCCATATTTGAACTGTCGATTTTGTAAACCAGGCCGGTGATAACAATGTTCTAATCACCACGCAGACAGACATCATAGGATCCCCATGTCTGTGATCCAGACAGCCTTGATTCATTATGGCAGGATTTTGAAAGCTCACACTATTAAAACAGGGGACCTAGCACCAGGAACACCTTAAAGGGACATACTACGGGTGGTATAATAAAGTATTTGAGGACATAGATTTTTTTAAAAAATTTTTTTGAGACAGGGTCTCACTTTGTAGTTCAAGCTGGCCCTGAACTCACTATGGAGTCCAGGTTAGCCTCACAGAAATCCTCCTGCCTCTGCCTCCCAGGAGTGCTGGGATTGCAAGTGTGAGCCACCACGCCCTGTTCGAGAATTTAGATCTGAAGCCAGATGATTTTGTTTGAAATCTCAGATTTATCACTCATTAGCAACTTACCCCTAGGCATGTTACAAACTTTTTTCATACTTTAGTAAGATGATGGTAAATGTGGGTCGCACTTCATGGGACTGCGTGAGGACTGATTCATATCAGGCATGTGAAGGGTTTGGCACACTCCTGTAACACACGAAGCACTTGATAACTGTCAAATGCTATTATTTATTAAAGGAAAGGCCTTTTCCTCCTTCATGACGTTTCTTTCTCTTCCTTATATCTTTGACTTTCATCCCTGACCCTCTCTCTAGAACACCTTTGCAGAATCAATTGTTCCAGTAATCCTGCCTTCTTCTGGTCAGGAATACAAAGAAAAAACAGCTTGCATTTGAGTTTTAAATTTTTGGTGAGGACTACAGCCTCATCTCATACTAATATATCACAGATTGCTCTCATCCAAGAGCAAAGGGCCCTTTGAACCAGCTTTTCCTTATTTATTATGTTAGAAAAACAAAAAACAAAAAACAAAAAAACAAGGCCTGTTGGTTTCCTGTTGCTTTATTGTATTTTGTAAGGCAGCAAACACATACTGGATAGCCTGTAAATGTGAAATGCTCTAACAATAGTAACTGAGACAGATAAGAAACTCGAGGAAGGGAAGTTACCATTTTGAATTTAGCTTCTTATTGATGAGTTGAGTGATCTGGGAGAGACAATGTGGCTCCAAGGCTAAAGAGCCCACAGGGATTCAGAGGGCAGAGGTTTGAGTCTCAAAGCCGCAGATCTCAAGCAAACTGATTCCTTCCTCTGGACGCCGAGTTTGTCTCATGAGCAAAAGGCTTGGCTTCACCAAACCGTCTCCAAGGGATGTGAAGCTGCGGTTGTTCTATGAGGGTGTGCAGTTTGTGTGCCAGAAAAGGGCGCAAGTCCTGCTAGTGAAGTGCTCAACCCCACTCATTTCTCTTCATCCCACCACTAACACTTTTACTTCATTATTTCTCACGTAAACTATTCTAGTAGATGAACTTCTATTTTTAGTCCCTTTTAAAAATTTTTAAAATTTTGACCTAGGGTCTCACTAAGTTGTAATAACTGTCCAGCTCGTATTTGTGTCTGTTCATATTTTTGTTTCTCCTGCCTCATCAACCCAGAGTGCTAGGGTTATAGGAGTAAACACCCATCCCTGGCCGAAAACACTCAATTTTGAACAAGACTGCGGAGTACGGTTTGAAAAGAAGGTGGCAAAAGTGGTTGGTGTCATATACAAATAAGTGGTAATGTAGGGCAGCACTGTGTAATGTTTATGTTAGAGGAGCCTGAAAATACCCACAATGTGTTCGGCGGGAAGGACGTTTTCCGCGGGGCGGAAGCAGCAGTGTAAACTAGCATACACAGTGAGGAAGTGGAGACACTATAGATTACTTTACCAAGACACTTGGCCGTTAACCAGGCAGGATTGAGCCGGACCTGAAGCCACTAGAGAGCAACGCGGGCGATCGCGTAGTACTCCGGCAGTAAACACTCCGGTCCTCGCCATTTGCCAGCCCCGCCCCACCCCGAGTGACGAACGCGGTGGGCGTGACTGCGCATGGCGGAGACTACAACCCCCAGAAGGACTCGCGGCGTGGGGCGGAGTCGAGGCCTGGCGCAAGCTCTTGCGGCGCGAGCGGAAGAGACGCAGCTTCGGGGAGGCGGCGGAAGAGGAGGTCGACGGCGTCCCGGTAACCATCAGTGCGCGTTTTCCCTCTTTCCTTCGTTCCTATGTTGAAGTTCTTTAACCCGATTTCTACCCTCAGAGCCGAGCACAAGACTGCTTTTCCTTGTGGTTTCTTAGCGGTGTTTTCCCCTCACCTGATGTGTAGAGTTACTGTCCGCCAGGGGCAGAGGTTACCGGGAAACGCCCGCCCTTCGACCCTTCGGGGCCTGGGTCTGGCTAGACAGGTGCTCCAGCTCCTTCTGCCTTCGCTGGCGCGACGTGCGCGCCTTAGTTCTTGGCCCAACGTGATCCCCGCGGAGGGGTCGTCTTTTTGCCAGTTTCAACAGGTAGCCGAGCAGACCCTTAGAGAGTACGAGTGCGTTGGCCGCGGGACGTAGGGGCAGGTCCTAAAAGATGACCTCTTGGTTGCGGGCGATTCCTGGGCCCGAGCCCGGCCGGCGAGTCGGCTTCTGGGTTTCGCGAGTTCGACGCCCCGGGCTACGCTAACTTCCTGCTTTGGCTGGGCTGCCCTCGGAAAACTCCAGAAGTCCGTTTATCAAAGTGTCCCCACCCCTGTACAGCCCTTCCTTCAGAGTGCGGAGCCCTGCGTTCTGAGGAGCAGTCTCGGACTACCTGCTACTTGCCAAATCTTGTTTTCTGTCGCTTCAGTTTTTTCTGTTCTACTTTCCAGGATTATGAGGCTCAATAAAAACTGATACATCTGCCAAATCTTTGGACTGTAAAGCATGTTTGAAATATATGTAACTATAGTAGCTTGCCTTCAGTGAAGGTCATTTTACCGCGATCATGTCATTAGGAGGAGCAGATGAGTTAATAAATACTGGGAACGTCTGTATGAAACCAGTACGAACCATACCAATGACTTCAGGCCAGGTTTCTAGAGAAGCTTAGGGCTTTATCACAATAGGAGGCAGTTTTAAACTTTGACTGGGTTTTAAGGCCCTCCAGAATTTTGACTCTTCTTTTCAGCACAGCTCTACCCTGCTTGTTCTATTATAACCTTTAACACTGTATGGGTAGAAGCATCTGAAAAAAAAGCACTTAAAACTCTCCCAAGTATGGCGCTGAATTAGTATCAATCTCCAGCAGTTGTAGTGTCTTTTTCATTTTCAGATAGTACTCAGGCAATAAACTTAGCTCCTTTGACAGAATCCTGCTGACTTGACTGTAGCAGTTAAAATGTTTTATTTTTCACCTATCCTGGGCATATGTGCCAGAAGTCTTAGTTTCCTCACAGAATTGAGAATATAAATAGCCAAAAATTCAGGTCTGGTTTCTTTAACAGTTAACTTCTAAGACTAAGCAGATGACTTATTGTCTTATTTTTTTCCAATTGTAGAGAATATTTTTCATTGAGTTTTTTACAAAGATTTGAGGTACAGTAATTAGATATTTTTAATCTGCGTTACTTCTGAAATCATTGGAAAATACCAACCATTGGTTGAATATGGTTCACAAAACAGACTGAAAGTAAAGTATGTTAGTTTACTGTACAGACTTGAACAGAGTATGAGTTCAGATTGGTCCTGTAACTTACTAGGGTTTTTGTTGCTTGTTCTTGTTTTTTAGGGGTAGTGCTGGGATTGAACCCAGGATCTTTGCATTGAGCTGCATCCTGGCCCTTTTTAAATTTTGTGACAGGGTCTTGCTGAGCTGCCCATGCTGGGCTTGAATATGCGGTGCTCCCACAAGCCTCCAAGAGGGCGGTAGCTTACTAGTTTTTAACATGGGCAGCATTTGTTGACTTGTCTGAACATACTTACCAATCTCTACTTAATAGTGTCTGTAAATATTAATTTATGTGTGACTATTAATGGACTTGATAAAAAGGGTGCAAGGAAGTTCTTATTGCTTGGTTGCTATTCTGATGGACTGAAGATAAGAAAAGATAATAATTTTAGGTATTTTCCTGAGAAAAATGAGGTTATAATTGTAAAATGAGGTTTTAATTATTCATAATCTATAGACTTTAAAGATATTACAAGTAGAAGTTCTTAGAGCAAAGTGTTTTAGTAATTGCATTTTATATAAACGTTATAGGTTCTAGAGATGTAACCCAGAAGTAGAGTGTATGAGGCCCTGGGTTCAAGTTTTAGCAACAAAAAAGAACAAAGCCTGTCTTCCCCCCCTCCTTTCTCTGTCTCTTTCTCTCTCTCTCTCTTTTAAAATTAGGACATTTAGAGAGTCCTACAAGCTGTTATTAAAAGATGATAGTTGCAGTGTACTGTGATTTCTATTTTTCTAGATATTCCAAATACTACTTTTTACTTAGTTACTTGAAATTGGATTGAGACTTCATTTCCAACATCTCTAACCTGTAGAAAGAATGCTTTTCTGCACATTTTAGCTTATAACAGAACAATTATGTATTTTTATGCCTCATATTAACTAGGGTAAGTTTTTATACTGCAGTTTTTGACCTGTTTTTTTTCAAGCAAGACTAGTTAACTAAAATTTCACTCATTGATAGAGTTTGGAAGATTTGATTTTCATTATTTTTTAAGGTGAAAACTTCAAGTGACTGCTGCTGCTGATGTTGGTATGTGCGTGCGTGTGTGTGTGTGTGTGTGTGTGTATGTGTGTGAGTGAGTATGTTTGTAAGGAGTGAGTTTAGAAAAACTAGAGGCAGTGTGTGTGTGTGTGTGTATGTGTGTGTGTGTGTGTGTGTGTGTGTGTTTAAGGAGTGAATTTTAGAGAAAAATGATTTGTTGGTCAAAGTGAAGTTTTAGGATTAAGAATTGACATATACTTTTCTTTTGTGCACCATATTGACTCTCAGATGTTAAGGAACTATTTCCTTTATTGTGTTTTCATTGTATCCTCTGGCTGTGCTTTTCCAGTTTCATTTTTGGCTTTGGATGTGAATTAGCAAGATAATTTTTTTTTTTTTTTTTTCCTGAGACAGGGTCTCGCTTTGTGGTTCAGGCTGGCCCTGAGCTCAGCCTCAAACTCACATCACAGCAGTCCTCCTCCCTCCGGAGTGCTGGGATTACAGGCGTGAGCCAACACTCCTGGCACTGTATTATGTGGTACTGATTGCTGCTGGGCGTGAGTCTCCACACCCAGTATTGTATGTGGTTAGCAGGGGATCGAACCTTGGTCCTTGAGCTTACAAGACAGGTGCTGGAACCACTGAGCTAAATCCCCAGCCCCAGCAAGGTAATTTTTTTTTTTTTACAACAGACTTGTATAAAAAGTGACTGCTCATTTCCATTAAACTCTACTCTGGTTGCTATAGTGTGTTTTTTCCTTTGTTTTAAACACTTTTGATCTTTGACTCAAAAGAAATTTGGAAAGTAGACCTTACTCTCAGGCAGCTGTAGCATCTAGATGCACATAGTGGATACTCAGTGATGATGCTGAAAAGTTTTAGTTGACTCTTGTGTTACTGAAGCACAGTTAGGAGAAACTATTTATTGTATTGTGGAAATAATTAAAGCTCTAGAGTCAAAGATCTGAACCTATTCCTTGTGTGTGTGGCTTGTTGGTACAGTCATTCTGAATTCATTTGATCATCTGTAAAAGAGGGATAATAGCTCTATGTAGTTGAAAACATTAGATTATTACAGTAAAGAATAGGAATCTTATTTAAAATTGAAATACTAGTTAAAATTTTATTGTACTTTTCTGATAGGAATGGATTTTGGTTATATATTTCTATTCATTTCTGTTGCTTCGCATGACCAGTGTTTCTCTGTTGGTCAAGGCTAAGGTTGTTGACTGAACACGGAACCTGAAACACTGCAAAGCTAATTGGCCAGTATGGAGTTTGAGTATATGACCTTGACCTCATTAGCTTCATGAGCTAACTATCCACAAATAACTCACCAGAATAAAGAATAAAAGTGATATATTTTTTATTTTGCATTCATATACTTCATTACATATAAGTAAATAAATTAGTGCCAAGAATAAAAGTACAGATTTTTTTTAATTAAAAAAAATCTAAGGAGACTAGCCCTCATACTATGTATAGAACTGGTGACTTACAGAATGGTCCTTGACAGTCATTAAATCTAAACTATAATTTGAGCATTTCTTACAGTTTTAAAATTGTATATGTAGATTTCCCTCCTATGGAAGAAGTGAAAAGAAATAAGAGTAGATGGTTCATGTATTGAAGGAGATCCCTACTTCTGTACTGCCCACCAGCAAATGTGCAATTAGCTAGTGGGGAAAACATTTAGAGTTCTCCATTAATGAGCCCAGCAGAGTGAATGAAGCTTGAATAACTTCTAAGAGCTTATTGAATTACAGCAAAATTGTATTTGTCAGAACATTAAATAGAAAAAGTTACAGGGTGTTGCTCAGCAGCAGTCAGCTTGCATTTTGAGAGAATTTTCTCCTCTCAAAACATAAACCAATTTTTCCCAGTCTGTGTGTGTCTTTAGTTTTGCTGTCTTACCTACCTTATTCTTTAGTTTTATTAACATTTGTTGCCCTCATATCCTTTTTAAAAAAATGCCAACTATGGCTGAATTAGGAATAAGGATAAAACAGTACCAAAGAAGCACTGTTGCTATGGTTTTTCATAATTGTGAGGTTTCTAAATAATATGAATTAACCTATGAAAATGATGATACAGATTTCTGGAATAAGCACCTAGCGGACAGTTTGTCGTCCTTTAACTTGGTACAGAGTCTGAAATGTGGCCAGTACGTGTAATATTTCTGAATATCAGATCTGCCTCTTAGAACATGATTTGAATATGTTTTAATATTGGCTTGTAATGGGCTGTTTCAAGTTCTTTGCTATACATTATCAGAAGAGTATTAAGGAAGAGAAGCACTTGAATTAAAATCCTCGAATTTATATCAATAGCCCTATTTCTTTTTCTTATCTGTAAAATAGTAATAATAAAACTAACATTGCTTACTTATAGAATTTAAAGGAAATGAGGATGTCTTAAAATCAAGTGGATAACTGTAGAGGAGAGAAAGAAAGGCAGGACTTTAGAGGAATGTAAAGACAGCCATACAAACATACACAATCGACAGGATTTGAGAGAAATTGAAGACACTGAGTAGAATATTGCACAGGCACTTAGAAAATAGGTTAAGCAGAGGTAGCGAAAAAGATAGGTTTGGAAGATCATTCTTGGAAAGGAGAGACAAACAGTTAAAAGGAAGGAGACAGAATGAGAGAACAACCAGGAGCGTATGACCAAAAAGTGAAGAGCTTATTCAGTTAGTTTTTGTCTGTTATTGAATAACTTTCAGGTATTTATAGTTACCTAGGAAAGAGAAGAAAAGCAAGTACTAGCAGCAAATACAGTAACATGCAGTTTTATTACACTAACATCTTTGTTATTATTTGTGTTTAGATGTCCCCCAGAGCCTCAGGCAGATGAGGTGGACTTTATTTTTCACAGATAGTTGAATCTGGAATGTGTCATGCTGGGATTAAGGGCATATGATTACAAAAGCACTACAAATAAGTGATTAATTTGGTAGTCCAGATAAGGTAAAAGGAGCAGAGAGATGCTGTTAAACTCTCTCTCCCATGTTGCTCTGCTACACTGTGGGCCCCACGAGCTGCCTCAGTGTTGCCTTTGCTGCCCTGTGTGCGCCATGTTGTTTCTCCTCTGTGATGCTTGTTGGCCATTCCAGCTTTGGAGCCAGTGAATCGTGGACCGAAACCTCTGTGAACTATAAGCCAGATAAACCCCTTCCCACATTATCTGTGGGTGTCGGATATTTTGTGTGAGGAACTCAAGAAAAGTAGATAACCTGGTCTTTAAATATAAAATTTATTCTCCATATTCAGTACAAAAATAGAGTTACACCTTGTTATTTGACTGCTTGGAAATTCTAATTGAATTTGGTACTTAATACATTTTGATTGAAAATTTTGCTATCTCCTTTGTTATTTTTCAGGAAGAAAGAATGTATGATCATTGTCTTGTAACTTACTACCCTTTCTGGCCAAAACAATTTATTTGATACTTACAGTTTTTGATTCCAGTCGTGCCTCCTGGAACTAATTAAGGATAAGTCTTGAGATATAACTGTACCATGCCAGTTTATGTGTTACATTTCTGTTAATTATCTGCCTAACCCCTTAGTGTAATTTAATCACATTTAAAAAAAATACTGAATGACTTGTTCTTTCCTTAAACAGTTTTTTCCTTAAAAAAAAAAAAAAAAATCCAGTGTCTACTTTTTGAAAAAAGCTTGGAAAATACAGATAATCTGAAAGGATAATAACAGTAAATAATCATAATCTCACATCTTCTATGTTATATTCTAGTCTTATTTTTTAGGTGTTCATTGTGCTTTCATAGTGGAGTAAGAAGCTATTTTTAATTCTGAAATTATACTTTAATCTTTGAGGCAAAGTTACCTTTACTTATTTTGGTACATAATATACTTTCTCAAACTATACCTCTGTAATGTGATCAGAATACATGGTGAATGTTTAAATTTTAAAAATTTATTACAGTAAAAATAACACATTGCCCTTACTCCTTTCAAACACTACCCCTCACTTTGAACACACATCCCATTATTCTTGCCACTTTCTGAGGCAGTTCTGGAAGCCCTTTTTCATGAGTGTTTTTGTGTAGTGTGACAAAAAATACAATAGGTGCTGCTGCCAAGGACCATCCACTGAAAAGACAGCCTTATAAAAAACATTACTGTGTGTTTTCATATACCTTTTTCACTGGATGTGGCTGGTACCTTGTGATTTCTAGTTCTGACCCAAAGTCAAAATGACTACAAAAGGTTAATATTTTGAACCACTTGAGGATATCAAGACACTCATGATACCACAACTAACGATATTCATGAAGGAAGATTTCCATAACTGAGAATGTGACAAGAATGAGGAAACTAAGTGTGTGTGAAATGAGAGATGATATTTTTAGGAAATTAATGGCAGCATGTATTTTCTGTGATTTAAAAAAGTTTAAATACTATTTTTCCTTTCATATGTCATTTTTATTTTCTGTCCTTCTAAAGTGTAGCTTTAACTTTAAACCTACGTTATTCATACTTGTGTGCTAGGTTTTTAGCACAATGTCTTACATTTAGTAGATACTCAGAACATATTTGACATGAGTTATTAAATCCTCTAAGTAAAATCTCTCCTGTTTAAACAGATCTGTCTATTTGTACTTTGGTGGATTAGACTGTCCATAAAGATGAGAAAAAATGGATTTTAGGGAGTGTAAGTTTATTTTTTGTTTTAAAAATTAATTTTATTTGTACACTTTTGATATGCATAGATTGTATTCATCATAGGGAATTTGTATCTGTACATAATATATCTTGATTCTTTTTTTCCCTCCCCTCCCATCAACCCTTCTTCCCCTCCTTACTTAGAAAAGTTTTGTTCCCATGTTTTTCTTTTGTTTCCTTTTTTTTCTTTTCCTTTCCTTCTCTTCCCCCCAACCTTTGCCCCCTCCCTTACTCCTCTTCCCATCTGAACATTTTCTTCCTGCTTCCCAATATCTGTCATCCATTTTGGTCCTTTTTTACCCTTTCAGTTTCCCAAACAAGAGAACAATGCAATATTTAAATATATGTGTCCAGTTTATTTCACTCACAACTATAATCTCAACATGCATCAATTTACCTAGAAATATCTGTAGTTTATCCTTTATGGCAGCGTAGTAGGAGTATTTATTTAATGTGAAGCTACCCAACTAGAAAAGGATGCTTCTTCTGGTTAGCTTTTGTTGTGTGGTAATCTGCTCCAAGACATACCAGTGTAAAACAACCATTTTACTATGCTTGTAGATTTTATCTGATTTAGAAAGAGCAGTGTGGATATAGTGTGCCTGAGTTTTGCCTGGGAAAGTTCAAAAGCTGATTGTGATTTCATGGCTGGGAGCCCAGAATCTGGAGGTTCTCCTCACATGTCTAGTAGTTGATGTTTGCTATTCCCCAGAACATCTACATGTGGTCTCCCCACATAGACTAACTAGAACTTTTTCGTAGCTTAATGGTGACTGATTTTAGCACCTGCAGAGAACCAAGTTAAAGCTGCGTTGCTTCATGTGAGCCAGCCTTGGAAGCTATGTAGTATCATGTAGCTTGGCAGATGGGTGGTTACACAGAACACACTTCAACAAAGAGGGGTATTGGAATCACATTGTGAGAAAAACATGGGAACTGGGCTGGGATGTAGCTGTCATCTTTCATAATCTCACAAACATTAACTAAAATGAAAAGTAATCAGTTAATAACACTATTATTAAAAAATATTGGCCAGGGAGCTGAGGATTTAGCTCATGGGTTCCAACATCTGCCTGGTAAGTGCAGGTCCTAAGTAACCACAGACCACAGTGCTAGGCATAGTGGCTCACGCCTGTGATCCCAGCAGTTGGGAAGGCAGAGGCAAGAGGATTGCTGAGTTCGAGGCTTGAGCTACATAGTGAGTTCTGGGTCAGCCTGAACTACAAAGTGAGACCCTGTCTTTAAAAAATAAATAAATTTTAAAAATATTGGCCAAAAAATGGCCTCTTGAATGTTAGTAAGTTTTGCGTATTGCTGATGGTACGTTTATTAATCTAGTTGAAAAAAATTAGAGAAACTTATAAACTCAAAGCTATTTTAAATTATTTTCTTGATTGTTAAGATCTGATCAGGGCTTCTGAGTACACACCTACTGTATTAACAAATTGCACCAATAGTCTAGGTTGATCTTCAGTCCAAAAATCCAAATTTTGAATACTCTGAAATCTTAAGTGCCCCCAAATTTGAAAGACTTCTGGTCCCAAGTATTTTGGTTGGGGATAATTAACCATTATGTTGTCTTTGGATATAACCTTTTTCTAAGTTTTCTCTGTGTATGTACACATACGGATATTAATAAATCATTAATGTTGATTAACCTTACTTGGTATAGCAACAATGTGCAGAAAAATTGGTGGTAAAAAAGCTTCTGATGTCCCTCTTTGGTGTTTTAAGTCTATAGTTTTACCCAGTCTTCTATCTACTCTCTAAATTTGGTTTTTAACCCATTTTTTAATCCATCTTTGTCATCTTATATTACTTTTTTCTTTTGGTGCTGTTAATTGTACTTCCCCAAATAGATAAATGAGCAAATTTAATTAAATGTGTTGTTTGCACTGTCTCCTAATCATTAATGAATTTGTAAGTAAGGTCCGGCCTATGATCTTCCCAGTATTACAATTGCTGAATTCTTTGTATTTATTTAACTGGTGATTCTTGACTTTATACAGGTTTTTTTGTTTTGTTTTGTTTTGTTTTATTTTTTTTTGCGGTACCAGGGATCGGACTCATGATAAAACTCATGGCACTTGCAAGGCAGGCAACAGTGCCACCAAGCTAAATCCTTGGCCCTGCTTTATTCAGCTTTTAATTTTAAAGCTTCCATGTTTTGTGGGTTTATGCTTTGTAAGTATTAGAAATATGATGGTCTTTCAATAGGATCCTCTTTGTAGGATTTGTTTTTTGTCTTTTTCAGTTGAAAATGTTTTATTTATACATTTCTGAATGCTGAAAATTTAAGATGAAAGGGGCCCGGGAGTTAGCTCAGTGGTTCCGGCGCCTGTCTTGCAAGCGCAAGGGCCCGGGTTCGGTTCCCCGGTAACCACATACCATACTGGGCGTGGAGACTCACGCCCAGCAGCAACCAGTACCACATACCACAGTGCTGGGTGTGGTGGCTCACGCCTGTAATCCCAGCACTCGGGAGGCAGAGGCAGGAGGATTGCTGTGATGTGAGTTTGAGGCTGAGCTCAGGGCCAGCCTGAACCACAAAGCGAAACCCTGTCTCAAAAAACCTTAAAAAAAAAAAAAAAATTTAAGATGAAAAAATTAAGAGCTGCTATTAGGTTTTTTTCTTTGAAAAAACTTTGTAACCTCTTCACGTTTTATCAATAGCCTTATAGTTTAAAATGGATTTTAGTAAGTCAAATATTAGAAGAAATACTGAAAAAAACTCCCAAAATACAGTGAATAGGTTTCATTCTGTCTTTTTCTATTCAAGTCCACTTTTTAACTCCTCAAACTGGTTTTTCATTTTTTAAAAATTAATTAATTATTTTATTTGGTACATTTTATATACACATCATGATCACAATCAACATTAAAAATTTGTGCCAGTGTATGACGTCTTAATTCTTTTTTCCATTTCCCTGCACACCCTACAAGCCCTTGCTCTGTATATACATAAGCTTTGTTTCCTTTTTTTATCATCACATTTTACCCCCATGTTATATACCCCTACCACCTTTGCTATTTGAATATTTTCTATTTCACAGTATCTGTTATATACTCTAGAACTAATTTATATCTTCAGTTTCTCATACCAGAGAAAAGATACAGTATTTCCACATCTGTGGCCTATTTATTTCATTTATGAGTATGTCCTCAAAGTGTGTCTTTTTTTTTTTTTTGAGACAGGGTCTTGCTTTGGAGTTCAGGCTGGCCCTGAGCTCAGCCTCAAACTCACATCCCAGTAATCTTCCTGCCTCTGCCTCCTGAGTGCCGGGATTACAGGTTTGAGCCACCACGCCCGGCACTGTGGTATGTGGTACTGATTGCTGCTGGGCATGAGGCTCCATGCTCAGAATGGTATGTGGTTAACCAGGGATCAAACCCGGGTCCTTACGCTTGCAAGACAGGCGCCGGAACCACTGAGCGAAATCCCCAGCCCTGCAAACTATGTCTATTTGAGTATAAATGACTTAAACGTACCATTCTTTATGGTAGAGTAATACTCTATAAAACAAAACAAAACACATCTTTATCCAATCTCTGGTTGATGGGCATTTGGGTTGTTTCCAAGATTTAGCTGTCACAAACTGAGCTGCTACGAACATGGGTGCACAAATGTTGCTGTGATATGAATCATTTGATTCTTTCGTGTATATCCCCAGTAGGAGAATAGCAGGGTCTAATGGGACCTCTAATCCTAGTTTTTTGAGGAATCTCCACACTGATCTCCATGTGATTGCACTAGTCTACATTCTCACCAACAGTGGAGAAGGGTTCCTTTCTCCCCACAGCCTTGCCAGCATTTGTTACTGGTGAATTTTGAGATAGCAGCCATTTTTTGTGGAGTGAGATAAAATCTCTGTGTTGTTTTCATTTGCATCTCTCAAATGACTAGTGATGTTGAACATTTCCTCATATGCTACTTAGCTGCTTTTACTTCTTCCTCTGAAAAGTGTCTGTTCATTTCAGATTCCCATTTTTGAACTGAGTCTTTAAATTTGTGGGGGCTGATTCTTTTTAAGCTTTTTATTCTAGAGATTTAAAAATATTTTCAGCATTACATAGCTTTATAATTTGATTTTTAGTTTTTAGAATGGGAATCTTTTGTTTCACCTATTCATTGAGTTTCCACAATGTCTTAAATAACGTTTGAGTGATGTTCTACAAGGCCTGTTACAGTAATCTGTTAGTAACAGAATTTTTTGTTTTCCTCCTTCTGCTTTCCTCCTTTCTCCTCTCCCACCTCCTTTTTTTTTGTCTTAATTTCTAGACCTATTGGACAGTTCTTTTCCTGGGGTGATTTTCCCTGTAGGAATCCTTAGACTTTAAAAAAATATTTAATGTATTACCTCTTGTTGTTGTCAGATGAGAGCAGTCACTAGAATATCTGATTAGGCACAGTGTCTCTCAAAGAGCAGATTGCTAATGTTTTATACATTTATATCTGTTCTAACTTCTTTTTTATTTATTTATTTATTTTTATTTTTTTTGAGACAGGGTCTCACTTTGTGGTTCAGGCTCACCCTGAGCTCAGCCTCAAACTCACATCACAGCGATCCTCCTGCCTCTGCCTCCTGAGTGCTGGGATTATAGGCGTGAGCCACCACACCTGGCACTGTGGTATGTGGTACTTGGTTGCTGCTGGGCTTGAGTCTCCACACCCAGTATTGTATATGGTTACTGGGGATCGAACCCAGGCCCTTACTGAGCTGCCAGCTCTATAAAAGTAGAGCTCATATGATTATGTGAATCACTTAATATTTCATGATCCTAAATAACTGCTACTAATTTATTTACTACATATATATTTTATCGTTAGTGTTAGATAAACACTAACGCTGGAACAGACAGGCGCTGGAACCACTGGGCTAAATCCCTGGCCCCGTATGTGTTCTAACTTCTAAAGTTATAACCTTTTTCCCTCTTCCATCTTTGTGCATTTCTGTCTTAAAGCAAATTTAGTGTTACTCTAGTAGGATTTGGGGGGAATAAGCAAAACTACGTATTTATATAAATCCTACTCACTTAACCTAGAAGACTGAAATGATTTGATCAGACTAAATAAAATACTCATCTGTGAAATAATACTACATGATCATTATAATTTTAATATTAAGAGGCAGAATAATAACTGCTCAACCATGGTAACTAGTAGGTTTACAGAGAAGGCACTGCTGTAGAAGAGAAAGGATGTTATACCATCTTTGAGTTTGAGCTATCTGTTTAATTTCTATAAATAATTTTTTGAAGAAACTCCACAAAAGTCAAAAGAAAACTAGAAAATATTCGAACATGATGAATATAAGAATTTAATTCCACTATGCCAGGGTGACCACTGCTAACAAGTTAGCATATATTTTTATGCTTTTTATCTATGTGTTTGAATGAGTTTTGTGTGTATGTGTGCGTATATATGTATGTTGAAGTGGAACACACTATGTGTACATTTTTGTTCGCGTAGTTTTTCCGTTGTGAAAGTATATTTTGAGTCACGAGAATTTTTTTGTGCACATAATCCTAGAAATTATATTTTCATTAACATCTAATGCTTATCATTTATTTGATTGTAGATTATTACGCCCTGGGCCAATATTATTTGTCTTGTTTTCTGTTTATATTGACATTATTTCAGACTAAGGAGTTCTGAGAATGGGGGAAAGCATTCATTTAGATATCCCAAATGTTAACATTTTATTGTATTTCCTTTTTCTTTCAAAACAGATGGATACAGTCATGTGGTGTTTAACGATAGGGCTGCATTCCAGTTAATTCATCCTTAGCTAATTTTCTTGTTGTGCAGATCTGTAGCACTTCCATTGGATAGATTCAGTGGCTATAGGCCTTTGATGCAGTCAAGAGACGTTAAATTGTGTGAGAGCCTGCTGCCAATATAACATGACATACTCTTAGATAATAATTTTTTATAAGTAGTAGTACACACTAATGATAAAATATATATGTAGTAAATAAATTAGTAACAGTTATTTAGGATCATGAAATATTAAGTGCTGCACATAATCATATGAGCTCTACTTTTATAGAGCTAGCAGCTCAGTAAGTTTGCACCATCATCAGCACAAATACCCTGCAGTGTTTTGCACTTCAGCGTTACGATGGCTGGGCTATTACTCAGTGACAGGAAAACTACAAAATCAGGTTGTCAAGATCAAGAAATTAACATTGACCTACTATTATAATCTACAGACTTGTTCAAATGTTAGTCATGGTCCTCATATTGTATCTTGTAGCAGAAGAAAATTGTAGATCGTGGAATATATTCAATTATCATTTTTTATTTCTTTTAATCAAGAGCTGTTCCTCAGTCTTTTTTTTTTAATGACATTGACATCTTTGAAGAGTACGTTTATTTTATAAAATGCCTCCAATTTGGGTTTATCTAATGTTCTCTCATAATTATATTGAGGTCATCCATTTTTGGCAGGAGTACCACCCAACTAATGTGCTTCTCAGGAGTTTTCAACATTTTAAATGTCTTAACACAGTGGCAGTACATTCTCTTTGTAATTCACATTCACATTCCCTTTGTAGTTTTAAAGTATCCTGTGGAAAAAGTGTTTGGAGATTTTGTGAATATCTTGCTACTGTTTGAACTTTCATGCACTACTTTTAATACTCATTGATGATTTCTGTATCCATCAGTAATTTCTGCCTGAATAATTTTCAAAATTGTTTCTAAATGATGGTTTTCTAATTCTGTCATTCATTTTAGTACTTAATTTTTGCTCTAACCTTGATTTGACCATTGAGAGTCCCTTCAAGCCCATTCCTGTGTCATTTTGACATGTTCCTGTCATGTTTTGTGCACTTTCTTACTTTTTACCACAACATGATATTTGAGGCTCATCTTCTACACTCCTAGCCCCAGTTCTGGAATAAGTAATTTCTTTAAAGAGCCCTGATTACTTTTGTTAGAAAATGGCTTAACTACTTGCTGCTAGGGTATCGTTACTGGGCCCTCTCAAGAGACATCTAGGAAGTAGATAGATACAGGTGTATGCAAGTGTATGCATACATGCTAATCTTTTTCTTTCTACTAAAAGTGAATTTACATTAGTACCTCTGATTTTGGTAACACTGAAGAGTTTATTCTGTCTTCCCTTATCTCATATTTATATTCCATCCAACTGTTAGAAACTTGGTTTTGTTAATAGTTCTTATTGGTTCAATCCCAGAATGTTAGAAAATAGTTTTAAGAAATGCTGGGCCAGGGATTTAGCTCAGTGGTTCCGGTGCCTGTCTTGCAAGCACAAAGGCCCGATCCCTGGTAACTGTATATAATACTAGGTGTGGAGACTCAAGCCCAGCAGCAATCAGTACCACATACCACAGTGCCAGGTATGGTGGCTCACGCCTGTAATCCCAGCACTCGGGAGGCAGATGCAGGAGGATTGCTGTGATGTGAGCTGGAGGCTGAGCTCAAGGCCAGCCTGAACTAGAAAGAGAGACCCTGTTTCAAAAAAAAGAAGTGCTAACATCATACCACTGTTTGAAAGATTCCTAGTAAACAAGGTTCAGAGTTTTTTCTTTTAGCTTGTGGGCCTATTGTCTGATCCTCAGTGGTCCAAGTTTGGTAGCTATTGGCATGTGAATTGAGATGTGTTGTGTGTAAAATATGCACTGGCTTTAAAAACAATACAGAATTAGAAGTGTGGTATATCTCATTAGTAATTTTATAATATTTTGTTGGTCATGTGTTGAGATGTAATTAATTTCACCCATTTTCACTTTATTGTGGCACTGGTTTGAGCCAGGGCCTTCACAGTGAGCCACACCTCAGCTTTTTTCCCCTTGAGACGGGGGGGTTGCTAAGTTAACCAGCCTGGACTCAAAACTTGTGATCATCATGCCTCAGCTTTCCATAGTGCTGGGATTATAGACATTTACCACCATGCCTAGCTTATTATTATTTTATTTTAATTTCACTACTAGAAAATATAAAATCACACATTTGGCACTACTTTATTGATTTTTTAATAGTGCTTATTTAAAAGTGATGTTCAAAAGTTACATGGATAGTTTTTTTATTTTTTTTTTAGACAGGGTCTTGCTTTGTGGTTCAGGCTGGCCTGAGCTCAGCCTCAAACTCACATCACAGCAATCTTCCTGCCTATGCTTCCCGAGTGCTGGGATTACAGGCATGAGCCACCACACCTGGCACTGTGGTATGTGGTACTGATTGCTGCTGGGCGTGAGTCTCCATGCCCAGTATGGTTTGTGGATACCGGGGATTGAACCTGGGTCCTTGTGCTTGCAAGACAGGCACAGGAACCACTGAGCTAAATCCCCGGCCCCAGTTACATGGGTAGTTTTATTTCTCTAGCATATCATCTCTCTTACTAGTTATGTTATTCATTGTGTTCTCCTTCATCACCATCTATATTAATCTTGTTTATGTGAAACCTGACTTATGGTTCCAAAAAGCATTGAATAAAACTTATTTTTTCAGAGTGGTATCATGTTGTTTTTCTTAATACAAACATATACCATTTAATATTCTTAGACTGTTTTCAATATTTTGCATTTACAAGTAGTGCTATAGTCTTCTCTATAGATGTTTTTGTATATTGGAGATACATCTTTGGGTAAATGAGTAACATAGGGTGATTGGATAAAAAGTTAAAAGCATATATAAGTTAAAATATTGCTAGGTCCCTTTCTGTGGGGGATTGTACAAATTTGAATGCCCAGTAACAGTGCCTCTTCATGAGTTATTGGTATGTTTTTTTAATGGTTACTATTTTGATAGTTTAGAAATGACATCTCAGTACCAATGGCATCTGTCTTTCTATTTTGGAAGTCATATCTTTTCATATGACTAAGGGTCAGTTATTTAACCTTTTTTTTTAGGTTTTCTGAGACAGGGTCTTGCTTTGTAGTTCAAGCTGGCCCTGAGCTTAGCCTCAAACTCCCATCACAGCAATCCTCCTGCCTCTGCCTCCTAAATGCTGGGATTACTGGTAACTGTATCATGCCCGGCACTGTGGTATGTGGTACTGGTTGCTGCTGGGCATGAGTTTCCATGCCCATTATTGTATGTGGTTACCGAGGATTGAACCCGGGCCCTTGTGCTTGCAAGACAGGCGCCGGAATCACTGAGCTAAATCCCTGGCCCTTTTTTAGGTTTTTTGAGACAGGGTCTTGCTTTGTGGTTCAGGCTGGCCCTGAGCTCAGCCTCCAACTCACAGCACAGCAATCTTCCTGCCTCTGCCTCCGGAGTGCTGGGATTACAGGCATGAGCCACCATGCCCGGCACTGTGGTATGTGGTGCGCCCAGTATTGTATGTGGTTACCGGGATCGAACCCAGGTCCATGCGCTTGCAAGACAGGCGCCGGAACCACTGAGCTAACTCCCTAGCCCTAACCTTCTTTTCTTTTTTTTTTATAAAATGTCTTATGTTCACTCTGCCATCTTTTTAAAAAATGTCTTTTCTCCTGTCATTTTTGAGTATTTGGATTATTAGTTGTAATACTACGATTTATCAGTGATATATTTTGACAGATATTTCTACCTATTTGTTTTCCTTTGATCTTGTACTAATGTTTGGGTGTAGGTGTTTAAGGTGTTATGTAGTCTACTTTTTAGCCTTTTGTTCCATTTTGTTTTTGATTAAAATTAGAAAGGAAGAAAAGAATTCACCTATGTAATTTTTTTCTAAGAAGAACTTGTTAATTTGTATTCCTGACTCATTTGTAAGTGGTGTATTTTGTTTGGGGGTGATGATTATTAAGAATGTAGTGCTTCTAATACTCTTTGCAAACGCTTTAACAAAGACCAATTTTGCCTCACATACTTTGAGATACTTTATCACATATGAAATTTCATATGATTTATTTGTTTTTGGGTAATGGGAATCAAACTCAGATCTTTCAATTGCCAGGCAGGTGCTACACCCCTATGCTGTATCCTTGGCCATCATAGGATTTACTTTTGAACTGTTAATGCTTGCTTTGCTATCCCACTTTTCTCTTTGGAAACTTGATAATGTAGTGGGGGCTGGCTAGACTTTGTGATGCTGAACTGTGTTTTTCATTCAAAAATAAAGAATATTTTCCATTTGTCTTAACCTACTTTTGTATCAGAAATATTGTATACTTTTCTTTGATTTTATACTTTGCTTATTGAACTCTATTTAAAAAAAACCTGTGTTATGGTATTTATAGAACTATATTACTCCTTTTAATGTCTGTACTAGGCTAGGAATGTATGATAATTTATTTGACCCTGTCCATATTGGTGTACATTCAGTTTGTTATTTATTATCATAAACAGTTTTGAATAAATATTGCTGTGCAAGTCTAGCTATTTCCTTAGATTAAATTTTTAAAATAATTGTCTGGTCAAAAGCCCTTTGATTCATAAAAATTTCTGAAACATTGTTGGAATGTTAGTAAATGTGTGTCCTAGCACTGTGCTTGAACTTCATTGTATAGATGCTCACCAAAATAAGACATTGCTTTTTTTTTTAAAGCACTGTCAGTTTGATAGGTAAGAAAAGAACATTTTTATTTTGTATTTCTTTGTTAATTGATGTGGCTTATTTTCTTTGCTAAACTGAAGAAATTCACTTTTTGGCCAGCTAACCAGCCAGCCAGCATATAGAGTATCCAGTTGATGCCAATAAACTATGTTGTGTGCTGGAATTATAGTAGTGACTAGGAATTAAACATCTTTTTATGGTTGTGTCATTGTGTCATTTCTACTATTTTGTTTCATTTCTCTGGGTTTTTTTTTGTATGTTTGTTTTTTCAGTGGCAATTAGATGATATTTCTCTCCTATTAGACCATTCTTCAGATGACTGAGTTCCTTATTGTTCTGTTATGTTGATGAACTTCTAAAAAGTACTTGTATGTATGTGCTTTCACTACCTATTCTATGGTAAATCACTATGAAATTTTAGTATTTACAAAGTGATGTGAAGGAAATACTGTGTATTTTTATAAAAATAACTATTATTATTTTCAGATGAAGCTGCTGCCCATCAGAGGGAATTTTTTGTAGAATGTGACCTCAGACAATCTTTCTGCATATTAGGGAGTAGAGTCTTACAGAGTTTTATCATTCAAAAAGTAAATTTGATAAGTTGGCTATACTGAGGCATATTTTATGGAAATATTTATCTCCTTTAAATATTTGATAATTTATTTCAATGTCATCTTTTTTTGTAACTTTTAATAAGACATTTTTTAAAATGTCAGTTTCTGGGCTAGAGAGTTAGCTCAGTAGTTCTGTTTTTTGGCTCACAAGTGCGTGGTTCTGAGTTTGATTCCTGGTACAGCAGAAAAGAAAAGAAAAAAAAAAAAAGACAAGTGTCAATTTCCTGAAAGATTTAGGGTCCTTTGCAGATTTTTCTTGCTTCAATATATTGTCTGTCTTGATTTTGGTGTTTGCTAATTTTTGGAATTAGTTTTCAGAGCTGAAGTACTAGGTTTGCTTGATTTTAGTCTCTGAGAATTAGCATCGTTATCAAATTTTAGCTTTCTTTTTATTCATACAAAGAGCAGCAAGAACACAATATTACTGTGGGACTTTAATGAATTTATTCTGGAAGAAGTGATGGTAATTTACATCCTCAGTGAATAATAACAGTGGAAAATATTAAAAAGTTGGAAATGAAAAATAATTGGATATTTGATTTTAATTTTTAATATTGCCCTATAGGTATATATTTGTGCTTAACATTTCCTTTCAGAGAAGTCCTTTAAAGTAGACCAAGTAGGTTGTTATGACCTGCTGTTTTGTAAGAGGTTTTCTTAACCCACATGCTCGATGATCTTTTTGGTATATTCCAGCTTCTGATGCCTCGGGTTGCCATTGGCAACTGGGAAGCTTCTTTGCAGAATGAAAGCTTTAGTGATAATCAGAGGGTTGCTCACAGCCACTGTCAGAAGGTAATTGTAGTCATGTGCTGCCAAAACACATGGCAAAAATTGGATGGAAACTGTAACAAGATGATATTGGTGATTTGCAGAATTTTCTTTTTTAGACATAGTAAAATGATGTTGAGACTTGAATTTAAACAAAGTATTCTCAAACTATGAGGATGAAGGAGATAGAGAGAAAGGGGAAATAAGAGTCTCCTTTGATTTTTTTTTTTTCTTTTTTTGGCACATTGTGGGGTCTTTTTGCTTCTCTTAGTATCAGAAAGCTGTCTTCATATGTTCCTAGATATGCCTGGCTCATGAGTAGCTGCATGGGATTTCACTGTATGTTAGATCTCAGAGCAAACCTAAGTGAATTTTAATCTTGGCTATTTAAAGTCTCCTTGTACCTGTCTTATTAGGAGTATTACTTGTTAAAGAAGAAACTAATTTGCAACTGGCTATAAAGAATGACATTGTGTCTGGGATAATGCTGTACTAACACAATGCTGTACTGTCCCTCAAGAGTACTTCTTCCGTCTCAAACACACCACTGACAGTCTGTGAGAGTGTGGGAATTGCTGAGCAGTGGTTGGAGGAAGATGGACAGCAGAGAGTGAAGTGACTGTATGTAAGTTAATGAGGGAGAGAAATGAGAGAACACAACAACTCTCAGGTTTTGTGGGCAGTTTGAATGGAAGTTATTCTGGTTAGGTTCCCCTAATAAGTGTGAAAACAGAGTACATGTATGTGTCTTATGTTTTGGTGAGGTGGAAACACCTCAGTTTTTTTCAAGGTATTGTTTTATCATTAGAGCTGTAAGGTAGAATGAAAATTTTTGAAGAGAGTAGAAATATTTTATACCAGGAAGTGAAACTATGAAGGTCAATATAGTGGAAAACAGGCTTAATCTTTTTAGGAGTTATTGTAGTTGTAGTGAGACCATTTACCATATTTAGATACATAATGACTGAACTTTTATGTCAGGCAAGTGTATCTTTCTGATTGATTTGATTTGTTTTATAAACACACACACACACACACACACACACACACACACACACACACACACACACACGTACCACTAGCTGGTGTAATTCCAGAAATACATGGGCCACTATAGCAATCTCTGTCAGACATCAAGGGATGACTTTCTGGGTTTCTAGATACTTGGATTGTGGAGGAGAATCTAGTATGGGGCAAGTTAGAGTTCTTTTTGTTCCTTGATTATAAAAATAGTTATAGCAAATATAGGTTTAACATTCAGAAAAGTTTTAATTTTAGAGCATTTTAGATTTTTGACTCTTGGAATGCTCACCGATATTCTGAAATCACACTGTAAAATTTAGCACAATTCTGGTTCCAATGAGCATTTCAGATAAAGAATATTTAGTGTATTTAGAATATTTAGTGTATTTAGAATATTAGTGTATTTAGAATATTTAGTATTCAGATAAAGAATATTTATTTTTTGCCTAAGTAAATAAGGAATTAGACCTGGGGTGCATTATTTTAAAGCCCTTTCATCTTGTTGATTCTGTTTCTGGTTTTAGGTTAAATGCATTACTGCTTGATTGGTTATTGATATCACTGGGTTGGAAGATGCTTTAAGATAGATTTCCTTTTTTAAGGTAGCTTGTTACCTTATGTTTTCTACACCAGTTGTACATATTTTTAAAGAATATTCCAGGAATAAATGGGAGGACACAGGTAGTAATCAAGGGAAGATGTAGATAGAGATCTAAAGATACTGTAATAATGCTTATTCTCTGGAATTATTGGTAGAGACTTGACTCTTCTTTGCCAGGGGTATTGAATGCCTCATCCTAATATTGAAAATTTTCCTTGACTGAATATAATCTTTGTGACAGAATCTTCCACAGCTTTCCTAAAATGAACGTTTGTCTTTACCTAAATTATTGCTACAGAGTAAATGTTTATGTCCCTCTTATGTTCATATGCTGAAATCTAATTGTCAGTCTGATAATATTTTAGAGTCAAAGTCTTTGGGAAGTATTTGGTCATGAGAATAGAATTAGTCCCTTTAAAAGAAGATGTCAGAATGCTGTCTCTCTGTCTTTTTTTTTTTTTTTTTTTTAGGTTTTTTGAGACAGAGTCTCGCTTTGTGGTTCAGGCTGGCCCTGAGCTCAGCCTGAAACTCACATCACAGTAATCCTCCTGCTTCTGCCTCCTGAGTGCTGGGATTACAGGCGTGAGCCACCACGCCCAGCACTGTGGTATGTGGTACTGGTTGCTGCTGGGGTGAGTCTCCATGCCCAGTATGGTATGTGGTTCCTGGGGATTGAACCCGGGCCCTTGCGCCTGCAAGACAGGCGCTGGAACCACTGAGCTAAATCTCCAGCCCAGGTCTCTCTGTCTTATGAGGATACAAGGAGTAGTCAGACATCCTCAGCCTAGAAGAGGGGCTTCACCAGAGCCTGGCCATGGTGGCACACTAATCTTGGGACTGCCAGCTGCAAGAACTGTGAAAAATTTCTCGTTTATAACCTACCCACTGCGTAGTATTCTGTAGCTTGAACTAAATCAATGGATTCTTCAGAATAAATAACATCTTTTACCTCTTGATATTTCAGTATGATTTCTTCTTGGAAAGTTTCTTCTAAATTCTCTTAAGTATCAGCTTGTAAAGGACTACCTATAATACTACTCACTCACTGACATTTTTTCTCAATCACCCTGGGCCTAATTTACTACTATTCTCTTTTGACAACTTTAACGCAACTTTTTTACTCTGTTTTTACATTGAAGCAGAGATATCTTAATGGGTAAAGGTGCATTTTTATTTATTTATTTATTTATTTATTTATTTATGAAACAGGGTCTCGCTTTGTAGTTCAGACTGGCCCTGAGCTCAGCCTTGAACTCACAGCAATCCTCTTGCCTCTGCCTCCGAATGCTGGGATTACAGGAGTAAGCCACCACGCCTGGCACTGTGGTATGTGGTACTGCTTGCTGGTGGGTGTGAGTTTCCATACCCAGTATTGTTGTATGTGGTTATGGGATCAAACCCAAGTCCTTAGCTTACAAGGTAGGCCTGGAACCATGGAACTAAATCCCCAGCCCCTCAAGTTGTATTATTACTTGTAGCTCGACTTTGTAATCTCCACTGTTAGAGCATACATTTCAGTACAGTATGTACACTTAATATTTGTTTGATATTGAAAAAGTGCCATCAATTAATTAGCTTTTATCCATCTTTAACATTTATCCTTCTTTTTGAATGATAATAGATTAGAATATAATTTAAATATGTGAGCAATGTTTTTTCAGTAGATAATTCTTCTATAAAAGCCTTCTGTAGCCTTCTGTATCTGCTGTCTGATGCTTAAAGGAACATTGCTCTGAAGATGCAACTGTGTTCTAAGGTGAATGTTTTTCTTGAAACTTTTAACTGGTGAGCTTTGAAACTGCATAGAAGCTCCTACTTACTAATTTTATATTAGGGCCGAGGCTTTGAGGCACTGTGCCTGCCTGGTAAGCCTGAAGTCCTGAGGTCTATCTGTAGTACTAGAAAACAAAGCAAAACAAATTTTGTATTGTTTACTTTAAAATACAAAGTTTTTTTGGACTAGAGATTTAGCTTAATGGTTCCAGTGCCTGCCTTGCATGTGCAAGGACCCCGGTTCGATCCCTGTAACCACATACAGTGGGTATGGAGACTCACACCCACCAGCAGTCTGAACCATGTACCACAGTGCCAGGCATGGTGGCTTACTTCTGTAATCCCAGCACTTGGGAGGCAGAGACAGAGGATTGCTGTGAGTTCGAGGCTGAGCCCAGGTCAGCCTAAACTACGAAAGCCAGACCCTGTCTCAAAAAAAAATTTTTTTTTGGTTTTTCTTGGGCACATTTGGCTTTTACACTTAATGACGGAGCTACAGGGAGGGAAGAGATAGATACAAAGCCCTAACTACTATATCTGTTGTACAGGATTCCATCTCCTTTTGAAAATTCATTTTTGTCACCCTTGAACTTCCTTGGTGTTTATTAATGTTATACTTTGTTTTTACTTAATTGTTTTTAAAAAGTACACATTCTAATCCACTGAAGTAGTTACATGTAGGGACTTTGAAATCTGAACTTGTGAGCTCTATGATATTAATTGTTTCATTTTTTTTCCATCTGTAAAGATAATATTTGCTAGCATTTAGTGTAGTTGGGATCAAATGAAGTCATTGTGTAGACACTAAGCACAGACTAAATATAATGGCCTCATCTTTTAAAATTTACTCAGTGCCTTGTTAGTGTTAGTTTGTACGTCTTAGAAGAAAAATCAAATTTTGGTGCATGTCAACATTGAGGTACAGCTCCAGGCCTTTTTCATTTGAGTTCACTTATTGTTAGCTGTAGTATGTCAGTTTAACTCAGCAGACCCAGGAGAGAAACTAATTTCAAATGTCTTTAGAAACAAACTAAACTTTAAATGTTGTCATGAGGGAAAGAAGACTTAAGTTTTGTTTTTCGTTCCCCCCACCCCTTTTCTCTTTGCTCCTTATTGCTAGGTTTTAGGTGGAGGGTAGAAAGCAGACTTTTATTTCCACTTTCTATTACATATTACATTGCTATTGTTCAGTAAAACTGATCTGAATTCTTTTAGAGGTAGTCAGTAATTGATGTTAAACTTGGGTCAGTTAAGTTGGTGAGCCACGAATTTACCATATCAGTAGAGTGTGAAAGAGACTAAACTCTGGCCTGTTTCCTAACCTGTAAAATGTGAAATCTGTTGCTGATGATGCGTGGCAGCTATAGCCAGTAGAGTATAAAATAAGTTCAGGGCATTAATTATGTTACATTGTGAGAAAATTCTTTTCATGCCATTGTTTTTGTATTTTGGGGTTCCTGAGACCCTTTTGGAATGAGGTATCCTATCTCTTTTATTGTTTTGATACTCAGATGTTTCATGAACTGCTCCTTTCTTTTGTGCAGGCTGTACTCTTGTCCATCCTCATGCAAAGAAGCAAAGGCTCTCACAAAAAAATAGTATTAAAATATTGTGACTATTAAATATGTTCTGGATAAGAGTACCATTTGCAGTTAGGATTTGATATACATATCTGTTCTGTTTTAAGACTCAGTTATGAAAGTGTACTCTACATTCTCTTCCCAGCTTAAGACCGGTGTTAACAGGTTCAGTGGTCATTATTCCCATGTTCACATGTGCTTTGATCATTTTCAATACCTGAGGCAGTTGGAGGAAAGAAGTTAAAAATTACTCTTGTGGGGAATAGAGGAGAGGGAGTTCCTTTCCTGACACCTGGTGAGGTTCTTTACCATATGGCTGTGAGGGTGAGGCAAGGTGAATGAGGAAGTTTCAAAGACAATAGTGAATTATTATTGTCAGCACTTTTATGTCTCGAAGGTTATTGGAAATAGATAGGCCATGGAAGCATTAAAATTCGTTTGTTGGGATTCTTATCTTACGGAAGCAGTATTTGAACTCTGTTTGCTTTGTATTTACACAGATTCAAAACAAATTGTGAATATTTGTGAAATCAATACAATATTGTAAGACCATCCCATTGACTATCAGGCAGTCTGTTATAGTAGTTAAGTGCAAGGACTTTGAAATCCTAACAGACACTGAGAAGCAAGGTAATCTTGAGTTATTTAAACTCCAGATTCCTTGTCTGTAAAACTAGAATAATAGTAATCACTTCAGTATTATAATTAGTCAAATATAAATTCATCTACCTGCCTTACAGAGTAGGCACTAAGCAAGAGACTAGTGATGGCAGGTAAGGCAAGGATAGACTGATTGGGGCTTGCATGTATGATCTCTGGTTTTCAAGACTCACTGTTTCCCAGCTAAGTCTTACTTTTGGGGGATAGAGAATGCGTGTGTGTATGTATAACAGTCCTTGATATACTAAATACTCAGTAAGTATAACTACTACTACTGAGGCCACTCTACTAAAATTTTGATTGTAGGGCCTAAACTTTAATGAAACACAACATAATTAAACATGGTTCACAGCAGCAGATGCTGGAAAATAACTCAGTGTGCTCTTTAACATGGGTTAACAGTTCTTTCTTAACCAAAATAGAAACTCTCAAAAATGACTTTCTAATGAAAAGGTGATGATCTTCTTGTTGCTTTAAGATAACTGCAAATGAGTATAAAAATTGATTATTTTAGAATGTATTTGGTTAACAGCCTTTCAGTGAATTTACGGTGAATATTCTATCTTAAAAAATAAGAATTCAGGGCTGGGGATTTAACTCATTGGTTCTGGTGCCCACCTTGCAACTGCAAGGTCCTGGGTTCAATCCCTGGTAACCACATACAACAATACTGGGCGTGGAGACTCATGCCCACCAGCAGTCAGTATGACATACCACAGTGCCAGCATGGTGGATCATGCCTGTAATCCCAGCACTTGGGAGGCAGAGGCAGGAAGACTGCTGTGAGTGTGAACCCTGCCTGGGCTACATAGTGAGCTCAGGGCCAGCCTGAACTTATAGGTATTACCCTGTCACAAAAAAAACAAAAAAGAAAGAAAGAAAAAAAAAGAAGAAACAAGGATTCAAAGAATTATTTTATCATTCTTTATCACTTATCTAATACAAGGTGTTTGATTCTGAGTTACAGTGTCCTTTTCTGGGATTTTTTTAGGAAAAATGATCTTTTCTGGTGCTGAGTCATTATAGTAGAGTTCTTGTTCAGTGTGTATGAGGTGCATTATTGTGGGAATGAAATGGAAAATTCATCCTGATCATTTACACTAATGGAGATGAGCATTAATGTGGATAATATATTTGGATTTGATGTGCATTATGTGATTATTTTTGCAGCACAATTAACTTCGTGATTAAACTATGCTCAGCTTATATCCAGAGCACATAGTGGGTGAAAACGGTGATGCAGCTATAAAATGATAGTTACTAATTTAGTTGATAGAACTGGATTTTGGTCTCAGTTTCCACTCAAATAGCTGTAAGTCTTAGATAAATTTCCCAGCCAATGTTCTCATCTTTTAAGATGAGCTTATACATCATAATTTTCAGAGGTCCTTTTTAGCTTGTATGAAATGAAGGCAACTCAGAAATCGGAAGTGCAGTAATGACACATTCTGGCCACCAGAGGGTGAAGTCCAGCCAGTCTTACACTGTTTTTGGTCAGCTTTGGAAATAAAAGAGGACACATTGCTCCACTGCCATTTAGGCTAAATCATTTAGAGCTTCTTGCTCTCTGATCCTATATGCATTCGGTGTTTGCTGTGTTTTCAGCCTTCTGATTGGGACTGGGTCATATTTAAAAAGGAAAAGAAGAGTAGAAGTTTCTGCTTGTCATTAATTTCATTTGGTCACAGTAGTTTAGTGAGTAAATTTATTTCCTTGTGACCCCTTTCCTCTTCCTGACACATAGATGTGTATGTGCACATGCTCACACACACACAGTTTTGAGGATGAAAACAAAATGTCTGAGAAATATACTAGAATGAACTGCAGTTGTGATTGCAATCTAGGTTTCATTTCTACATTGCAGTGGGGAATGTGAATTCCTCGTGAACTAAAACTAGAAATTCCATTCAACCCTACTATTCCCCTGTTAGATATCTTCCTGAAAGGTTGAAGGATGTGATATTATAGTGTTACTTGTACATCCATGCTTATAGCAAAGTAATTTATAGTAGGAAATCTTGGAAGTAGCCTGCATATCCATGGTCAATGGTTAAAGAAAATGTGCCATTTATATTGGTGGCCAGAATGTGTCATTGCTGCAGTTTCTGATTTCTGAGTTAGAGTGATTATATACAGCTGTATTATATAGAAGGATAAACGAGTCATTTATAGGAAAATAGATGTACCTTGAGTCCATAATATTAAGTGAAATAAATCAGACATTCAAGCTTAAGTATTACAAGTTTCTCTTACATGAGAGACTCAAAGGATAAATAAAGAAAAGAGCAAAAAATAAACAATAGGAAATAAACTAGTAGAGCTTTTGCAAAAAGGAAGGTGGGGGCAAGGGGTGAAGCAAGAAGAGGGGTTAAAAGTGAATTAAGATGTTTTATATACATGTAACAACTCCACACAAGGAATATAATTACTTTGTACTATTAAAAATTAAAAAAATTTTAACCTAGTTTCAAGTCTTACTTGGCAACTTAATATTTTTGTAACCGTGAACATTAAAACTTAGATCCTTAGTATCCTTATTTCAAAAATTAAGATGTTGCCAGGCATAGTGGTGATGTATGCCTCTGATCTCAGCACTTGGGAGTTTGAGGCAGGAGGATTGCTCTGAGTACAAGGCCAGCCTGGGCTGTAATAGTGAGTTGAATACCAGCCTGAACTGCGTATTAAAACCTTGTCTCAAAAAAAAGATATTGAGTTCTGACCAATATGATCCCTTCCAGTAATCTAAGATTCCATGAAAATTATTTATTATTTATATAAAGACCAATACTTAATTCTTAAATACAACACCATAATAAAGTTGTGTATTATAAATATATTGTTTTTTTCTTTAGGTGAAAACAGAGATGTAGATGTTGCAAACTATACAGTGGCAGAAAGACAGTTGACATGCTGCTAAGATGTTTCTCTTATCCCACAAACAAATATAGGATAGGCTTAGCATGGCATCCATTTAATCCAGAACTGAGCAAGACTAGGAACCAGGTCAACTAGATTTGACTAGAAGAGAACAGTTGAACATTGTGAGCATAGAAAAAGAGGGAATGTGGCGTCTAGGAATCTGTATCACAAAAGCAGAGTCAAAATCCATTCTTTTTCAGCTGTATCATTAAAAATAACTAACGCAATCTAAGTAGTCTGAGAGCTCAGATTAACATGGAAACAACAAAAGGCATGAGGTCTAAGTAGATAAGCTGGGATGAGTGTTTAGAAGGTGACAGAAAATGGGCACTATGAAAAGTGCTTAGGAAAGTAGACAAGGTTCTATATTTATAATTGGTATATGCACAAGAGAAAAGCCAGTCTGACAGATAAGATAGGAATTGCATTTTTAGATTAAAAAAATATTTTTTGGTACCAGGACTCAAACTCATGACCTTGCACTTGTGGAGGCAGGCACTGGAACCACTGAGCTAAATCCCCGGCCACTGGAATAACATTTTAGGATTATGTATAAAGGACAAGATTTTAATCTGTCCTAGTCTTAATCATCCTTGATAGTTGGTAGATAAGTCTACAAATCTAAGACTCGCACATATTTGAGATTGGTTAATTATATCCCTGACAAACTCTAGATGGTTTGATGGTTCTAATAGCTTCACACTCTACTGAATACATATATTCACAGATTTCTCACCACTACTGCAGAGTTCATTTCCCAGAAATGAACTGGCTAGTAAAAACTTTGGCAGGCAAGGTAGCTTTTCAAGTACTGCTAGGAATGGAGCCCAGTTGTTCCCTTTGGGCTTTTAGCTGTTGGAATTCATAGTGTTAGCAGCAGAAAGAATGAAACTGTAACATTTTTTACCCTAATTCATGACAGCAAAGCAGAGGTGTTAGGATTTCTGTTCTAGAGGTTTACACTGAAAGTAACTTAACTTGATTGTGTGTCTTAATATTACTGGGTTTCTGACCGCTGAAATATGGCTTGGATCGATGGTGGTTTGGAGAAAGTAGAAAGAGGGCTATCCATCATTCAGAGGCTCCATAGAAGCTGGCTGATAATGCTGCTTTCACCAAGCAGCCATCTGTCCATCTATCCATCAGCAGGATGAAATGAGATTTAGCGGAACAGGCAGCCGTAACTCTGAGACACTTTCTAACCACAATTGCAGACCTGGCCTGAGTCTGACCACAAAGCACAGCACTGGGGTTTGGTGAGTTGTGGCAGCGAGCACAGTCTCCTTCCCGTCACTGCCAGCCTCTAGTGTGTTCAGCATTTTCATAGCTCATCCTTATTTCTCATACAAAATTTGGCCAAATTTGGGCTGACAAGGAGATAGTAATTTTTTTTCAGCTCCAGACTATGTTACAAGGTGAGCAGACCTTTTTGATGGATAGTATTTTTGTTTAACAGTATAAATATTTTTGCTGACCATTCCCCATTCTTTATGGTAATGAAGGATGAGGTAAAATTAACTTAAAAAAAATCCATGATCTTTGTTTTATACAAATTCTTTTTTTCTTAAAATTTGTACTCTCAATTCTTAGGTAAAATGAAAATTGATCTTTCACTCTTTGTATTAGCAGGGTTTATATGAAAAGAAAGAAAATATGTAAATAATTAGAAGCAAGAAGCTGTGATCCTGAACGTGGGTACTGAGGCTCTGAGTCAGTGAATGTTACTATGGCTTCCCTGTTGCCCTGCTTTTATTGTACACCAAACCTTCTGATAGAGCCTGTTGGTCAGAACAGCACTTTGCGCTCTTGTTGCCTCTTCAGGTGCCTTCTACTTACTGCCAGCTTCCTTGATTGTTTTCTTACTGTGGTCATCTTAGAGCTCAGCTCCTGACTTTGTTCTGAAGCCTTGAGTTTTACTTCAGCTAGAGGGAGGGGTTGAAGGAGTCTAATGTACCGGAGATACCTCGGAAATGAGAGCCTTGGACGAATTCCTGGGCTTATTGATCCACCGGCAGTTTATGCATCCTGACATTCATAATCTCAGTAGGCTGCTGATGTTCCTGATTAATGGGCCCAGGGGCTGTCCATCCGTCACTTCACATTAATTACTGAAGAGGTGTTTTTCCAGTGATTTACCTGACAGTGGGCTGTGATAAATACCCCTAAGCAGAGTGGGCAGTGATTAATCACAGGGCCACACCCCTCCCCCCACTTTCCCCTAACCACAGGCCAGCATTGGGACCTGACCAAAGAGTGCCCCCTCCCCATAAGCTATTTATCTCCATAATTGCTGTGGATGCATATTTATTGGGGCATGGTACCTGGCAGATAGCATTGTAGAATTTGTGCCAAAGATGATGAAAAATAAATCTTCCTAGGGGGAAGAGTAACTAACATGTTTTTACATAGGGCAGGTAAGTGTATGTGAACAGCCCTTATATTCTAAAATTTGAGAGGAATAATTGCCTACCTACTATGCACGTGTATACAGCACTATGATAGGTACTTTGCAGCTTCAAAGAAAGGAAAAAGCAGAGCCATTACCTGACGTACACTCTATTCGGGGAGGACATGTGAACAAATACGAGAACTGACAAACATTTTCAAGATGCTAATGTAGTCAACGACAGATTGGGATAGAAGTCTAGGGTTTCATTTCTTTGTGGACTTAATAAAATGAAGGTTGGTTGAAGTATTTTAGTGTTTTCTATGTCTCCAGCACTGTTCAACTCTGGAAATAGGAAAATGAGCCTGAGATTTGAGAGCTGTAAATCTGAAAGAACAAAGTTCAGGATTCTTTGCCTTAATTTCTCAATGTATAAAAAATTTTTTTCCAGGAAGTTGTAGAATTAATTTATGATTAATGTAAGATTTTAAGTAACTTAATTTTTAAATTTTTTTTTCTCTGAATACTTCGCAGTATGTTCATAAGAAAATGAGAATCATGTCTGTCTTCAAGAAACTTATAAAGTATCAGGTGAGGTTTTTTTAAACAGTGAGGTCTCATTCGATCACCTCAGCTGGCCCCAATTCTGGACTGCAAATGATCCTCCTGCCTCAGCTTCCTAAGTAGCTGGGACACAGGTGTGCACCACTGAGCCTGGCTATAAATGCAGCACGTAAACAACAATTTAAGTTAGTATATAATGATAAATTGATATTATAGATGACTGCATGCATTGTTCACAAAGGGTGAAATCACTGTACCTTGCAGTAGTTACAGGATAAAGATGAATTTAAGGTAAACCTTTTGGATGAATAGTAGCCACAGCTGTTTAAATCAGAAGGAATATAAGATCATCCTGCCTAAGGTGGAGGACTTTTATCTAAGAATGGTAGAAATATGACCGAAGATTCACATGATATCTAGTAGGCTGTAGTGAATCACTAAGGTTGTGTGTGTGTGTTTTGGGGATCAAACTCAGGAATTTACACATGTTAGGCTAACCTTGTACCACTGCTATTGTGGGGACCAAGTCTCACCAAGTGGCAATCTCTCAGGACGCGATATGATCTTAAAGTCCAACCAAGAGCTGTATTACTTAGCTGGGGTCCATTCCCCCAAGGGCAAACCAAGGAGGAAGGGCCCGGAGCTTAAAGGCAAAATCTATTTCCCCTACCTCTTACAAGGAGGTTTCCATGCAGAAGCGAGTTACAGGGACCAATATAGCAACGGTTAGCATTCTAAAAGCATTCTGCTTCTAAGGTATTACTATGAAGTGAATACAGTCTGTGGCTGCGTGCATCAGTTGTGTGGAGAGTTCCCATGGAGACAAGTGCTGGGGTCTCAGGGAGGCTACAGGATAGAAAGTGGAGGTTTTTAACAGAATGGTTGTTTTTATGCCAAGATGGTTCTCATACTGTGCCTACCTCCATTTCTGCCAGAGTTTTTCTTAATATCTACTCTTCCCTTACATGTGAGTCCCTCCTTTGAACTTATATTTCAGATAAGCTTTCTCACCGTGCTTAAGTCTTTTTTCTCACCGTGCTTAAGTCTTCCTCCAGGGAGCTGACTATTGTTGTTTGGTCCCTGAAAGTTTCTTACCTTAGTAGAGGATTTTCCATTGGTTTGGATTAGTCTCAGTTCTAGGTAAGTGCCTCAGTGTTTTTGCTTTGTTTTGTTCTGTTTGAAACAGGATCTTGCTTTATAGTTCAGTCTGGCCCTGAACTCACTTTGTAGTCTAGGCTAGCCTCGAATCTGCGGCAATCCTGCCTCTGCCTTCAGAGTGCTGGGATTTCAGGTGTGAGCTACCATGCCTGACACTAGAATGTGATACTAGGGATTGAACTCGAGACCTTGTGCTTGCTAGGCAGATGCCGGAACCTCTGAGCTAAATCCCCAGCCCATGGCTCAGTTTTCTGTGGGTCACAGCATGAGACTTTCAGTTATACTGTTGTTTCTTTATTGATAGAAATTTGTGTTTGTTTGTTTTGCTTTATTTATTTCCCCTGGCTGCGATAGGTCTTTGCTTGTAACTTAAGGGTAAAGGTATTTACTACCTTTTCTTCTCAGCCAGTTAAGATTTTTCCTGTACAGAAAGTAGGCAAGAAGAATCCAGACAAGTCTTGGTACTCTTCCCACGGTGGCTACTGTTTTCTTCTAAATGTTTCTCTTACCTTGCCTGTAGTTTTTCTTTTGAGCCTCCATTGAGGTCTGTGGGGAAGATTGTGTCAGAGAGTAAGAATTCCCTTTGTTTCTGTGGTAACCAAGAAGTCTGTATTGTGATGGCAGCCAGTATTTTAAATGAATTCCTCCAGTTGGCTTGTGTGGGGTCCGGTGTTTGCTAGAGGCAAGGACATAGCTTTATGTTCTACCTGTCATTGAAGGATTTTAAGGAGGGGATGTCTAAGCATCTAAAATTGTTTTAGAAAGTGCATTCTGGATGCAAGGTGAGCAGCGAATGCAAATAGAGCAAAACAGACTAGAGAGATGGTCTGTTGCTATAATTCAGGAATTTGCATATATGCTGGTTTAAACTAGAGCAGTGGGTTTAGGGATAGGGAGAATTAAGCAGGTTAAAGAGATCCTTAGGTATGAAGATCAGTTGGACTTGTTTATTGATTGACTATGAAAATTGAGGGAGGTTGGGCCGGGGATTTAGCTCAGTGGTTCCGGCGCCTGTCTTGCAAGCGCAAGGACCGGGTTCGATCTCCGGTAACCACATAACAATACTGGGCGTGGAAACTCACCCCAGCAGCAACCAGTACCACATACCACAGTGCCAGGCGTGGTGGCTCACGCCTGTAATCCCAGCACTCGGAGGCAGAGGCAGGAGGATTGCTGTGATGTGAGTTTGAGGCTGAGCTCAGGGCCAGCCTGAACTACAAAAGTGAGACCCTGTCTCAAAAAACCTAAAAAAAAACAAAATTGAGGGAGGGGTAAGACTTGAAGTATATCCAGTGAAAGTCTTGGTGTATTTCTACAGAACCTTCAAGTTTTCCTTCCTTGAGAAAAGTAGAATAAAAGATCTTTGGTTGACTTAATTGCCACCCTTCATGACTTGTGGCTCAAAATTAATTGAGGCTTTGTATGGAAAGTAAATTATAAAAGGGGAAATATATAAATGACTTGAGTGCCATGCAAATAAAGTTCTCATGCCCGGTTGTCTTTGAATATTGTTAAAAACAACAACAACAACAACAACATTTTGCTTCTTTCAGTTTTGATGTTTTGCCAGTTGGCATATGGATAAATGAAATCTGCCAAATGGCTTCCTTATCCTTTTGGAACAAAAATAACATACAGTTGATCCCTCAAATAGCTATTTCATACAGAGAGATACTTAACCACAATTAATCACATAACTTCTTTTTCTAGGGAGTTTTACTCACCATTTGGTGTGTTGGATATTACACAAACCTTTATTGTCTGTATTAGAGAGTTCAGGTCTTCTCAGGCTCCAGAGTCATCTCAGGAAGTGATCACTGCCACTAGTAACTGGCAAAGCTTACTTAGAACATAGCTGTGGCCACCAACACTGTTTTCTATAGGGTTGGAGGGGCAAAGTATAATTTTCAGGACAGGAAATGTTAGTTACAGAACAGCCTCATATCATTCAAGATATCAGTAGTTGAGGTGTGAATATATGCACAGAACTTTTGAAGGTGAACACTTTTCTCAAAATGGTGACATTAAAAACATATGGTGTGAGCCAGGGATTTAGTTCAGTGCCTGCCTTGCAAGCACAGGGCCCAAGTTCTACCCTCAGTACTGCAACCCCCCACAAACCCCAAGTGATATGTTAATTTGAATCAGAAGATTCAGAGTTGCCTTGCTAAGGGTTTGTTGGTAGAGTTGTGAGTACCTGCCAGTATGGATATTAGACTGTCAGTTCAGATTCCTCTACTTGCTAGCTAAA
Source organism: Petromus typicus (assembly GCA_004026965.1). NCBI lineage: Eukaryota > Metazoa > Chordata > Mammalia > Rodentia > Petromuridae > Petromus > Petromus typicus. The sequence continues at coordinate 327,640 of PVIR01000005.1, forward strand.
TGTATGATCTCATGTGTAAAATGGTAATAATAATTGTGCGTTCTTGAAGGAGTTGGTGGCTAAAATATTTATATGAGCGCTTAGACCAGTGCTTCTTCTATTTTTTGATGACTTTGATGCAAGGGACTAGAGAGATACAGCTTAGTGGGTAGAACACTTGCCTAGTATGAGCAGGGCCCTGGTTTGATGTCCAGCACTACAGAGATAGATAATCAAATTTAAGTTATATTGCCACATATAATTTCCCTAAATCCAACAAGTTTTCATATAATCTCAGAAACAAAGTTCTTAGTCCTTTTTAGCGTTTCTCATAATTGTAATGTCTATGTATTAACCATCTACAAAAATGAATGGTGCTTTAGAATTGTAGGGTTATCATTTGGTGAAATTATGGTTTTTAAGAATGAACTTGGCATGGGGTGTCTTAAAACTAGATGTAGTTTAGTTTTCCTGTCATTATTTGTTTGCACATAAGGTCTCTTTCTGTAAATAGTTATTAGCGTATGTCATATACACATGTGGAGAAGGGTCTGTATTAATGGGAAAAGAACTGAAGAGTTGAGGCAGAGAAATAACAGTGTCAAAGTATTTGTCACTTCATTAAAGAATATGCATACCTTTTACATATAAATACCCACCCAGTCTTCAATTAAAGAAAACATTTGAATTAATACTGGTTTGTGTCAGGCACATTTGTATTTGTATTCATATTTGTACTGGATATTTATTTGATGCCATTTATTGTATGGTTTTCAGGAGTGGTGTTAAGCATTGAGAATATAAAAGATAATAAAGCTTCTTTTTTTCTTTCAAGACACTCAAGGGATAATTGAGAATCAAGCTAACAGTTCGGTGTAGCAGCAAGGAGCAAGAAAATACCTTACTGACATTGACCCAGAGAATATTTGTTGAAATCTACAAAATGCAAATATTCTATATGCATTCAGAGATAGTTCAGGACTGTATTTGGAAAACAATATCCCTGAATCATCCTTGGCCAGTGGGAAGCATTGGAGGAGTCTTGGGTTTGGATAAAGGTAGGCACGTTATAATCCTGCATAAGACTAGATCCCTGAAAACTTGTAAACAACTTTGTTGACCTATTGGTGTGTCTCTGGCGTTTCATTGTGTGATAGAGAATTGAAGGGACGTAGTTAGGGCTTAGTTTAGTTTACTTTGAATATACTTCCTCATTTTATTTCTTTAACCTGGGAGATACTGTGTAAAATTCTCAGTGCCTCAATTTTCTCATTTGTTAGAATTACACTAGTAAATGTATCACTTCATAGTATATTTGGGAATATTAGATGGTATTTTCATGTTTCAAAACTGCCGGCATCACCAGATGTGCTGATAGCTGCATGGGACTAAAATAAGTAACAAAAACTTCATCAATTTAACTAAAGTAAGAAATGTCTCAGATACTTACTTAGAACTCCTTTATTCTTATTTTTACATAATTTGAAAACATTGGAATTTGCGTTTGCTGATTAGGTTGAGAAATAGAAATGGTTAGAGTACCTGGAAGTAAGTGAAAAGTAGTAAAGAGACAAAAACGATAAAAATAAGAACCTACTAAAGATCACAAGCTATTCCACATACCTTTGATTAAGTCTATGAAAAGACTGCAAATGAGTGTCTACCTGGCGTACTATTCCTTAGTCCAGGTATGTTAAAGAAAAGGCTACCATACTTTCTTTACCATAGACTGTAATGTTACAAGTTATTGTTTTACTCTGTTAATTTCAATTATAATGCATATTTCATATAGTCTGGTTTGAATAGGTGAATCTCCATATGTATGTAGCAATCATTTTGTGTTTTCAAGTGTGTCTTAAGAAAACAGTAGATTCCGTTGTAGTTCATTAGCATATCTTAAAGATTCTCTGCTGTTCAACTGTAAGTCTTTATATTACTATAGAACACACAGAATCTCTATTGTGTTGAGACTAAGTCTGTTGTAAGGTGAAGCTCTTGTTGCAGGGGATAGGTGTTTCTTAGTTTTCCTGTTGGCAGGTGCTTTGTCCTTGACACTGCGAGTGAAGGATTTTGAAAATGTGGGAAGATTTAGTATTCTGCTAACGGATCTTCCTAATCAGGGAGTGTAATGTGGTGATATGTTTACTATTTTACTTTGTCTTTTATTCTGCTTTAAACTAGAATGCCATATCATTTGGTATAGAGAATATTTTCTATGCCTTATGCTGAATTTCTGACTTTAAAATGCTATTTAAAAATAGTGTTTTTCAAACTGTCAGTCAAGTGAGATTAATTTAGTAAATATGTTGATTTTGAATTATGAGAGCTTTTACATTAAAAAATGGAATAGAATAGATGAAAATAAAAGGCTGGGGATGTAGCTCAGTGATTCTGGTGCCTGTCTTGCAAGCACAAGGGCCTGGGTTCAATTTCCCAGTAACCACATACAATACTGGATGTGGAGACTGATGCCCAGCAGCAATCAGTACCACATACCACAGTGCTGGGCGTGGTGGCTCGCACCTATAATCCCAGCACTCAGGAGGCAGAGGCAGGAGGATTGCTGTGATAGGAGTTTGAGGCTGAGCTCAGGGCCAGCCTGAAATAGAAAGCGAGACCCTGTCTCAAAAAAAAAAAAAAAAAAAAAAAAAAAAAAAAAGAAAGAAAAAAGAAAAGAAAATAAAGACCAGTGTATTTATTGAGGGTATTTTGTGGACTGTATCAAACTTAAAACTCCAGCATAGCAGGAGATAATCAGAATGTAAGCACAATCTAGAGAATGCGTAAATATACATGAAACCGTTTATAAGATAAGTGATTAATATCTGGAATGTATAAAACATTGCTCTAACTTGATAGCCAATAGCCTAGTTAAAACACGGGCAGCTAACTGGAATAAACCTTACTTCAAAGAAGATACCCAAACAGCCAAGAAGAATGCGAAAAGATACTTCATGTCACTAATCATCAGGGAAGGGAAAATCAGAGCACAGTGAGACCTGGGAGAAGGCCATTGTCATAATTACTAACTTTATTTTTCAGGATTTAAAACATTTATACTTTTATTAAGATTCAACTCCCAACCCTGTTTGCATCATCTGTTTCTCCCTTCTGATTGGATCATTCTTCTTTACCTCTTGCTTGTTTTTGTAACCTTTCTATGCACCTCTCTAGCTTTATTGAATCCATTGTAATGTCACAATCTCTGTCTGATTTAATCCAGTAGAAAAGACCTTTCAACAGCTTTTAATACAATAGATTACTCTTGCTTTTAAATTATTTTCCATACTTGCTACCTGAAAAACTGTAGGTACGTGTTCACTTTCTGTTCTTAATCTCAGTTACTTTGATAGCCATCCTGTATGGCGTTGGAATTTCCCTCAGGGTTCATTCCCTGGTCTTTTGTCACTGTCTAGGTGATTTTTATCTTGTTCCTTGGTTTGAATCTTTATGGTGATAATCCACAAATTTGGCACCAATTTTTACATGTTCCCTGACATTAGACTTATTTCCATTTATTTCCTTGTACCAATATGCCCAGTAGTATTTAGAGTCCTGTTTTAACATAAGAGCTTTGATTCTTTTACCTTGTTGCCTGCTTCAGTCTTTTTTCTCTGCATAACTATTATCACTGCAGTTGATCATACCAAAAAATCTTTTCTTAAAAATTTAATTTTTGGGGGCTGGGGAGTTAGCTCAGTGGTTCCGGCGCCTGTCTTGCAAGCGCAAGGGCCCGGTTCGATTCCCGGTAACCACATAACAATACTGGGTGTGGAGACCCACACCCAGCAGCAACCAGTACCACATACCACAGTGCCCGGCGTGGTGGCTCACCCTGTAATCCCAGCACTCGGGAGGCAGAGGCAGGAGGATTGTGATGTGAGTTTGAGGCTGAGCTCAGGGCCAGCCTGAACCATAAAAGCGAGACCCTGTCTCAAAAAAACCTAAAAAAAAAAAAAAAAAAAAAAAAAAAAAAAAAAAAAATTAATTATTTCCTTTATTGGGCTTATTGGTACATTTAGATATACATTATGAATACATTCATCGTTGAGAATTTGTACGTGTACATGGTATTTCTTGATTCTTCTTTTTTTCCCATACTAAAAAATCTGAGTGATTCTTCTCTTCCATCTACATCACATAGAGTTAACCCATCAAGTTTTGTTAGTTTGTCTTTCTAAATCTATCATTAGCCTCTGTGTCTGCCTTAGACATGCAGTAATAATTTTTAAATAGATTTTTCTCCTCTTCCTATATCCTTATACTCCTATATTGCTAGGAAGATATTTACCAGACGTAAGTCAGATCAAGACATTTCTGTTACTCAGCACATTGAAAGTAAAATCAAAGTTCTTCTGATAGCCTACAAATTCCTGCTTGTTCTGGCCCTTAGTTGTCTTATAGACTTCTTTGTCCTTTCTTCCTCCACTGTCACAACCTTTGTTTTGATGCTAGTCATTGTACATACCTTTTGTACTTGTTTTTCCTGTTTTTCTGGATCTCTCTGATAATTTGTGTATCTCTCATACAAGTTCAGTATCAGATCAGAGTGGCCTTCCTGCTTTACTACATGATCTTTCTTTGTAAAATAGCCACACCCTCATTTCTTTGTGTCTCCATCTCTGTTTCATTTTCTGCATAACATTTTTGATGGTCACATTTGATAATATAGGTTTAAGTACACAGTAGTTGTTTATTGTCCCTATCATTAGAATATTAGCCAGGACCTTGTTTTATTTGTTACTGTGTTCCTACTGTTTAAGGTAGAACTTAGCACATAGTAGGAACTCAGTAAATTTTTGTGGAATGAATGAATGTATCAGTCCCACATTTCAGTTGAGAGTGGATGACAGCATCATCTGTTGAAAGATTTCTCTCACTATGATTTAACAGAAGCTTGTTTCATGCCAGAAGCAGATGAAAAGACAAAAAAATATTACTCTACACCAAAATGGAGACATACAAACAAGTAGCTACTATAAAGTAACATGATCATAGCTTTAGTGAAGGTACATGTAAAGGTGTATAGTGGGGTTTTAAGGGCCCAACTTTTATCAGGTAGAGTCAATGAACTTACAAAAGAGGTAACTTAATTTTTTTTTTTTTTTTTTTTTTGTGAAACAGGGTCTTGCTTTGTAGTTCAGGCTGGCCCTGAGCTCAGCCTCAAACTCACATCACAGCAATCCTCCTGCCTCTGCCTCCCAAGTGCGGGGATTACAGGCATGAGCCACCATGCCTGGCACTGTGGTATGTGGTACTGATTGCTGCTAGGCATGAGTCTCCACACCCAGTATTGTATGTGGTTACTGGGAATCACCCGGGCCTTTGCACTTGCAAGACAGGGGCCGGGGCCGGAACTGCTGAGCCCAATTTTTATTTTTTAAGATCAGACCTGAAGGATGTGGAGGAGACTGTTAGATGTCTGACTGACAAAGATAGTATATTTTAAAAACAGATGGGAGAAGAAAGCTAGGCATGCTTCTGGTTGGAATCAGAAGTTGAAATTTATCAAATATGACGTCTGAACTTAGGGGCAGTTGAAGATGAGACTGGTAGATATGAAGTTGTGGGTGTGGCAGTGGAACTAAATTACAAGCAGTTTTATATGTCTATTGTGCAAAGTATTTTCAGATTTCATTGTGATATAAAGAGTCAGTTAAAAAAAAAAACTTGAACAGGGAAATGACCAAATTCATTGAAATATCAGGGAAAATGGATTCAAGGGTTCTGGCTTGAAAAACTGGTTTGACAGTGGTACTATTTATGAGACCGTGAAAAGGGAAGGAAAAGCTATATTTTTGAGAGGATGGCTAGAATTTAAAAGTATGTAGTTATGTTAGTGCCCAGAAGCTTTTGGGTTTGATTGTATCACTTAATGTGTTTTGTAATTTAGATTTAATTATAAATATACTAAATTTACTTTGAAGATAATTTCCATTGCCTTACAAATACACATACATACTGTTAAGCTAAAGGGTCTTGGTATCTCTAGTTTGGCATTTTGTAAGTAAATCAGTGAGAATAAAAAATACTGTTGGTAGTATAATAAAACCAATGAAGTTGCTTTCTTCATATGCAAGTAACTAATTCTAAATTTAAGATGATTCTTACAGATTCAAACATGTATTGAGACAGGCTGGCCCTGAACTTTGTAGTTCAGGCTGGCCCTGCACTCACTATGTAGCCCAGGCTAAACTCCAACTCACAGCAATCCTCCTGCCTCTGTCTCCAGAGTGCTGGGATTATAGGCGTGAGCCACCATGCCTACTATTGTGATATGTAGTACAGGGGATTGAACTCGGGACCTTGTGCTTGCCAGGCAGAGGCCAGAACCATGGAACTAAATCCCTGGCCTAAGGGTCTTCAGTTTTAGAAAGAGAGAGAGAAAAAAAAGAGTGTCCTTTATTCTCCATTCTTTATTATCCACGCTACAGCAATTTTGCACAGTAAAGATGTTTATCAGTGTTCATTGCCCTTGCTTTCTCTTATACTGTACCATATTTATAGTAATGTCCTATTTCACTAAAAAATCTGGTAGCTTTTATACAGCCATATGGACTTACAGCTCACTGGAGTGTGTAAAGCTTATCTTTACATATTTTCATGCTTCAGATAATTTCTCTTTATTTATTTTTTGAATTGGGATTTTAGTGAGTTCCCCAGGTTGTTCTTTTCTTTTAAACTTGTGTTAATTGTATACATTAATAGACTTCACTGAGACATTTCTGTACATACATTAATATCTGTATTGCATATCAATCATGTCCAGCCTCCTTCTGCAAGATCTCCCTCTGTGTTGAACTTTAGGTTCAATTGATCTTTCCATCTCAGCCTTCTGACTAGTTGAGACTACAGCATGCTAGTTGATTTCTTGCTTTGGTATATTTACATATTGCTGAAGTAGACAATACAAAAAGCAGACTACAAGTAACTTTGTAGCATTAGGGATATGCTAAAACCACTGCTGTCCATTAAAGTAGCATGGGACACCAATATGAAACACATACATTTTAAATTCTGTAGTAGCTACTCTTAAAAGCTTAAAAGTAAACATAGTTAATTTTAATGCATCAGTTAATCTAGTATATTCAAATAGTATCATTTCAGGACATAATCAATAAAAAATAGTGAGACCTTTTTAAGTTCATTTTTTTTGTACCAAGTCTTTGAAATCCAAAAGTGTTTTGTATGTGCAGTGTATCTCAATTCAGACTAAGTAGTTTTTAAGTACACAGCAGCTACTTGTGGCTAGTATGTTGAACACTGTTGTTCTAGAGCAGTGATGGTGATAACAGACAGCCTGCTCTAGCACATATGCTGTGGATTTGCCACCACTATCCCAAAGCATACTTAAACCAAAAAGTAGAGGTTGCTTAGCATTCTGCAACAGTTGGGTGTGTATTTGCAGCATCAAGTAATTTGTATGCTGCTAGTTTTCTTATGCTGTCAAGTATATTAAAGAGTTCCCTTGTTTGTCCATTCATCATTTTCCTACTTACAGTAATTTTATCCAGTAAAGATGTTTATCAGTGTTCATTGCCTTTGCCTTTTCTTATACCTGTTTTATTGTAATGTGTGCCATTTTACTAAAATGGCATCTTTAAGTCTTAATGGTTTTATTTTTAGTTACAGTTGTACTACATTTTCTGTAATAAATTTAAACAATATTGCAGTGTGTGTAATGTAAAAATTTAGTAATTATTTTATGTTCTTTTTCCTCCTTCATTTCCTGCTGTGTCAGAGGTAGCCATGGTTTACAGCTTAGACAATAATCTTTTCTTCTTTGCTTGCTCATTGAGAAGATTGGCACTTAGAAAATATCTCCTAAGGGCTAGGGAAGTAGCTTAGAAGTGCAGTGCCTGCCTGGCAAATTTAAGGTCCTGAATTTGATACCCCATATTTTAAAAAAAAGAGGAAGAAAAAGAAGAAAGAATTTCTGTAAAGTTAGCTTATTAAAATTGGAGACAATTTAATCATTATTAATTTTTGAAAAAGACTTGTTAGTCACAGTCATCAGAATTGGAAATACTTGTTTTAATGGGTGTTGGAGGTGTAGCTCTGAAGGAATACATGCTTAACGTGGGCAAGGCCCTGGGTTCAATCCCCTGCACCTACAAAACAAAGAATGGTGTGACATTTTCTTGGCACAATTTTTCCAATAAAATTGTATAATAGTCTGATAGCATTCTTCATTCTGTGTTTGATTTTTCCTAGCATTTATTTGACAGACTAACCCAGTGCATCAATTTCACTGAAAGTATTGAGGGATTTACCAGTTTCTCAAGAGATTTTCTTAATCCCTTGACATTTTCTTTCTTGATTTTCTATTCTGTCATCATCCTCATTGAATTTTCTCTTCTTTCCTTTGTTCCTTGGTTTGATTCTTACAGGATCTAAGGGTATGTTGTAAAATACAAGTACTTTCTTCAGTATTCTTTTCATAGACTTAAATGAAATTCTCTTCAAGAGTTGAATTTTCACATTGTATCTGGTTATATGTTGTTTACTTTGTAGTAAATGTTTATATTAAGTTTTTAGTGAGAGACTGATAGATAAAGCCAAGAATACTAGGTGCAGTTGATGGTAGTGTCCTTCTGAAAGGAATTTTTCAGGTGATCAACCTATATGGTAGTATTTCATGATAAGGACTTTTGAGTACTGTAAACTTTTAACTTATAAAATTCAATTCCTCTTAAAGTAGTAAAAATGTCCAAGTCTTAGGGAAACTTTTATCATGCCTGGCAAATTTCTATTCATACACCATCTCATTTAATCTGTTCAGTGTGTTTGTGAAGTAAGTCTCTTTTCATAACTTGCCAAGATAAGGGCTAATCAAATGCAGAGCTGAGATTCTTAACCCGAGATTCACACAGTCTATCTTTGACCACATGTAGACATAAACACTTTTATGTGAGAAAAATAGGTTGGAATTGTTATTTAACTTTGCACTAGGTTTTGGACATAGATTCATTTTATGGATATTCCATTACAAAAGCATTCCTATGTGCATTATTTACAGTCTTTTAAAATTTTTCCTTTACTAATATTTGTTGTTCTGTGTAACTAAGGGGCTTAGATTTAAATATCCATGTGGGAAATAGAAGTAGAAGGATCGGGCCTAGGGAAAGATGAGTCAGGCACTGAGTTAATTTTCTGAAGCTTTAACTCAGAAGCATTGTTTCCTTACTTAAAGGGTGGACTAGAAAAGCAAAAAAAAAAAAAGAGCAAACCTGATTTCTCAGGGTAATAGAAAGGAAATAAGCTTTTTTGTTTTTTGTTTTTGTTTTTGTTTTTTTAAGACAGGGTCTCTCTTTGTAGTTCAGGCTGGCCTGGAGCTGAGCCTCAAACTCACATCACAGCAATCCTCCTGCCTCTGCCTCCCGAGTGCTGGGATTACAGGCGTAAGCCACCACGCCCGGCACTGTGGTATGTGGTACTGATTGCCGCTGGGTGTGAGTCTCCACACCCAGTGTTGTATATGGTTAACCAAGAATCGAACCTGGGTCCTTGCGCTTGCAAGACAGGCACCAACCAGAACCACTAAGCTAAATCCCCGGCCCTAAGCTTTTTTGTTTTTAACTGGGCTCTAAGTAAGGGGAAGATTTCTCTGAGAAAACTCTTTAAGAGAAAACTCTTTTCTCTGAGCTACTCTTGGTATCTCTAGTTTGGCATTTTGTAAGTAAATCAGTGAAAATTGAAATGGTTTGTGTTTTAGATGTGTACTAATTTCATGTTCCAGAACATTCTAATTTGAAAACATTATTGTGGAACTACTTCAGAGTCACACTTGCAGTTTGGCTGTGATCTAGATAATGCCTTACCTAAGCTGAATGTATTGTTTGCAATTATAAAACAAAACAGAACCCAAATTCCTTCATTAAAAACCAAAGACCTAGTGAACAGATGAGTTAAACTTCAAAAAATAGAAATATTCAATGTTAAATTATAAAATTAAATTATAAATTAATTAAAATTAAATGTTTCACTTATAATATTTGGTAAATAAAAATATTAAGATGATTAAAGATAGTATAAAACTAAAAATTTTAAAAGAATAATAATGCTGCTTAAAACTGAACAGAGCCAGTCTTGGTGGTGCATGCCTGTGATTTCAAGCACTTTGGAGGCTATGGCAGATGGATTCAAGGCCAGTTTGGGCCACACAGGAGTTCAAACCTGTCCTGTATTGCTTAATGAGGCAGTGTCTCTAAACAAACAAGGAAATCAGAAGAAGGGATGGAGATAAATAGAACTTATCTAATGAAAACAATAACTGTTAAAATTAAAAAATTCATCTGATGGGTTAAAATATAGAATAGGTAGATGTATAAAGAAAGTTTAAGGACAAAGTAGATCTATAGTGATTGTCTTGAATGAATAGAATTGATGAATGACCCAAAACTCAAATACTCAAATTCAAAAAGCACAATGCTATCAATAAACACAGCATTGTCCTTGTGACAAAATAATGTTAAACAGAGAAACAAAAAGTGTAATCCAAATTCTCTTAAGCTTCTAAGTGTATACACACCATTTCTAGGAAGTGCAGAAGCTATAAGAACTTAATAAATAGTACCACACCATAAATCATTAAGCTTTGAAATGTAAAAAGTTTTAAGGGATAAACAGTAGTCTCTTTAACAAACAAATGATGACAGGAAAAAACAGTAGCATCGTAATAGGAACCCATTGATAAAAAATCGGGACAATATGTAGCTCTTTTGGGATCCTGATTTTGATAACCAGGCTTTCCAAACCCTAATGAGAGTCAGTTGATAAAATTTAAATACTGAACATGTGCCAGAAGGAATTACTACTTTTTTAAAAGTTAAGTATTGCTATTATTTGTTTTTTAATTTAAAAGACCTTTAAAAGATAATTTACTGAAGCATTTACAGATGAAATAGTATCTGGGCTTGTTTTAAAATCCAATGGATTAGAAGTGTACATGGATGAAACGAAGAAATATTGACCATGATTTGAAGGTGGGTAATGAGTGCTTTAGCAGTTCATTATGGTTTCTATTTTTGTATTATGTTTGAAAAGCTTTATAATACCAATGAAAACAGCAACTACAAAATAATTGAGAATGTAGCTAATTAAATCACAAACTGAGGAAGTTAATGAAAGAAAAATAGAATAACCCTAATGGTAACAGAGATGAAAAAAATAAAAGTGACAGTAGAAATTAATGAAGCATAGAAAAAATAAAAGTAGAGATCATCTGCACAACCAGAATCTGGTGCTTTGGAATATTTTTCTGGCAGGACTGATCAAACACTTAAGAACAAAAGCACAGATAAATGACGTTAAGAGCCAGAACAGACAGCACACTGGAAAACAGAGTGGAGCCAAAGCGATAACAACTTTTATATCATTAAATTTGGAAATGGAGGTCAAAAAACAGGTTTCCTAAAACATATTGTTAGTTTGACTCAGAACTTGAATACAGTTTAAACATTTTTTTAAGAAAATAAATCATTTTAATTTATTTTCACCAAAAATTTCCCAACAGATCTATAGATAGGTCTACCAGATAATTAAGAAATAGTAAGCCTAGCCTTATGTGGAAAATTTTGTTAGTTTTCTGTTTTGCAGTAACTTTAATAACTCAGTTACCATTGTCAACAATAGGACAGAAAGAAAAATCAGATGAATTTAAGGTGAGCATGTCTATAAAATTCTTAGTTTTAATAAACCCAGTGGATAGCCAAGTAGTTGTCTTGATATTAAGTGTTTCACATTTTCTGTTGTTTTGAAGTATTACATTTATTATAAAATGAATTCCTCTATAGATGAATTTTTCTGAGGATATACTTGTATGTTTAGTCCTGTCTCTTATTTTTTGCCTACCCATTGAATCTTGCATTCAAGATATTTTTACCTGCATTTTTATACATGAGAATTATAGTGTTCTGGTATTGTATGCTTTATATAAATATATAGAGCATAATTCTTTCTCTTTTTTTAAGATAGTGTCTCGCTTTTGTAGTAGAGGCTGGCTTTGAATTCAGCCTTGAACTCACAGCAGTCCTCCTGCCTCTGCCTCCCAAGAGCTGGGATTATAGGTGTGAGCCACCACCTCCAGCACTGTGATATGTGGTTCTGATTGCTTCTGGGCGTGAGTCTCCATGTTGAGCATTGTTTATGTGGTTACCAGGGATCAAATCTGGGCCCTTGCACTTGCAAGATGGACACCAAAACCACTGAGCCAAATCCCTGGCTCAGAGCATAATTTTTTTGCATTCGAAGAGGTTGCCAGGGTCAGATATTATTGCATATCTTATTGGGGCATTTATTTATTTCTAAAAAGTTATTATTTGAACACAATTTAAGTTGATGAAACTTAAATATTCTTTAGAAAATAGATATATTGCCTGCTTTCCATGAAAAATGCTTTGTTCTCTTATTCTCATTTCTGCTCATTAATACATATGAATTAATTGTACTTCGCCTCTTGCTCAAGGAATTTGAAGAAAAACAAAAGGAACAGAGAAATAAATATCACCAGACATCTGGCATAGATTAATCATCACATTTGAACACTCATCTTGGTTCTTGTGTTTTTCCAGAAAAAAGAACCAGACACATTATCATATGTCTAGTGAAGGGACTGTATAACTTTGTCTGAGAGATGTGCTTTTCATTTCTTGTTTTACTTTATTTTTCCTTCCATTCTTTTTTTCTTTTAAGACACTGAGGCTAGGTATAGTAATCCCAGTACTTATGAGGCTGAGGAAGGAGCATTGCCATGAATTTGAGGCCAGCCTGGGTTACATAGTGACTTAAAGGACAACTTGAACTACATAGTGAGACTCGTGACTCAGCTTCACCCCCCCCCAAAAAAAGAAAGAAAATAAATTGGGCTTGGGATAGGGCTTGGATATAGTAGCATTCAATTTTGCAAAAGTTAGGAAATATTTTCCAGATGGACGTTTCCTGTAGCTACCAACTATGAGAGCTGAAAATTTTAATTTAGAAAATCTTAGCCGGGCTTGGTGGCTCACGCCTGTAATCCCAGTACTCGGGAGGCAGAGGCAGGAGGATTGCTGTGATGTGAGTTCAAGACTGAGCTCAGGGCCAGCCTGAACCACAAAGTGAGACCCTGTCTCAAAAAATAAAAAATAAAAAATAAAAAATAAATAAATATAAAACAATATCTAAAAAAAAAAGAAAATCTTAACATCTGTTGTGAACAATGATATATGGCTCACTTTTGTTTTCAGAAAAATGCGAAGGATTGACAAATGTAGAAGAACTGCTAGATTTATAAAATAATTTTGCAACTATACTAAAGACTGAATCAAATAACCATCAAATTTAGTATTAAGTACTTAGAAAGCTATATTGAAGGAGAAGTCTTAATGAGGAAGCAGAATATTTGCATGTGTGTAAAGTACCACCCCTTAGATTTTTTTTTTTTTTTTTTTTTTTTTTTTTAGCAAGGGGGAAAAAAGACAGTGGCTAAACAGTATAGAAGCTGGAAAATAGTTGGATAGTACCATGATTGGGTAATCAAAATTAATAATACTGTTGAAAAAATGACAGTTGTGTAAGTTGTGTGCCTTTAGATAAGATTCCCTGAATTCCCTGAGGACACATCACCACATTTGTAGTGTCATAGTTGAGAATGTATAACCTCAGGGCAATCATGGTTAGCTATAAGACAGTTTTAAGCATTAGTCTCTTTTTAAAAAGATGAGAAAGGTGACAGAGCACTTATCGAACATTTGCAAAGCCCTGAGTTTGATCCCCAGCACCACCAGAAAAACAAAACAAAAATAAAGAATGTTGAGGAGAGCTGTATTTCTAAAATATCCGTAGCATAAAAGACAATAGAATGTCCATATTCTGGATGTATTCTAGAATGTAAGAGGTAAACAAGACATGGAAACCAATGCAGTATCTGACACTAAACTGGATCCTGTATTGGAGAGGAAGATAGGCTGTGAAGGACTTGACTGGATTCACTAACAAAATTGGAACGTATTAACACTATATTAGTGTTAACTGTGTTGACTCTGTAACTATATTGTGGTTATGAAGAGAATATTTTTACTGAGAGGGAATACATTCTGAAATAAATAGAATGAAGGGCCACAATGTATATAATTTGTCATCAAAGAGTTCAGGAAAAAATTGATGTCAGAGGTGAGAGATTTTACCATTTTTCTCTTCTAACTTGTGAACAGATTAAGGTAATATATATGGTTTAGTTAAGATGCATTCATGTGAACCAACACATAAAGCTTATAGAATTTGTTAAACATACTTATTAGTTTCTTTCAAATATTAGATACCGTCTGTGAGCCTTTAGTAAATACTAGATCAAATCAATTCATAGAAGAATTATCCATTGAACATCTGAAGTGTCAGAATTCTGTTGTTGACTGAAAAGGGATGCATGTTGAAATGTTAACAGGACATTCTGTTGGGAAAGTGTTCTTGTGAAAACATACAATCTTGATTTATGTTGTGCTAGTTAACTTTCTTATAAAGATGTTTCAGAAAGGTACTTTGAAGAAGCTACTATTATTTTTCTCTCAGGGGAACTTTGAAATTGTAGAAGCAGTCAAAAAAGTGCTCAGATGTAAGTTTATTGTTTGGAAGTATAATAATAGAAAACAGTATTTGAAAGGCATATGTTAGTAATTGCGTGTCCTCCACCATAGAAATCTGAATTTTTATTTCTTTCAGGAAATTATAATTTTGCATGACTCAATTCAGCCATCTTTTCCTTGAAAAGAAAACAAAAAAGGAAAGGTGGAAGGAAAAGGAAGGAAAAATTATTTTAAATAACATTGTCTTTCCTGTATAAACTAGTTGCCAAAAATGCCCAATAATTGAGTCTTCTCCAACCAAACACCTCAATGGAGAAAAGGTAGCCTCTTTAATAAATAGTGCTGGAAAAACTGTTTTTTTTCTGCCAAGGATTAAAGCTAGATCTATGTTTTTTACCATGCACTATACTAAAATCAAAGTGGGATTAGAGACCTAAATATTAAAACAGAAACACTAAATCTACTGGAAGATGGGTTAGGTAGAAATCTTAGAGACATTGACATAGGGAAAGACTTTATAAACATAACTTCAGTAGTGTAGAAGCTAGAAGAATGAATCAACAATTGGGATCTCATCTTATTAAAAAGCTTCTGCATAGTAAGAGAAACCACCAACAGCACGAAAAGACAACCTACAATATGAGAAAAAAATTTTACCAGCTGTTGCTCAGACACAGGACTACTATCTAGAGTATATAAAGAACTTAAAATAATTAGCCCCCCCCCCCAATTTAAAGATCCAGTTCAAAAATGGACATCTGAAATGCACAGACATTTTTCAGATGAAATACATGTAGTGAAGAAACATGAAAAAATGTTCAGGATCTCTGGTCATTTGAGAGATGCAGATGAAAACAACACTGAGATTTATCTCTTTCCACAAAGAATGACTGTTATCAAGAAATCAACCAACCAATGCTGATGTATCTGTAGGGAGAAAGTAACCTTTCTCCACTGTTGGTGGAATGTGAACTGGTGCACCACTATGGAGATCAGTGTGAAGATTACTTAAAAATTAGAACCTGAAATGCTCACACCTGTAATCCCAGCACTCAGGAGGCAGAGGCAGGATTGTTGTGAGTTTGAGGCTCGCCAGCCTGAACTGCAAAGAGAGACCCTGTCTCAAAACAAAAAACAAAAATAAAGTAGGACTTGAGGTCCCATTTGACCTGGCTATTCCCCTCCTAGGTATATATACAAAAGAATTGAAAGAATTATACCATGGCAATATATGTACACTGATGTTTATAGCAGCTCAGTTTGTAATGGCTAAATATTAGAAACAGCTCAAATACCCATCAACTAGAGACTGGATAAAGATGGTTGTTTTTTAAAAAAATAAAATGGAGGGCCGGGGATTTAGCTCAGTGGTTCTGGCGCCTGTCTTGCAAGCACAAGGACCCGTGTTGGATGATCCCGGTTAACCACATACTATACTGGACGTGGAGACTCATGCCCAGCAGCAGTCAATACCACATACCACAGAGCCAGGCGTGGTGGCTCACGCCTGTAACCCCAGCACTCGGGAGGCAGAGGCAGGAGGATTGCTGTGATGTGAATTTGAGGCTGAGCTCAGGGCCAGCCTGAACCACAAAAGCGAGACCCTGTCTAAAAAAAAGGGAGTATTAGCTATAAAGAATGATAAAATGGAGACATTTTTACTTAAATTGGATACACCTTGAGGATATACTTATACTCTCAAGTGAAATAAATAGGACACAAATATGTAAATATCATATCAGTATGAGAAACTGAAGAGTATGAGAAATCTGTATCAGTATGAGAAACTCTAGTATAAGACACTGAAGGTGTAAATGAGGTCCGGAATGTATGATAGATATTGTGAAATAGGAAGAAGATATTCAAAGAGAAAAAGGAAAGGAGGTGTCGGGGAAAGTAAAGAAGGGAAAGAAAAAAATTGATAGTAAAAGCAAAAAATGGAAATAAAGCTTATTTATATAGGGGATGGGGGTGGTAGGGCAGAGAAGTGGAAAAAAAATGAGAAGGTTTATCATGTACAGGAACAAATATTCAATGTTGAATGTGATCATAATGTGTATCTAAAATTACCAATAAGTTCCATGTAAATTAGAACCATGAAACACAACATTGTGGAAAATTTAAAACACACCCACCCACCCCTCCCACACACACACAAAGGGGAGAGAGAAATAGAAAATGTCGAATGTTGTTAGTAAATACCTAGGTAAGACATTTTTAATCGAAGATACATTTTTGTGTGAGTGGCAAGCATCCTTACTTTCAGTGTTATAAGCTTTCATGTCTGCAGTTGCAAAAGAAATTCATAAAAATTGAACAGAGCTTTAAATCGACAAATACCACGAAAGCTCATAAGACACAGATACTTCTTTTTTATGTCTATGAATTATTATGAAGAAAAACAAATGGTTGCAGCTAGTACTATATTGGAATTTCTTCTGCTGGCCTGAAAGCCAGTAGTTAAAATTTTAAGAGTTTCGCTAAACAAATTTTAACTTTAGGTTGCTAAACACAGCCATTATTTAATATTGTTACATAGGCTTACTATTAAACATTTTGCATTTAAAAAATAATACTCGAAACTCATCATTTCTACATTTTATTATAATCTATGTTCTTCTTATGTATTTTGCATTTGTATTGAAATTCTCTTCAATCGTGCATCTTCCCTACCTGCATGTTCAGTGATATCACATTGGTGGTTTGAAATTAGCCATGATAAGAATATTTAGAGCACAGGGATTGGCAAATGCCAGTAGTTAGGGCTCAATATATTTTTTATTGGTCGTTAAGACTTAAAAGTGTTGGATAAAATGCTACTAACATAAATGTTGTATCTTCTGCTGTATATTGAGAATAAGCTCAAAAACAAGGATGCATTTTTTCATTACTCAGAAATTATCTAATTTAGTGTGTACATTGACATGGACATAAAAACATCATTCAATACTGTAATACCTCAGAACACTTTTGTTCACAGCTTAGTTTGCGAACAGATGCATTCCTCAACATTTTGTTTCCATTTGTGAATTCTGCATTGGGTGATGAACACAACCTTGGCTGTCTTCCCCAACTTTGGCACATGTTCATAGCTTCCTCTGCTCAACACTGCGGTTGCAGACAAACAGGTACACACTTGCTGTGAAGCTTTTTTGTGTGCTTTGTAAGCATGTACAGCACTGCAGAGTATTATTCAGTCCAGCATAGTTTCAGAGAGAGTGCAGAGCAAGTGTGAGTAAGAAGGTGCAGAGCAGTTTTAAAGGTAATAACAATATATAGAGCTGGGCCAGGGATTTAGCTCAGTGGTTCTGGTGCCTGCCTTGCCAAGTGCGAGGGCCTGAGTTCCATCCCCAGTAGCCACATACAACAATGCCAGGTGTGGAGACACACCCACCAGCAATCAGAAACACATACTACAGTGCACAGGCATGGTGGCTCATGCCTGTAATCCCAGCACTTGGGAGACAGAGGCAGGAGGATTGCTGTGAGTTCATGGTTGGCCTGAACTCCAAAAAAAAAAAAAGAATGTGGAGAGCAGTAATGAAAAGGATAAGAATATACAGAACAATAATGAAGGTAATAAGAAAGTACAGAGCAAGACTAGTAAAAAAAATTGAAGAAAATACCCATTGAGTTGAAGAAGGAAGTTATAGAAAGAAGTGAGCATGGTATTTGTGTGACTCATCTGGTCTTGAAGCACAAGATGGGGAAGTCAACTATGTTGAAGACTAAAGATGCCACCAAAGGAGCTGACATGGCAAAAGGAATTAACCAAGTAGAGGGTAAGAGGTGGCAAAACCTTTATTAGTGTGGATGGATGAGAAACAGATGGCAAGTGGTAGCATTAGTGGAGCTATGATCTGTGAAAAGGCTAGGAGATGACAAAGTGATTTACTACAAGAAAATCCCTCACAAGTGCAGCAAGTGCTAAATTTCAAGCCAGTAGATGGTAGCATGATAGATTCCACAAGAGCAGTGCATCCATAGCGTGATAAGGCACAAGGAAGCTTCCAGTTCTCACAAGGCAGCTTCAGAGCCCTACAAAAAAGAATTTGTGAAGCCAGAAGGATACATTGTTCAACAAATGTTCAACTGCATGAAATGGGACGCTCTGGAAGAAGATGCCAAAGAGAACTAATACTACACAAGAGAGAAAGGGCTGCTGGGGACAATCCCATGAAAGACTGGTTGACCCTTTTGCTGTGAATGAACTCAAGCCAAAGCTGAAGATTAAGCCATTACCGATGTATCATTCTCAGACCTCTCTGCGTTAGGGAACAGAATGTGAGCAGGGCCATACTCTTGGCTTGTGGAGGATCAATATGAAGGCTGGAGTCACATGGCAGTTGTTCATGGAATGGCTGCACAAAGTGATTATCCTGTAAGAGAATTGTGCTCTTTTTTTTTTTTTTTAATTAGGCATTTACTTTGACAGAAAGGAATTGTACACATTTATGGGGTATACTGTGACATTTTAGTACATATGTATGTATGTATGCATGTATGTATGTGTATATGTATCTATATTGATTAGATGAAGGCAATTGAATGCCTTTCTCTTTTCCATTACCTTGTTCTTTCCATAAAGTCATAGCTCTAAAGCAGTCTTTTAGCTCTGACATGGTGCTGCATGCTTACGTAGTCCCAGCACTGTGAGAGGCTAAGGAAGGAGGACTGCAAGTTAGTGCCTAGCCTGGACAGCTTAGTGACTTAATGAGACATTGTCTCAAAATAAGAAATAAAGGTGCAGTGGGAGAGTATAGCTCAGTGCAAAGGGCTTAGGTTCTTTCTCCAGTACTTTCTGCCCTCCCCCCCCCCCAGCAATCTCTTCTAGGAAGTATTTTTTGATTATAAGAATCTTTATTTTTGTGTATTTATGTTGTCTAAATATGACATTTTGGGTTTCACATATACTCTTCAAAGTAAAAAATCTAAGCTTCTAGAATATGGAGATGGTTGTTTCATTTTATGAATACTTCATAGCTTCATATCACTATATATATATATATATATATATATATATATATATATATATATAATCTTTTTTTAATTCAGCCTGAGAGACAGCTAGTTGAAAAGATTTGGAAGGCAGAGGTTAATGGTTTAGGGAATTGTGAAAACATGGTATTTGGATACAATCTGTGATCTCATGATTTTTCCTGGATTTTACTTTCCTTAGTTGTATACTTGATTACATTGATCATTTTATGGCTTGTTTTACTTGTTTTTTCAAGAATTTTTGTAGGCTGGATTAGTAGGCCCTCTACCTTAGTCTTTACAAATCTCTTGGTTCAATACACTGTAATTAGTTTTGTTAATTAAGTCTCTCTTTTTCTTTCAGATTGAGGTGGTGCCATGCAGGAAGAAGTGGAGAGATGCAGAGGTCGAGCCAAAAGGCCTGACATGGCACTTTATGTACCTAAAGCTCGTAGGGGTACAGTACAGACAGGTGATAAGGAAAAAAGCTGTGATCTGCCTAACTCTGTGGTGAAAGAACAACAAAAAGGTTGTCTTTCCCAAAAGGACATCTTTGAAGACAAACTTGAGACTCAAAGACTAAGTATTAATCCTGATAAGAAGGAGTATAATTGTAGAGAAGGAAAGAAATCGTCAGTAAAATTTAAAAAAGACACATGCCTTCATAAAAAGAATAAAGACAGGGTTTGTACTAAGAGAGGACTCACAGTATCCAAAGAAGTATTATCCCAGGAACATCAGCAAAGAGTCACAAATGCTGGAATTATGCCTAGAGTACCTGTACAAAGATATTTTAAGCCAAAGACGATGGAATGTTTGGAGGTTCATTCTGCAGATGTGACAGGATATGAAGGAATACTTCTGTCACAGTCTTGTCAAAAACTCAGTGAGGTTAGTCAGGTTCTAAGCCGACCATTTCAGAACGTGGAATTCTGTGATTTCAGTAGACAGCTAAATGTGGGCAATTTTGAAGACAAAGATTTGGGAAGCAGGATTGAAACTGATGCCAGTGTTGTAGACATAATAACCGAGTTTCCTAGAGATTTGACTAGTGAATTAAAGCCCGAGAGTTTGATTGCACCAGCAGAACTATGCTCGGATACTGCACTGACACAGCAAAATGTGGAAATACCAGATGAATCATTGAAGCTGAGCAATGGAAGCATCACTGCTATTTCTGTTTCTGGAAGTCCAGATAGTGTCATTGATCAGACTTGTGTTGACTTTGAAGTTGAGAATGTAGGTGATACAGCCAACAGTACAAGTTTCATCTTGGATCAGAAAGGTATAGATTCCATTCCTGAGACTATGGATCACATCGCTCATAAAATGACTACACTCAGCAAATTAGAGCACACAAATGGCATTGTTGATTCAGCAGTAATTAGAGGGTGTGAAGAGAATGACAGCACCACTGATGCATTATGTCCAGAGTATGAACCTTCTGATACAGCTGTCCTTGCTCATGAAACAGATAATGGGTCTAACAGTGTAAATGACATTGTTGCTAAGGCACGTATGATGGACATTGCGGGGGCTACATGTGATCTTATAATTGTAGGTAGCCCTTGTGTAGTTCAACTAGATGATAATTGTAGACTCTCAGAATACATAGAAATGAGTGCAGATGCAGCTCCTCTTCCTGTAGTTAGAAGTGAGATTGAAAATTTCAGCAACTTGACTGCTTGCTCAGATACTTATGCTGAAAATATTTCATGTAGTTTTACAGAGTCAACAGGAAAGTTGATAGAGAGCATATCAGATTGTGCTTCCTCCTTACCTATAAAGAAGATTGCTGGCAGCAATTATTTGGACTCTGAACTACATATGTCAAATGGGACAAAAGAAATTTCAGGGAGTGCCTTGGGCAGTGATCTTGATACTACTGGTGATATAACAGAGGCATTACATGAACTAAGAACTGCTAAGGAGTTCAAAACAAAAGCACAAGATGACTCAGAGAATATAGAATTTGGTGTATCATTTCCTGTTAGAGAATCATCTATGGAAACATCTATGGAACTAAAATCAGCTGAAACATCTCCCATAGCAGAAAGTACTGCTGTAGAAGAGAGCTGGGAGTCTATGTTTAATGATGATGGTGACTGTATAGATCCGCGTCTTCTACAAGAGGTAGGTTCACTTGAAATTGCTTGATGTTTATAGTTTATAAATTTGGGGAACTTAGATTTGGTAATTTTGATAGACCTTTTTTGTTGTGTTCACTTATTCACTTATACTCAAGGATTCCTACAATACACTGAAAGGATTGTAGATTGAGAAACAAATAGATATTTAAGTTAAAACATATAGAGTTGAACTGTAAAGCCAGGTCCTGAGAGATCTTACTGAATAGCTTAAAAATGAATTTAATGGATGCTGGCTATTTGTTGAAGAAATACACAGAGCTTCTTTAAAAATATTTTTTTATATTGACAGGTGGTGTTTCACATGAGCCCACTTGAGGAAAGAGTGAGTGTTGCTGTACTGTTAAACAGTAGAGTAGGCATGTTCAGTTTATAGTTTGCTGGATATTTTGCCCTTTTTCTTCTGAGTAAAAAGGAATTTTCTTAGAGCACATGTACATTATATAGTTAAATATATAAGTAGTAAAACTTCCTTTTAAAAAATTTTATTATAGGGCTGGGGAGTTAGCTCAGTGGTTCCAGCACCTGTCTTGCAAGTGCAAGGACCCAGATTCTATCCCTGGTAACCACATACAATACTGGGTATGGAGACTCACCCCAGCAGCAACCAGTGCCACATACCACAGTGCCGGGCGTGGTGGCTCATGCCTGTAATCCCAGCACTCGGGAGGCAGGGCAGGAGGATTGCTGTGTTGTGAGTTTGAGGCTGAGCTCGGGGCCAGTCTGAACCACAAAGCGAGACCCTGTCTCAAAAAACCTAAAAAAAAAAAAAAAAAATTTATTTAGTGTTCATAAAAGAAGCATCAAAATTTTCAACGTCAACTGAAAAATAATTGAAATAAATGCTTATTTGTACTATGATGAAAATATCAATAGCACTCTACCAAATAAACAAGAAAACAACAACTTATCACACCCACCGCTATCTTCACATATGACAATAGATAGCACTTGCCATATACATATATCACTGACAACACTTGTGTTTTGCTTTCCAGGCCTCTTTGTAGAACATTCTAGAAATCTTGCTGGGCATAATTTGTCAGGAGATTCTTAATATATTACACAGTGTGTAATTAACAGGAACATAAAGTATCAAAATAAAGTATTACATTTTTAATATGTATTATGTGTTTAGAATAAACATCAACATTTTGATATCAGCTGTTCACTTGTTTACAAAAGCTAAAAGATAACATTAGAAATAAAAAGCTATGAGAACTACAATGTAAATACCAACAAAACTCTACCACAGAAATAACCTTTACTTCAACTGTCATACCCAAGGCAGTCTTCACACATGAACAGTATTTGCAAGTTCCCTGGGCAGAAATGTTTTGTTTTCCTTGTGCTGTAAATATCTCTTATAAATTCAGTCCCAGTCCTCTTAAGAAAATTTCTCTGTGGTGTTTTGTACTTGTTATTTTCTTTGTATACTATCAGACTGTCACCCATGTTTATAATTGAGTAAAACACAACCATTAACCAATGCTTTGTGTTTCAAATGGCGTCGTAGTTCCTATGTAACTCAACAACATCTATTCTGCCTTTGTTTTTGTTGTGGAAAGTTCCTGTCTCAAGCTTCCATTTCGTTGAGGTTTCCCCATCAACATTTCCATCATGTTACAATGTTGATATAAGTAGTACAGTTTGGTGGGGTTTTGTTGTTGTTGTTTGGATATTTTTTTTTTTTTGCATATACAGGGCCAATATAAATCTTTTTGAAATACAAATATTGTACTATAAAACTGTTTTTGAAATTACAACATTTCATTTGGAATTTCTGCTTTGTTCCTGTGTACATTTCCTTCACTGGTCAACGTGTGGGCTCTGTCAGCAAATATAACATTGATTGGAAGCATGTAAACTAATTGTTGAATGTCACATTCTGGTTATTTTTGCAGATAGCAGCAACAGATCTATTCACCGTCATTTGGTTTATTGCTGTATGAATAAGGGTGTGGTGGCTGAATTCTAGGATAAATTTCTAGCTTAACATAAGTTAAAACATTTCTAGCTAAAACATAAGTCTTCACATCTACAAAAGCATTATGTTTTATGCCATATTTTGACCCATCACTTTTCCAGAAGTCTTTTAACATTCCTGCAATTACCATGAAAAATCCCTGCTAAGTTCAGCAGACCTATGTATGCTTTCAGTTCAGCTAGTGAGGTATCAAATAACATTTTGAATATGGCTCTTGATGCACAGAGAACATATTACTTCTGTTTCAGCCTTTGTATATTTCACAACGTCTTGTAGCATTTCATCTGTTACTGTTTCCGACACTGAATGGCAGTGCTGATGTTCTCTCCAATTGGTTTCATCCCTGCCAGTCTTCATCCTGTTTTCGTTTTTTTAATTTTTTGAGACAGTGTCTCTATTTGTAGTTTAGGTTGGCCCTGAACTCACCATGTAGCCCAGGCTAGCTTCGAATTCATGGCAATCCTCCTGCTTCTGTCTCCTGAGTACTGGGATTACAAGGCATGTCCCACCACACCCAGCCTTCATACTGTTTTTGGGCCTAGTTCTCCTTTTTTTTTTTTAATCAAAGATTTAAATGTAAGAGGATATATAGATAATTCTCCATGACTTTGTTGTGGTTTCTTTTTTTTTCCTTTTATCCTCTTATTCTTTTTTAAAATTGGTTTTATTGGTACATTTTATATACATGTTATCACAGTTAACATTGAGAATTTCTACCAGTACATGATACGACTTCTCAATCCCATTCCCCTGCCACCGAAATTGCCCACCCCCTATATACATAAGCTTTGTTTCCTTTGTTTAAAATCTCAAATTTTTTCTTTCCCTTTTTACCTCTACCTCCCTTTTTCCCTTTAAATATTTTCTTACTATTTCACAATACCTATCATACATTTTAGAACTTGTTGACACCTTCATTTCCTCATAATCAGAGAAAAGATACAGTATTTATACATCTTGTCCTATTTATTTCACTTATGAGTATGTCCTCAAGGTATATCCATTTGGACTTAGTTCTAACATTGCATTGTTCCATTTGTTTGATTGACCATTTTGCAACATTTCAACTAGTCATGTATGTATCCACATTGCTGTTTTTTTCATCATCTAAATCAAGAAAATCTGTATTTCTTTGTATCAGTTGATTCTTGCTGCACTTTACTATCACAGAACTTTGACTTGCATGGCCAGTGTGAAAGTCATGGTCATCTTCATCCATACGTGAGTAGTCTGATGATTTACTTTTGACCTCTAACACTAACAGATATGGTTACTTATATGCTATTATACTGAATTGGGTTACTTTTACCAGAAGAATCCAAAGAAAATTCTTAAAAAACAAATTCTAAATTCACAGAAATTTAGCAATGAGCATTTCATGGGTAAAACCCATTGTTACTTTGGAGCTCTTGTACAAATCTTGCCATTTGTTGCCATGTGGGTGAATGCACACATGAATTTTTTTCTTTCCCCAGTTATAGCTGCTGTGAATTGCACCCACATTTCATTATAATAAAATGCATGTCCAATAGCAGAAGAGTGGTGTGGGTATTTTTTACCATATGTGATGCTTAGGTAAACATATGGAAAACTTGTTAGGTGGAGCATTATGTGGGTAAAAATCCCATTTTGACTCGTGCACATGTACACACATCTTGCTGTTTATTGTACTAAGTATGTAAACATGAAGATTATTTCTTGTGTTCCCCCAAGTATAGCTGCTGAGATGCACCATTTTTAGTAGAAGAGTATAGAATAGGTTGTAACTCAATCTTTGGTATTTGAGTTGAAGAATAAATGACTGCTTAGTATATCTAGGAAATATGAATGAATAGGGACATACTTACTAGTTAGAGTTCACAAATAACAAAATATTGGATTTGAAGGCATTTTGCAAATTACTCAGTTTTTAAATTTTTCTTAATATTAACATTTAATGTTTATCCAACATTTTAAGTAATAGAACTACTCTCTCTTTGATTCCTTTAATTAGTTCACATAACCTTTGCTTAAAAAGGAAAAATTATGGGCCAGGGATTTAGCTCGGTGACTCTGGCACCTGCCTTGCAAGCACAAGGTGCACAGTTCGATCCCCAGTAATCACATACATTAATGCCAGGCATGGTGTCTCATGCTTATCAGCAATCAGTACCACATACCACAGTACCATGTGTAGTGGCTCACATCATAATCCCAGCACTCAGGAGGCAGAGGCAGGAGGATTGCTGTGAATTTGAGGCTCTCCTGAGCTATATAGTGAGCTCAGGGCCAGCTTGAACTACAAAAAGTAAGAACCTGTCTGGAAAAAAAAAAGGAAAAAATTATTTTCTTGAGATTCCCATTTCCATAAATAAGAAAACTGAAGCTTTTCTCATAACGTACCAAAGCAGAGTACTCACAAACCTTAAATGAACCTCTACTGCTGGAGGAAGAAGTAGAACTTAGTTATTATTGAGCTCCTAGAACTACAAAGGCAGAATCAGGATGTCAGTCTACTTGTGTCTTATATCTAGCTAGCATTTATTTTCTCTCCTCACCTGAGGGGTTTTGTTTGAGCCCTTCCAGAGAACCTTTTTAATAATAAAGTGTCGTCTTTTGTTTCTGAATAAGCAATTATCATATGGCTAGGAATGACCCTGTGAAACTGAAGAGGGTGGCCTGTTGGACAGAACAAATCTTCCAGTACCAGGCAGTCCACCTCATTCTTAGGTGTTTTTCACAAAGAGTTTCATTATTGCTTGCTACTGTTCAGTCAGAAAACATCACATCTTAAACATTCCTTAGTATGAAATATAGAATAGAGAGTAACTGTGATTGAGTATCATGAACTCCTAATTTCCATGACAAATTGTATATGTATGTGCATTTCTTTGTTAACTTTCTTCAGATTCACTAAATGAATCTAAAAGTGTGATGCTTGGACTAACAGCATGAGCATCATCTGAAACCTGTTAGAACTCCAAATTCTTTAGCTCAACAGCCTGTACATTTATAACTTTTAGGTAATTCTGGTCATGTAAAGCTTGTGAACTGCTGCTCAGAGATAATACACAAATGCACATCAGAATTTGAGTGGGAGACTACAGATGGTAGCACATAGTTAGAAAAATACGTTGTGCAGAGATTTGAGACCCAAATCAAGGGAAGAACTATTAATGATAGAAGTTAGCTGAATTTAGAGGTTTTGAAGGAATGAAAGCATTGAGAGAAGGCCTTAGACTGAGAAAGGAAGCAGTTTAGAGGAACTGACAACTGTCTGAGGAGTAGGAAACACACACACTCTCTTTCTCTCTCTCTCTCACTCTGGAGAAAGAGTAGCTTCCTGTGAATGAAAGGCAGACATACGGAGCTTTATATACATAGTAGTACTTACTGCATACTTACTGAGTGGATGGAGATGATAGGGCAGAGTTAAAGCTCACTTTTTTTTGTTTGGCTGGGGAGGAGTTAATGTCTTGCTTTATAGTTCAGGCTGGCCCTGAACTCACCATGTAGCCTAGGCTAGTCTGGACCTCATGGAAATTCCCCTGTTACTACCTTCCAAGTGCTGGGATTACAGATGTGAGCCAGCACACCCAACATTGTGATACATGATACTGGGGATTCAACTCAGGACCTTGCACTTGCCAAGCAAACGCCAGAACCAATGAGCTAGATCCTTAGCCACAGAGCTTACTTTTAAGGGTAATCTTCAGGGGCTTTCATTGTTTGAGTTAAGGTCCCCACTGTCTTGCTCAGGCTCCTCCTGAACTCCTGGACCTAAGCAGTTCTTCTGCCTTAAGTCTTGAGCCTGTAGTGGCATGCCACTTCACTTCACTCCAGGGCTTTCAAAATATTATTGCTGCTAGAACTCAGATTATGTGTGATGCCTGGGGATATTATGTATGTACTGGGGAGTGGTCAAGTATGTTGCCCCAGTTTCAGGTCAGATGCACAAGAATTTAGGGTAAAACTATTTTGAGGTGCATAGTATCAAAAGAAGATATTGGCTTGACAAAACTGACAGTGGCAAACATTGGAATATGTAGTGTTTTAAGCAGCAGAGGATCAGTATCTGCTGCTTTGGAAGGATATAGGAAGGGATGGAGTCTATTGAAGGATGAAGATCAATGAGTAGAAAAGAGGGAGATGGATTGAGCATGTAAGGAACTGATCCAACTCTTATATTCTCTTGTACTTTGAGTTTTAAATGTTGTGAAAAGATGCCACAAATTTAATTACATTAATAGCTCTTTGGTGATTTTTACTCTTAGTTTATTGTTTATATTGTTCCAAATATAATTTATTAAATGCTGTGCCAGTGCTTACCTACTTGAAAGTTTTCCAGCCAAGGGTTTTTTTCCTTTCTCTTTTTTTGGCTGTCTTCCTAGCTGGTCTATTTGTTCATAATGGCTAGATATATAGAGGCGATGTCTAATAAGCAGGAAGATGTGCTGTAACATAGGGTGTAGTGACCATTGACACATGAAACAGTGTACTGTGACGTGATTCTCAACTGCTGGAGGAGATAGAGCTTAGTTTTTCTTGGACTCCTAGAACTATAACTGTTGATGAATCTCCAAAGGTTACCTGTTTCTCCTAAAGCCATGTTACATAATGTTAAGAAACTTAAGTTAGTAATTGATAAAAGAGAACATTAGCATATCTTCTGTAAGCTCTCTTAAGATTTTGGTTCAAGATCACAGAATTATTCTCTAGAAAAATGTTCTATAGAACATTTTACTCCCTTCTTTATTGGTCAGAAGATTTATTGGTAGGGGTAAGACACCAATAGCATCATAATCATGTTGATAAATACTGGCATCTGGCACCTTCGTTAGCTATATCTGGTTATTTGAGTTTTCAGACAGAGATAAATAAGTAGGAATATCTTATATTTAAGGCACCTTGTGCAAAGAACTCTTTCAATACGGAAGGCCCCTAAACATGTATAACTTTGGAAAAATCAACAAAGGAATAATATCTATTCCTACTTTCTTCCTTCTCACACTGTCTCCCTAATCTTCCGCAAAAATGCTGTCCATTTAAAGTTGAAAGCCCAGAGAAAAAGGAAAAATTTGGAATCTAGCCACTCACAGCAAATTATATAAAATATGAAGGAAGGAATCCCTTCATATTTCACCTTCTACAGGCCTTGTAAGTTGTTGGTATCTTGTCACTTTTCAGTTGAATACCAAATAGTGAGCATTTAGAGTCTGACAAAATAGAAATTGCAAATAGATATGTTATTGCTATATTAAGGCATTGTCCTCCTTGACAGGCTTCTCTCTAAAGTTGCTTTCATTTTATTTGGAGAGACAGTGCTTAACCATATGACTAGATAATAACATAGCAATGTGAAAGGTAATTAATATAAAACATATAAAGAGCCTTATGAGAAATGTACTAAAACTGGTTGATGGTCTGATGAGTGACATAGTCAGTGGATCTGAAGGGAAATTAGACCCTCTGGGATTAAACTCATTCATAGAGCTTCATCCTGACAGTGCTATAGTTTAAGAGATAATACTTCCCATTTCTGTATTCTGTATTTTTAATTTCTCTTATTTTTTTAATTGATGAACTTTTTTTTCCCCAGCAGTTTTAGGTCTATAGAAAAAATGAATAAAGGATATAGTTAATATATAGCCCCCTCACTCTTCTATTACTTTATCTATTTTCATGGTATCTTATTCCAACTCATTTTTGAAAAATTTATAATTCATAATTTTATAAAGATTTCTGAATATGTTATTGACTACCTAAGTAGGGTTGTATAGATTCACCTTCCAGTTGTTATCTATTCTGATGTAGTCTTTTGGGTCATTAATGAAGAATTTCTCTGAATAACGTGCTGTGTTGTTTGATCCTTTAGTCCATGAATAGATTGCTGATTCATACAGAAAAATCCCGTTGCTCTTGTTTTCTTTCTTTGCTCTCCTCTCTCCCTTCCTCCTCCACTTCTTTCTGCCCTTCCTCCCTTCATTCCTTTCTTCCTTCCTCTAGGATTAAAAATCTCACTTCTGAGCTCTGTTAGATTTATATAAGTTTTTTTTCTCTTTGAGCATATAAGCCAGGAACATTTTATTTTATTTTATTTTTTTTATCTTTATTGGTACATTAAATATACACATCATGATTGCACTCCATAATGGGGATTTGTACCAGTATAAGACACAACTTAATTCTCATTTTTTCCCACCAGGAACATTTTAATTCTGATATTCTTTCAAAACTAAAGAGATGCAAACAGTTCTGTGCTTGTATTGTCAGCACAGAGGAGGAGATCAAGGAGATTTCTTGGAAGCTTCAGTGTTTTTTTGTTTGTTTATTGCTTGCTTTGTTTTTTTGGATATAGTGTCTTGTTATGTAGTTCAGGCTAGCCTCAAACTCATGGTGATCTTCTGCTTCATCCTCTCAAGCGCTGGGATTACAAGTGTGCACCACCATACCCAGTTTTCAGAGGTTCTTCTTATGCCTTCAACTGTCTTTATTAGGGTATTTGTTTCGGCGAACTCCGTGAGATGTGGTATGTGGGGTATGGTTGGGTCAAATGGAGAGAGCTGATGGTGCGACTCATGCTTGTACCATTTAATTAATTACTTGTTAGGAATGCTAAGGAGGAAAGGAGTGATGCAGATATAGGGGCTTAAGGAATTAGGAGTAAATTGCTAATCCTTCAGATGATAGGTCATTCTGCTTTATTTCTTGCCTGGGTCAGAATTGGTTCCTTAAACATCTGCTGTTGAAGGCCAGAACTTCAGCTGTCTGTTGCTAAGAAGGATGGATGGGTAAATACTGACACTCCAAAGTAATTTAGAAGGAGAAATTTTGTTATGGGAGAAGAGCCCTGCATATGATACGACTTTAGGTCACTAAATGTAGCGTCAGGAGGGGCCGGGGATTTGGCTCAGTGGTTCTGGTGCCTGTCTTGCAAGTGCAAGGACCTGGGTTTGATCCCCGGTTAACCACATACCATACTGGGCGTGGAGACTCACGCCCAGCAGCAACCAGTACCACATACCACAGTGCTGGGCGTGGTGGCTCATGCCTGTAATCCCAGCACTCGGGAGGCAGAGGCAGGAGGATTGCTATGATGTGAGTTTGAAGCTGAGCTCAGGGCCAGCCTGAACTACAAAGCGAGACCCGGTCTCAAAAAAGCTAAATAAATAAATAAATAAATAAATATAGCATCAGGAAATGGTGGATCATGGTCTTGAGCAGTGATGGCAAACCTTTTAGAGCTTTTAGTGATACAAACAGCTTCCTGCAGCTTGTATGCCATGGCTTTGCTGCTACTGGTCTAGAAAAATCAAGCAAAAAGCCAAATAACGAGAAATGCAAATTTTATCTGCTTTGCAGTTTTTCTTCTCATGGATAGCTGTAGATTGGGAGGATTCAAATGTTGAACATTCCTCTGACTGACTTAATTTTAAAATTGCTTCTCAGTCTAGTCTTACCATTCTAATTGACCAGTGAAATAGATCACTTTGTCTAGTCCTTCCAAACATGGGAAGGAGTAAGAGAATAGTGTCTTCCTGCCTTCTCAGTCTTCCTTTTAACTGTAAGTATAATCTACTAGTTAAATATAATCTACTAGTCTACACTGTTCGGTGTATCTTTCTAAGAATCCCAAGGACAGTCTGCCTTGTTAAACTTTCTATAATGTCTGAAAAGGATCCAGCTGTAGGCTTATGTTGCTTTGTTGTATTTACTTGGTCTTTGTATATTCAACGTGTTATATGTTGTCATTCATAGGAAAGGACTTGATCTTTCAGATTTGTCCTCTGACATTGGATCACTAAATTCTCATCTGAAACATTGGGGGGCACTGTAGATATTATTATTGTAGCTTTTTAAAAATTTTCTTTTGCCCTTTTCCTCTTCCTCTAATATTTCTCTTTGATTCTTTTTTATCTGTGCCTTTGTTCAGTGCTGTGGGCATAACTTTCACTTACTAGTAATTAGAGGTACAAAGATGTTGCTGACATGTAGTCAACAAAAATCTCAAGATTGTATCTGGCATGACATTCTATGCATTCTTTGTTACAAATTTTGTGAAGCTAAAGTGCATATCTAGCTTTGATTTCTTGACAGGTCAGTGGAAACAGCTTGGATATATCAGATAATTTGTAGATAAGGATTATCATTGGAGCTCTTATTCATTCTTATACTTAATGTGTAAAATATTAGAGTGGAAAGTCTAATTTTATACTACTGTTAAAAATCACATATACTTGGGGGCTTTGGATTTAGCTCAGTGGTTCTGGCACCTGCCTTGCAAGTGCAAGGACCAGGATCATCCCTGGTAACCATATACAATAGTGCTGGGTGTGGAGACTCGCCCACCAGCAATTGTAGCCACATACCACAGTGTAGGGTGTAGTGGCTCATGCCTGTAGTCCCAGCAGTTGGGAGGCCGAAGCAGGAGGATTGATGGGAGTTCAAGGCTGAGTTCAGGGCCAGCCTGAACTACAGAAGCAAGACCCTATCTCAAAAAAAAAAAAAAAAAAAAAATCACATATGCTCAAACCATATGAAAGCCTGGAGCTATAACTTATGTTGAGTGTCACATTGTATTATCACTGTTTTAGGAATTGTAGTGGAATGTTTTTGAACTTAGGTCAAGAAAAATTTGAAAAGACTTGAAATACCTTTTTTTCTTTTTAAAATAAATGCTATTACTTGTGTATATGCCTAAGATGGAAAGCAAAATATTTTAACTGGTTATTAATTTATTCATGACATTACCATGGACCCACATGAGAATTCTTGGCTACTGTTCTCAGTGTTTTGTGATATCAAAATATCAAATTCAGATAATACAGAAACAATTTTTTTGCTTATAGGTTAATTCTGTTCTCTAAGCAAATCTTTTAATTTCAAGAGTTATAATCATGTAAAAATTTTAAAGTGATTTTCTTCAATAAAAAATCATTTACTAAATAGTAGAAGAAAAAACAGAAATAAAGGGCCTAAATAATGCACATAATTTATCATGTGGATTAATTTGTGTAAATAGCTATAGTGATTTTTGTTTATTAGTTTGTCTTTTTCTAGAAGTTGGAGATCAAATGCAGGGATTCACACACAGTAGGCAAGTACATCACAACTGAGTTATATCCTCAACTCTTTTTGTTTTGAGACAGGGTCTCATTAAATTGCTCAGGGTAACTTCAAACTCAGCCTCCCAATTTGCTAGGGTTACAGGTTTGTGTCATCCTCTCTGTCTGGCTGACAAAGTAACTTTTAAATCAACTGGAGTAATTTATAACTACCAACATGCAGTTAAATCTTATTGACCTTATAATCCCTAATGCCTCTCATATTTAAAATTGTTACAACTGTAACTGTAAAGTAGTTTATTATGTGTAGCTGTGTTTAAGTAAAAAGCACTCACAAAATCTTCCTGTCTTCCGAGACCTCAGCCAGGATTATGTTATAGCTCTTGAATTTTAAAGGTGAGCATCTAGAACTTTATCCTGTCCATTGAGTTAGACATGCCAAATTGCATGCCTTTTTTTTAAAGATGCAGTCTTGCTTTGTAGTTCAGACCAGGCCCGAACTCAATAGGTAGCATAGGCTAGCCTCAAACTCTCAGCAGTCCTCCTGCCTCTGCCTCACGAGGGCTGTGACCGATGCCAGGTATTGTGGTATGTGTTTCTTGGGACTGAACTCAGGACCTTGCACTTCCAGGCAGACAGCAGAACCATTGAGCTAAATTCCTGGCCCCATGCCTTTTTTGAAAAGTGAATGTTAGTGTTGAATGTCATTTTTGAACTATATGATCTAGCTATCTCACTTGTGGATATATATATGAAAATGAAGTGATACCAACATATATAAGAGATATCTACACAACCATGTTTATTCGTGCACTGTTTACAATATTTAAAATAAGAAATCAACTTTGATCCCCATCAACAGAGGCATGAAATTAAATATCTATACATACTCGCATAGTTAGCCATAAAAAGGATGCTGTCCTGTCATTGACAGCAAAATGGATGGAACTGTTAAGTAAAATAGGTCAGATGAAGAAAGACAAGTACTGTGTTCTCGTGTGAGTGTTAAAAAACATCAGTGTGAATGTAGAACATTGGTTACTAAAGGATGGAAAATCAAGCGGAGTGGATAACAGATCACCAGACCACAGAAGTAATAAGTTCTAGAATTCTACAGCACAGTGGTTGATTATAATTTGTAATAACCTGTTACATATTTTTGAGTAATTGGAAGAGAGCATCTTGAAGACTCCAGGTACAAAGCAATAAGGAGATGCAAACATCACTTATCTTAATTGGCTCAGAATGTATTGTACTAAAAGATCACACAGTACTTCATAAATATATACAGTTAATATGTGTCAAGTCTTATGAATGCTACAAAACTGTGAACTCCTTGACCGTTGTTTAATGAGTCTGCTGTAGCCCTAGGCTTTTGTTGTATAGTTAGTTAAGTAAGCCTCAAAAAAGTATTTATCTTGCTAATGTTAGTGCCAAAGGCCACACTCCTGTCATGACCATAAGCCTTTGCCTCTGTCTGATAGTTCTCTAGCTATCAACAGGTATGCAGCAACTGTATGTGCTCAGCTATGTTCTTGGTGATAAGATGGATAAAAGAGAGGAATAAAATGTTTATTGTCTTGTGGAATGGAGGAGACTTATTCTCAGAAAATGACTGAGGGCCATGAGTTTTCTGTTTCACTGAATTGAAAATGATACTGCTTGTGGTGGAATATGCCATTATTTTATGTATTGCTAGGAAAGAAAAACTTTGACATAGTACTTTTTACCT